>QEAR01000013.1:0-314364 GCA_006535965.1 Spizellomyces sp. 'palustris' | reverse complement strand
CTGATATAAGCTTCTGCTATCCCGAGGGAAACTTCAGTGGTTCGTAGTCTTTCGCCCCTATACCCAATTTTTTTTTTTTTTTGACGATCGATTTGCACGTCAGAATCGCTACGAGCCTCCACCAGAGTTTCCTCTGGCTTCACCCTATTCAGGCATAGTTCAACATCTTTCGGGTCCCAAGAGATATGATCTTACTCAGATCTATCAAAAAAACCCAGACCGGTCGATGGTGCTACTATCGCTTATGCTCGTCAAACGACTGCCACCATTCATCAACAATTCCAACAGCGCGGATGACTTTTTTTTTTATTTCCCGGTTCTTTGCATTCGGGCGGTCATGATTACCTACCTGCTGCTGGCAGGGTTTGGTCTCTGTTCATGGCTGGATAGGCTGCATTGCCATGTTTGTCGAGTTGTCATCTACAACTTTTCCATGCCGAACAAGGTTTAAAACTCTTGTTTACTTTTTATTTTTCCTATAATATATTATGGTGGAAAAAGTAGCCCTGTTTCTAAACTTGCATGGCGTCAATTTTTCAAGAGTTATTATCATTCTTTGCAATGATCTGTGTTTGCCTCCTAATCGAATCAGCATCCGAACCGGGAACAGTCTTTTGGTGAAAAACCAGAATCCTGGTAGCAGCCTTCCCGTGATTCCGAAAGAAGTACCAAGCGGGACGGCCACTGTTTTTCGCCCTAGCACTGTGTAATATGTTACCTGAGTAGTCCAATCTCGAATGAAAAAACGCATATATCTCTTTGTTCGGCATATCTATTTCTGTCCGCTAATGTATATCATACTTTTGCTTTCGTTTTGAGATCTTATCAGCCTCCTTACTTTTACGATTGGGGGATGGGCCCCCTACGCGAACTCAACTGACCTTTACATACATTCGGATCGGTATATCCGGGACCTATGGATATGCAAATATCCATCCCGCAGCAAATTTCTGTATATTAGAGAAAGGGTGCAAGGTTTCTACCATCTATTGAGAATTTTTAGTTGTGGTCATCTGGTTGGCATGATAGTCTGCAGTCACTCTAAGGGCGCGGTCGTCTTTCATCTTCTTGTACTCTCTTGAACTTTATGTCTATCGTGATAACTGTTGTCCTGGTCGACCTTTGTTTCCCTTGTCCTCCTGCCATCTCTCACTCTCCGGGTCTTGTCCTCGGCATGTTCACACTTCAATTCCTTATACCAACAAGGCGGTGTTTGGTCTGGTTTTCAGCGTAATGAATGTCATCATGTCATTGGTATCACCTCGTCACCCTGAGGTTCGTAACTATATTCTTCTTCGCTCTACCGCTACTACTCGCAGTCACCAGCGCCGCGTACTGTAGCGTATTTATTGTTTTTACAGTGTGTTCGATAGATGGTGATGTATTTGCGATCATGACACAGGCACAGTCGTTTGCAATCAGGTAGCGTCGCAAGACCATTGTCAGGGAACAAGTCCGAAAGGGTATGCGTTGTCCCTGTGCTCCATTCCCTTGCGATTGCGCCCGAGCACGGATAACTTCCTTCAATGCAAGGAGCTCAGTATTAATCTGCCTTCCCTCGCGGCGCTCCTGGGCAGTCTGACTCCTCCCCGGCATCTTTCCCTCGTCTGCCCCATGTTCAGCACCCGCAAGGTCCACAAACACGAGCGTACCCCCAACGCAGGGGTGGCCGCCATTCCTACTCGCGCTTGTCGCGCGTTCCTCCGCAGCCTTAACCCGCTCCTCAAACACCTTCAACTCCGCCTCTGCCGCATCGATCCGCGCCTGGTCAATTTGCACTCCTGTGAATTTCCACTCGCCGTCCACATTTACGTACATTTTGGATTGTTCCTCAATCTTGATGTCGGTACACCGCTTTCCTACGGGCACTAATTCTGATTCGGCTTGAATTACAGCCTCACGCGCTTCCATCAATTCTTTGGTTACAATTTCCATCTCGAGAATGGCGTGCGAACGAGAACTTTGGTCGTGGAGCGTGGAGGCCCCAGCGGTGCGCAGACTGGTGCCCATGGCCACGGCTTTGGCAACCTCTTCAGCATCTCTGCAGGTAACAGCATGGAGCGGTCGAACCCTG
Organism: Spizellomyces sp. 'palustris'; assembly: GCA_006535965.1. Classification (NCBI taxonomy): domain Eukaryota; kingdom Fungi; phylum Chytridiomycota; class Chytridiomycetes; order Spizellomycetales; family Spizellomycetaceae; genus Spizellomyces; species Spizellomyces sp. 'palustris'. The sequence continues at coordinate 312,290 of QEAR01000013.1, read as the reverse complement.
ACACGTCCGTCCGCAAACTTTTCCGTTTGCGAACGAATATGTACCGTTCCGTCAGCATCCTGCCTTACGTGACATTCGGCCCGTTGTTTCAAGAGATCGTAAACTTTCCCGTTGTAGAGCTCGGAAAAGCGCACGTTAATGGCCAGGTCGGTCCCTTCCTTGTCGTTGATTGCCTTGAGCATTTCGGCCACTTTGGTGGCAGCTCGGTAGTACATACCAAACTCCTCACCATATCCTAAGACCGTATGTGTCTTCCCAGAGCCTGTATGGCCGTAGCAGAAACAACTCCCCGTACCACCCTCCATAACACGCAAAAGAATGGGCTCGACGGTGGTTGCGAACGTGGACGCGTTGTCGTCTTTGTCCTTCAGCACTCCGGCAAAGCCACTGCCGCTCCACTTTCGCAATCGGTTGTTCACCTTGCCAACCACGTCCAACACATAACTGGTTTCGTCCTCCTCTTTGACTTCGCATGAGACCTCTGCGTTCTTCTGACTGATCTCGACCTTTGTGAGTGGCCGCCAACGGACGAACACCCGCACAGCTGCGTCGGGTGAGAGGTCAACTTGATCCTGCTTTGCCATTTTCTGACCTGACGCCTCCGGATTTCCTTCACTGAGCAATCTAGCCGAAGGGATGACGCAAACTGACTGCCAGATCTGTGTAATATGAGCACTTGAAAAGGTGATCTATGAACAATGAGACCAGTTGTGTAGGTGTGTCATCGGACAGCTTACGCAACAGGCAGATCACGAGATCTAAGGTCACGTGAATAGCTGGTGGTCAGTGATATTGGGCGGGCGGCAAGATGTTTGCAAGACTGGGAAACAATGGAACAATTTCCCACGCTTCAATCCCCTGGACCTTTCCAGCTGCTGGATAACTTGCCTACGGAGCTCATTCATGTGGTGACCTTGCATTGTAAAGAATTGCCAGACTTTCTTAGTCTTGCACGACTTTCTCGCTCGACGCGGGCTGCCTTGTGGACGCCGGCATTTCGTAAAACATGGTTCCAGACGCACGCCTCTGCCACACTTTCATACTTTAAGATTGCTGCAATCCTCTGCATTCCCCTGCCCGCCACCGAACTGTCAACATTTTTGCTGGAGAACCGTGAGGAAAGCCCGAACGTTGAGCAGCAAACTACTCCTCGTTTAAAGGGTTTCAAGGAATTCCAAACGTCGATGGTGTGGATGTGGAAAGATGCCATGCCGTGGTTTCTGCGACTGCAGATTTTGACGATGGGAAGTCAAATAGGTGGCCCCACATCCTTTGCGGAACTTGGGCGATGGTTCGGCATATTTTGCACATCACCCTTGTATCCGGATTCCACAATGGTCCCGGCTGAAGTCTTGCGATATGCATGGCTAGCTTCGCAGTTTGATATCCAATTTGCGGACAAGTTTTGTCATACTGCATTTGTACATGCCCTTGAGCAGAGACGTGCTCTCTTTAACGAATTGGGGAGATCTGCTCAACCGGAACAGTCGATGTTTACGACAGAGTTTCAAGACTTTCAACGATTTGTTCAGAGTAAAATCATCTCAACGGGGCGAATGGAACCTGATGGTACGCATGTATTTGACACTGTCCAAGTCTACTGAGGCGTTTTTCTATGGCTTTAAGATTGCACCTCACCCACCACTGCTTCGCGTACTGTCCTTTTGTTATTGCGAATTCACTATACAGTTGTAGATACGTGTAGGAGGTAGATACGGAATAGCTTACTGCCCGTTTTTGCTGCCAATTATGTCCTTTTGCCGTCAACGTGTGGAGGTGCTGTTAACTGGATGTTGCCAGTCATTGCCAGTCAACGAGCCCACGCGCACACGTCGGAAGCTTCTTCAATTGTTGAAGTTTAAAAGCCCAACGTATTTTGAATTTACATTGCCATCAAATTCTTTTGTTTTATGAATTATTTGCTTAAAAAGGAAATATTTTCTGCATGCAATTTTTTGTTTAGTGACTTTTGACGCGGGAAAGATGCAAATTGTGTGTTTAAAAAGTCATGGAAAACGTGCCAGGATTTAAAAACCAACCAGTTGCGGTGAAGGGGGGGCTGCGGTTGAAAAAGCCCCTCCCACGAACGGCCCTTTATTCCCACACAGCAACAACGAAGCAAGGACAAGTTTCCAGGATAGCCATTTAGGAATACTTACGGATGGTTGTTCACATTGCTACGCTGCCTTCTGGGCGTCCTCTCTACCATGGCACACTCGTACAGAAACGGTTGGGTGGCAAGACTCGCAGGAATGTCGTCATTTGCCGGCCCATTAGCACAGAGGATATCAGCGCCGTCGCGGATCTTTTGAAAAAGCAAGCCGAGCAGGCTAGCGGCAAGAACCAAGATGTTATTGAAATGGGAACAGACTCCAAGGAGGAGTCGAAAGAAAAGGATAATATGGATGCGCTGGGACATTTGGCTGCCTCTTCGGTTGCAGGTAAGAAAAAGGACGAGCTTTGAGCTTTTTCTACGTTCTTTACAAACGACATTTAATTCTCAAATTGTAGACTCTCCTTTGATGATCCTCGGTACTGGAGCGCGAACCTACATTCACTTTTCAACTGTTGAGGAGGTGTTGGATGAACGGGAATGCGGTGCTGCTTGCAACTTATCGTTGGCAACGTCCCAGAAGGAATATCGTTTCCTTGCTTCCACATCAACTGACTACACAATGTAAGATTTTAGAACATTTACGCTGCAGCATGGGGGATTATCTGCTAATATGTGCCATTGCAGATGGATTGCGGCTCTACGTGACTCTTTTGCTCTACGCAACCCCAGCACACCAGTAGTCAGCCGGTCCTCGACTCTCAGCCGCTCCCTTTCGCAGTCCAAAGGGCATGGCGACAATTCCCGCCCTCGCCGATTTGGCTTTCCTGGAAGAAGTCACACCGTGGATTCCATCTTGAGTGCCGGAGCACCTCCTTCTTTGAAAGGGGAACCCGCAAATGACAGTGAACATGAAGCAGAAAATGTGGCTCCGGAGGACACAGTCCAACTCCAGGAGACAGTGCCAGCTACGGGCGGATTCAAGTTGAGCAAACGACCTTCTCTCGTCGGTCGTAAGCGTACTGGAGTCCGCTTTGCGGAAGCACCAGATTCTGGAACCAGTCATGCTCCCGTTGCGTACCCTCCACCCATCCCACCCAAAAACGATTGTGCGGACGATGGGCCAGTCAACTCTCTCAGTCGGAAAATAAGCTCGTTCCTTCGAGGCGGATCAGGTACTGACTCTCGGGAAAAAGCACCAGCAGCCATGGACGAGGTACTATCCCCTCGGCCTCCGAGTCCGGAAAGAGACAGAGGCGACCGTCCCCGTCGATCTGGAACTATCCCACGACTATTTACAAAGCTTTCCAGCAGCGGTGACGCGCCAGAGGATGACGGTCGCGGTCGTTCGTCCAGCCGTCCTCACAGTGCGCATCCCGACACCCGGCCACGCAGTCGGAGTAGGAGCTTAACGCGACTATTTACATTGGTGCCTTCCGTACGAATGCCGAGGAGTCAAAGCCTGGCTTCCATGTTTAGAAAGCATGCAGACGACGCAGTCGTCCACGAAGAAATTCGGGTTTGATGACTTATCATGCTTTGTGGTGGGGGCAGAGAGGGACTTGGGGTGCGTACCTTACACTATTTAACCGACCAATATTCATGGATGAGGCCATCTGTTTTATGCATGATCGGCGTGCAGGACACGTCTGATCGAATATATAGAGATGGCATTCTAGGAGGGGTGGATTTATATCATATTGCTAGTTTCTCATGTTTGTATTCTACTTTTTTATTTCTTAATCATCGGATTCACAAGCTGTACATGTTCTCGAGGTGCGCTTTATAAGTAACGTGCGAGAGAGTCAAATGACCTATTAAACCCTTTGTTTTGACGTTTGGAATTTCATTCACAACCGACGCACCACTGAATGGCGAATTCGTTTCTTTATGCAAGAATGTATATGTGCGGTGTCAAAAAGACCAAAAGCCAAAAGCGTTTAACGGATAATTCCTGCTCACGCAGATCGTGTAACATAATTCCTATTTAATCCTTATTTGGGACCCAGGGATCATGAGGGAGATCCTTCCCCAATGACAATGTCATTCTCACTTGTGATCTCGTTGCTCACCCTTCTCCTTGCTCTCATTGGTGTTTCTGTGCACCACATACGTCTAAAGCCACCTTGCAAGAACTCTGTCACCAGCATACAACACAAGATCCACATTGTTCAAACCCATCACGTACGATACCATCCCGTCCGTCATGCATTCAAGTACCCACTTTTCTACTTTCGAGCGAAATTGGGGGAGGACGTCAATGTACCGTGGTGGCTAGCTGGGTGGGAGAGAGGGCTTTTTGCGCTGCGAGAAGGTGACTATCTAGGCGGAGGGGATGGCAGGAAGCAAAGGTTTGGGTTAGGCTTGAAACAGCGCGTTCTTGAGCTATTGGCAAGTATGGTGAGTCAAGAAAAAGAAAAGCGACAAGGCTGTTGTGAGTATTTAGTAACGCCTCTTATAGGGAATCCCAACCTCGGAAATCGGGTCTATCGAACTAGTAACAACACCGCGTGTGTTGGGCTATGCATTTAATCCCTTGAGCATTTACTTTTGCTATTCCTCCACGACCCCGTCAAACGTCCACGCAGTCATCTTAGAGGTGAACAATACATTTGGTGAACGGCATGTGTACGTTTGCTGTGAAAAGAACCGTGTGAAGAGGGCGCCTGGGTAAGGAGGAGATGCCGTAACCTCGGGTTGTCAAATGTGCTCATATCTTGGTCCATTGGCAGATATGATTACAGTCACTCGATAGATCGATCTTTTCATGTCTCTCCTTTTAACAACCGTAGTGGCAATTATGAAGCCCATTTCAAGCACCCAGAGAAGACACTCGACGTCTTACTCAACATCAAAAATTACACGGATGCGTCTTTGACAGGACCTTCCAAGCCATTATGGTTCACAGCACGAGTATGGGGTGATGCATACCCTCTCGACGCACGTACATGTGCCTATCTTCTTGTCACATACCCTGTGACCGCGTTCTTGACCTTTCCAAGAATTCTCTGGCAGGCGTGGGTCCTCGCGTACAGAAAACGAATGAGAATCTATCAGAGACCGAGTCCCATGAGGATACCAAAAGACGGACGAGGCATGGTATGGAAGCGATTGAGCAATTTCCAAACGTGAGTGGCCCGTGGTTGATCCATTACTAGATTTGTTGACTTATCCACCATTCGGGTTAGGTTTTGTCGACGGGCCGTCTTTGATCATTTCCACATCCAGGCAGAGTGCCATTCCACCAGTCTAATTGTATATGAACAGGGCGGTCCTTCATATACGACTTTGCACGGAGGTCCTGGTTCTCCTCCGATCAAAGTTCATGTGACATCACCAGCATTTTACACGACACTTGTATTGGAAGGAAAAGACGTTGGTCGAGGGCTGGGACACAGTTTTGTTCGAGGTGATTGGACTTGTACAAAGGGCGACCTGGAGAGGTTTTTGGGAATGCTACTTTCCAGAGTGGGCAATCCTGAAGGGAGACAGCCAGTGTCTGCCAAACCTAGAGTATGTCCAAAGACAAAAAACGTGATATCGCCATTCAGTTATCCAGGCTTTGCTCATATACATCAGCCACCGCGTCCACAAAACCTGTCGATCAGGTGGAAGCTGTGGATGGGATCTCTATCTATTCGACTGGAACAGTCTCTGTTTAGATTAGCAGCAAACTTCACCGTCGATCCGTATTCAGTAGAAGAGCGCATTCTTGGATACGCCATGGACAAACAGGCGCAGCAAGTCGCGCATATTGTAGAACCAAGGACTGCCATGCCGGAAAGCACGTTGATTGGCGAAATTGATGATGGTGCAGATATAGTAAGGAAGGAATTGGATAGATTTCATGCGCTCGCAACCGCTTTTCGCCAAAGCGTTGGATCTGCTATTACAGTCAACTAGAATGTTGTACAGGGTTGATAATGGACAAAGTAGACGATATATATTATGCTGAGAAACAGAAAAACTCGGATGTCCGTGCGTCTTCTCACTTGTAAAGACCAACAGCGCCAAACCCAATCACAACCTTGATGGGAACCGGAATCAGCTTATCTGAGCCCAAACACAACAAATGGTTAAGAAAAAACGTAGATACAAAAAGACTTGAGAAGGTGGCAAGGATATTACCCCCGCACCCACCTTCTACGGAGCCGTACCACAAAAAGGGAAAAATAACACGAACCGTTTTATGTGAATGTACGGAGTGTGAGTGAAATGAGGGGGAGGAGGCATCTTTAGGCGCTTGAAAAGCATACAAAAAAAAACGACACCAGGGGGCCGCGGTACGGGAGTTGTTCACGTCATTACAAGCACTTTGTGCACCGTGCTTGACACCGAGGTGCCCCCATTATTGTCCAGTCACTTACGTATCGTCTTCTACCAGCCAAGAAGTAAAGGTATGCATTCCTCGTGCACGAAAGGTTCCTACCGAATGTGTTGATCCGGGTTTCTGTATGAGGGCATTAGAATTGTGATCTCTGCATTGGTACAAGATCTGATCAATTATTGTCACTTACGGTTTGTGTGGTTGCGACCAAGCCGGGTCCTGCGCCTGCTGGGGTGCTTGAAGGGGCGGACGCTGCTGCAAAACTGGCGGACGGGATCGCTGAAGGGATTGATGTGAGAACGGGGCGGGCGGTAGGTGCAAGTCGGAGGAGGGGAGTAGCTGTTCGGGAGGCTGTTGCAGCCGTTCGGCGGACAATTGGCGCAAGCATGTCGGAATGTGTTGAAACAGTACTATGGACCCAGGTGAGGGAATGCTGCTGCTGCTTTTGGAGAAATCGGAACTATGAATTTTGTTGCCATGGAGGAGTTTACGTACGTGAAGCTAAGCCTCTTCCGAGCCTGACTTGACAAAGTTACATGTGAACTATCTGGTCTGTGAAAGGGGTCATATAGTAAAAATTCTAGAACAACATGAGCAGTGTATTTACAGAAGCCAAAGGCACATCAAAGTTTACAAAAGTCACAAATACGTTATAATCCAAGAGACTCATAAGAACAGAGTGCACAGAGGGACCATCCAGTCCAGCCAGGGAATAAGCCTTCCTACCACGACCGGTTCATCAATAGCGCGATGGCTCATCGTCTCGTTTGAGAACCAAATCGTTCTTGAAATTTGATTAAGGCGCGATTGAGACGATCCAGCATCTCCAAACTTGTTTCCTCATTCTCTCGCAAAATCGGGTCCTTCACGTTAGTTTCAGAACTGTTGTTGGATCCGTGTGAACCGTTAGGTAGGCCGCTTGATAATACATCCTCCGGCGATCTTACGAGTCCATGTGCAAAATCCACGGCTGGAGACGCTATGTGCGCAGGGGGAGTCCGTGGATTTGCATCCGGCTGATTAGCCAGCTCCGGACTGCTATCTGACAGCTCCAACTTTGGTTCCGTCGCCATAGAGACTTGAAGGCGGGTGATGTAGTCCGATAGTTGCTTTACACGCTTGTTCATCTCCCCCAGCGTCGCCTTAGCATGAGGGACTCGTACCTTCACTGAGAATCCTGCATCCACTTCGGCTGCATGCCCAGATGAGGCCGGTGTAAGTTGCGAATGATGTTGCGCCTCTCTGTTCGCCGAATTTCGGTGGAGCATGCGTTGTGGTCGGGGCACCTTACCATTTCGGGTGTTAGGCTGGCTGGCATTTCGGCGTCCATTTTCGCTTTTCGTTCTCTTGGTCTTTGCGTCTAGCTCCGATCCCTCCTCAGCAGAGCTGTTGCGACCATTGGTGAGCGGGCTTCGCAGCTCACTGGTTGGGTTGTTTGATTCCGCACATATTTCACCCACATCTACCCTGATATTCGTGTCCTTTTCTTCATCAGTGATATGTGGGATGGGATGATACACTTGTTCACGCTTTCGCTTTAGAGTTATTTGCGTTTGATCTATGGCCACTGGATCTACACCCACTTGTTCGACCTCAATCGTTCTTCTTTCGACAAATGCGATGTCCCCTAACGGTGTACTCTCTGTAATAAAAATGCTTGAGTCTGGGGCCAGGGCAGGAGAAACACTAAACTGACATACCTGAGAACAATTCCTTCACGACTTCCACACTGGAAACATCGTGAGAGGATCGTCGCCGTACTGCATCACTACCTTCTTCATTTCCATGGCTTCCCACTTCTCCGGGGGAATCATCAGGATTAGGTTCATCACCGGGTTTGAACATGAGTAGTTCGGTATAAGGTTGTGCGGCCTCCAAGCTATTCATGGTATTGCGTTTCTTAGGAGTTGGCTTGCCGCCTACAGCGGAGCCATTCCCACTTCCTGGTCGATCCCTAGAAGTTCTGTGTGAAGCGGTTCGGGTGCTATGCACACACAGATTGGTAAGGAGACGCATTCAGCCCTCATGAATTCTATACAGAACATACGTGGAATGCTGGTGGTGCCCTGGTTGACATCGTTCACAGTAGTAGTGTTTAGGCAATTTTCTGGGATTTACGTTCATGCATTCGCAGTGTTGCCATACGAAGCAGTCCTCACACTGAACCATAACACCAAAAGACTCTGTGGCCATTGTGGAGCGCAGAATGGTTAGCGAACAATCGTCCTTGCCAGATCCTCTCTCCAAATTACTTCGCGGAAACAGACCTGTACGCCCGCACACGCAACGGGTGACTTCATCGTCTTCGGTATCGCCAAGCTCTGCACTGTCGTTTGCACGACTAACACCACCTCCTCTTGCTGCTATCAGAGAAATGGGGGGATTAACCTCTGATGACCAGGTTCTGGAGATTGGGTTTTCCGTTCTACAAGTCTTGTAGTATACTATTACGAACTACAACTCACCCATGGACGCTGTCAGTCGGATTCGTCAGCGCTCCTTGAGGCATGAAGCGCCAATCATGACTTGGTTGGGTCGAAAACGTTTCTATCGCTCGATTTGCCAGTCGCTTGAGACTTATTTCACGTGACCTTGAAGGATTGAGTAAGCGGACGGAGCACCAGTTGTGGAGAGCAAGCCCAACGAAGTTCACAGCATAGTCGTAAGATGGACGAAGTTCCCACGTCATCCACTGATGCCGAGGTACTTATATTTGTTGAGATCATGAATATCTTCTAATCTTTTAAGCTTACCAATCTCGCGTGCAGCAGGCTAGTGGTGTGGTCCCTCAGTCGGAACTGCCGAGGCGAGTGAATAGCAATCCTGCCGTGGCCACCGCAGAGGCGAGGAGCGTTGCCCCTCCATCAGGTCTCTTCGAAACGTCCCAAGGGGCCAGCGAGATCCTTGGTGGTGTTAGCGTGCCATACGATGGAGAACCCGAGAAAGGTGGTCAACGAAGGGTTATTGCCGAGGATCCAGAGTGGAATCTTGCTGCGGTGGAGAACTTGAGCGAGTTATGTATTCGCTCCATCGTGGCGAATTTTGAAAGTATGTTAATGACGTATGAATGAATTTTCTCCAAAAATTTTAGTCTCATGGATGAGCATGCCTGTTACAGAGCGGCCGGTCTTGTCCGGCATCCCTGCTAAATACCGAGAGCGATTGCTATCCTCCATTTCCGTTGACCTTCCCCTAGTAATAACAGCGCCCTTAATTCCAGATGACACATACTGGAAAAGAAAAGCGGTTGCAACGTTTAAGCTATGTGATCCATCCGCGCATGGGGGAGTGTGGAAGCGATTGTTCTTCGAATTGCACATGCGCCGGATAATTGAGGCGTACATTCCAGATGGGGAACATTTGGACAGATTCTTAGCAGACTTGGATCTCGCAGCGTCCTACGTAGAAACGATACGTATCACGCAGCTATTACCTGTGGGTTACCAGAACAGAATGAACCTCGATCAAAAAGGAGTAGATGCTCGACGTTTCGGGACACAACGATCGGGCCATGGTCCGGTTTCAGAAAAATCCGCAATGGACGAGAATGACAAAGAGTTTAGCAAGCCAGGGTCGTCTCCAGATCATTTAGACATTGGCTTGATTTTGACAAAGCTAACCAAAGTGTCGGAGCTCAATCTGTATTATGGGTAAGCGGACCCTCATGTTGGCTTGACTGGCAGGCATCTCCAACTGACTCTATACATCCCCAATAGGGTACGAGACTGTGGGATCGACTTTGATTGGCAATACTTTGGGATGACCTTGAACGATTGTATATCGCTTGCCAATGCAGTCAAGGCTTCCCACCTCTCGAGTTTGACCATTCAAGCAAGTAGAATAGACGATGATCGGTGCCGATTGCTATCTTCCGCCCTATTGCAAAACAGCACCTTACAGCGACTCGGTAAAAGGCATCCCGCGTACCCCACCGTCACCACAGGAAAACTAACATGGTCCTCGTTGTTTGCTTTATTGAAGATTTGTCGCACAACAGAATTGGGGATTCAGGTGCCCGCGGACTGGCTAAGGTACTCGGCACATCAACAACTGCTCTAGAGTACCTCAACGTCTCGGATAACAAAATCGGACGTCACGGAGCTCGCTGCATAGGATCGGCTTTGATGCAAAACAAGACATTAAAACATTTATCTATGAATATGAACTACTTGACAGATGCAGGTGGAGCCAACCTATGTTCTGACTTACGTGGAAACGACAATCTGCAAAATCTGGAACTCAGTAGCAATGGTCTTGGCTGGACGACGGTGACCTCTTTATGTGATTTACTGAAACACAATGGGAAGGCCCTCGTCGCCTTGGACCTCAGCTGCAACAAGTTAGGGCGAGTGGCTACTGGGAAAAGCGATGGGGCGCAGGAAACCCAGAAAACTGAAGGAGTGGATGATGTACCAGGAAAAATGCTTTTAGATGCCATTAGTCAAAATAAGGTAGAATCATTTCAGTTTCTCGTTGGATATGGATTCGTATGCTTAACTTTCCTCGCAGTACGTTACAACTTTAGACATCAGAATGACGCAGCTTTCAGAGGAATATACTATCGCCATTCAAGGCATAGTCCAAGAGAACAAGTCGGCCGTATAACCTTACAGCCAAATAGCATGTACATAGAAATCTTATCTTAGCTTTAATCACATCACCGATTACACATGAAAACGGGTCCTCTAAAGACGACACAGTTCCTCAGTATGCCAAAGGGCCTCTGCCCTCCTATCCTACTCGATTCACCCCTTCTAAGGCAAGAAATGCTAATGCTTGTTGTGGCCAAAAGAACCAACGTCATTTTATTGAAACGTACGCATCAGGTTGAATGATCTCTATTATGCATTAGGAAGACTTGTATATATTGGCATTTGTTATGAGCCAATAAATGGAACTCAATTCCATTTCCACAACCTCTGTATTTCACCCCTCTCGCCCTTCCTCCTCCTGGGCACGACACTAACCCGTCCGACTTTGTTCTTTTGCCTAAATACATCCGTCTTGTATTAGGGTATTATCCGTACGTTACAATATGATACAGCATTGAAATTATGTGACATGAAGCTCCTGCGGTCAGCATCGGTATGCATGGATGTAGGGACCTCTTCTTTCCTAGAAGTCCCGTGCGTGGTGCGCAGGTAGAAGAGCCTCGGTTGAAGATGTTCCATCCACAGATCTCCCCGAATCTGATTCGGCCAACGACTCTGAACTAGTACCCCTTTCTGGGAAGATTCCACCGTGTCCTCGCGGTCTTGGTACCACCCGTGAATGGTTTGTCCCATCTTGAGCAGCCATCTTAAATAGGTCCTTTAGGCTCTTTGGCATGCGATTCCTGTCGATGTCTTCACTCGTATCGGGAGACGGCGGTCGTAACCGTAATCCAGGTGCAAACGGAGGAACAGGTTCTCTCTGCAAAACTTCGCCTGAGTCACTGTTCAGATCGACCAGTACCTTACTTGGCGGCATTTTCCCCTTCGCCATTGCAATCTTTCGCAATCTGACAGGGTCCATCTCCCCTGTTTGTGACACCATCAGCGAGAACTTGCTTTTTGGATCGTTCAGAAGTGAGATGGGAGTATCAAACTCAACCACCCGCCCGCGGGACATAACCATAATCCGGTCCATTTGAACAATGAATCGGAACCGGCTAGCGAGGACGATTACGGTACAACCTTCAAAGTTTCCTCCTATAACCGAATGGATAAGGTTGTCGGCCTCGTGACCCATAGACATCACAGGTTCTGTGGCAGCATCGCAAATATTTCGAAGACGGAAGTGAGCGGGAATGCAGACACAGAATAACACCTCTGCATACAAACCATCTAAAACAACCACTTTTGATTTATTGATGATTGCTCGCGCAATGCAAAATAATTGCCTCTCGGTGAGAGTAAACGCCTTCCCGTTTTCTGTCATAATAAGATGTTATTACAGTCAGTATATCTTCGACGATAACGGTTCCAGGCTGACCAGTGATGGGTGTCTCCAATTTAGCAGGCATTTCTTCAATCTTCTGCCCGAGGTGGACTGCCTGAAGAGCTTTCCAAAGCTCCTCATCAAGACAAGTCCTGAAGGGATCCAAGTTTGATCGAATTGTTCCAGTCAACAGGATTGGCTCCTGCGGAATGATGGCGATACGACTCCTTAAATCAGCAAGGCGCAATTTGCTGATATCAATCCCATCAATGAGAATGTCACCCTCCGACAGCTCGACCATTCGCAATAGTGATACTGCGTAAAGATGGGTCTAGTTCGCTAAAGGATATGCCATTTTTAACACAGGATCATGCTTACCTAGTAATGTGGTCTTTCCGGACCCTTCCAACGTGAGGCGCGTTTTAATACTTCCAACCTCGCTGAAAACAGTATTTCCAACTCTTACCAGATCGTCCGACAACCCCAATCTTTTCTCCAGGTGAAATCCGGAATGTCACATTCTTGAGAACCGCAACTCCATAGCGGTTATATCGCAGAACCACATTCTTGAATTCGATCTAGAAAGAATATCGGTCGTTATCAGCTTTTAGACTAACGCGATCACTCTGGTTCTCCACATCCCATACCTCTCCGTGCAATGGCCATTCTGGCGGTGGACGATTTCCGCGTGCATCCCTCTACATAAAGGAAAAATATTAGGGTAAAAAGGTCATCGGGAAATGGTGGGTTTTGCCGTACCTCATATGGGCAGCATTCGGCAAAGTTCACAACGGCCGACACGCTTGACATCGTCCCATGTACTTCGCCCAGGATTCGAACGAACCATTGCAAAAAGAGGAGTAACTGGAGGGCATTGGACACCGCCAAGCCCGCTCGAGAGGGTCCAACATCGAAGAGCACTACGAAAAGTGCACAGATATACACAAATAGAGACGCTAGTATGACCAGAAATAGTGTTATCTTAGCGAATAAAACAATCAACTTCTTTACTTGGAGCCACACTAACCTATTAAATCCAAGTAAAGAGCCAGCAGGGTCTTCACTAAAGATGTGTAGGGTTGAGGACCGCGATGAAAGTTTTAACTCGCACAAAGACCCGCCCGCCTTACCTAGCATCAATGAATACAGCGCTTTGTGGTCGGAATCTATTAATGTTCTATTGAAGGTATCAAATCGATCCTCAGCGTGATATAGACGAATGCTGAAAAGTCCTTCAAGCGTGCTTGATAAGTGCGCAAACATTGGCGATTTGTTGCTGGCTGTAGACGAGAAAAATCAGCAAAGGCATGGTGATGCAGTACTCATAGAATAAGACCTTCTAGACGTTTGAACTTGGCTTCCGTGTCACCGCAAAAGCGGATCAAACACGCCACCAGGAAGAAATATACTGGTAGGGTTGCCCAAAACCATGGGGTGACCACCGACACAAGGATTACGGTCCCGAAGACGATGGGGCCGAAAGAAAGGGCCTGCAAGGCTGCTTCCGGGAGAAAATCATCTATCATATAGAGGTAGCGAGCGAAGTGCGATAAAATTTGCCCTAGAGGTGTCACTTCATAAAATGACAGAGGTGCACGAAGTACGGCCTTGGGGCAATAAACCAGTCAGACACACGGGATAGTCATTCATGTGCCATGAAAGTCTCACCTGGAGCACCCGATTATGTAGTGATATGCTTCGGCTCAGTACAGCGGCAGAAAATGCGTATCCGCGCACCAAAACGCCCACAGCGATAGCTGAGCAAAATAAAGCATATATCCCAATATACAGTCCTTCCGATAAGGAGTATTTGCCTTCGACGAACCACGCCACCCAAACATCTGTACACGTTGCGGTAGAGCACCGTCAGCTGAATTTACCTTCAGCACCTCGTACATGAGGGAACCTACCGCTAAGGACCCTAATGGTGGCGACTACAAAGAACGATCCGACGACAATTGCCCCTGCCAGTATTCCGTCAGCTTCCTGCAGATACTGCACATATGGACGAAGTGGATGCTGCGACTCAGGAGATGGATCTACCAGCCCGGAAGTTGCTGTGGGGCCAACAGTATCATAAGTTTGCACCGCATGCACTGTAAGTTGATTGGCCTCGATTGTTCGCGTCACCACATCTTGATTAGAAAAGTTGACGGGTGGCCGGCTGGGAGTTCCAGTCAAAACAGACAACTGATTTCGCTCAATAATTTGAGATATCGTATGGTCTGTGATCGGCTCAATTCCACGGAGTTGGTTCAGGCGGCGAATGGTCAGATCAACCGAACTTAGATCGGGCCCAGAGGCATCAACAGATGGACGTGTGCTATCGGTTTGCTCCGCCGTTATAACTACCGCCGTTGCGAGAGGACTTCGTTTTCGGGGAGGGGGGCGCTTAGGCTTGGGAATGTGTGGCCCCAAGCTGTCAGCGGGCTCTACAGCACAAGCGATGACCATACGACTACAATTGAGCTACGCGATCAGGCACGGGTAGAATCTCTGCATATCTCTTACTTATGTCCGATAGCACTATTGTATCATCATCAGGTTGTATGAGATCGGTCGCCCACACATTGAAAATCACATTTCGTGCCTTCAACTCGTCAAATGTCCCCTGCTCGACCACTGTTCGATCTATTATCAGCATCTAATTCTCTTGTATTACACATCAAGATGTACACCACCTGTTCCGGACTTCATCACCAGTATCATGTCGCACTCAGAAAGGAACTTGGAAGGAAAAACACGCTTAATTTGAACGTCATATAAATCCTCCACAAGCAATTCGACGTACCTGTTTCTGTTGAGTTACCATCACCACTGCCATCTTACTGAGCATATGTCCTTTCACACAGTCAGTAAATATTCTTTTGGCGTTCTTCGTGTCGAAATCACTTTTAAATAGTAATTCAACACACAACTTCACATATCACAGAAATCTCGAGACATACGTGAGACAATCCTCCAAGAGTGCGATATCCGGTTGATGATACAAACATCGGGCGAGGGATATTCGCTGACGTTGACTTCTGGTCAGCTCGAGCTCGCTCACGAATTCTTCGTCGCCTAGAGCAGAAAATAACACAACAAGTTGTTTCAGCTTCCAGGATAGCAAATCAAGGATGTAAACTACGAGTCGACAGTCACCATTTGGTAATGAAATGAAGTCTTGCATAAGTCCGGCCACGCGCACGGCTTCATGATATCGGCCCTCGTCCGACTCAACACCAAACAATATATTATCGCGGAGCGATGCGTTGTCTAGGAGCCATGGTTCCAGCGGCACGTAACCACACGTGCTGCAGATTAGGAAAAGCAGGTGGTCTTAAATTCACTAGCCGTTATTTCAGACACGAAATCGTGAAAACTAACCCGTAAGTAGATACAGAGCCAGCAGTTCGTTTAATCTGCCCCATAATAGCGGCCAGTAGCGACTTTCCCGATCCAAGGTCCCCTACCACCGCGATCAGTTGGCGCCGTCGGAGGACCAAATCGAGTTTTTCAATATGTGGGTGATCTATATCACCGTCCCACATGAAGTCGGCGCCTTTCTGGAAGAGGGCTATGCATCAATGAAACTGGCCAAACATACACCGGGTTGTTGTCATACAATTTCCATGCAAACATCCGCATCCGACGGATGGGGTTCCACTTTTGGCGCTGAGTCTATCTCCGGTAGCATGAAGAACTCTTCCAAGCGCTGGACAGAGTTTTGGGCACCTTCACAAATGTGGTCAGTAACGGCACGCCGGTTGTGCAAAGCTTCGCTGCTTACCTGATATAGTCCTAACAGCTGACGGCAACATCAACAGAGGGTATCGAAGCGTATTGAATAATGATAGTATGGTGAAGACAGTTGAGGCCGCAAAGCGAGCACCATGTATGAAATGATACGTTGTCATGCATGCTAAAACAGCAACGACAGGGGCGATGAAGACCACGATGAAATTTCCGATCTTCATGGTGAGAGCTTTACGCATTTGTCCAATTTCCTTCTTTCGGGCAGCAGTAATCTTTTCCTCGTAAAAGCTCTCCCATGCATATGATTTTATCAGCCTGATCACCGTGAATATTTCTGACATCAGATGGACCCGCTTTGTGAACAGGGCAGTAGTTTTGTATGAAATCGTAGAAGCCCGCTTGGCTAGGATATATTGCAGTGGGAGAAGCAAAAATAGTACCAGTACCATCGCCGGAAGAACTGCTATGCCCACTTCGACCGCCGCGAGAGCAATTATTACTGTATCAACATAAAAAACGATAGATCAGCGAAAAGACATTATAGTTAGGTCGTACGTCCCAACCACCGAAAGTCGGCGAAGATGCATACCGCAACACTCAATACCAGCAGACCACGCAAAATGCCAATTCACCGCCGCTTCGGCTACCCGGTTGCACTCGTTTGAGATCAGGTTGACGATATCACCGACGCCGCCCCTTACGTAACTTAATCGTAGTGATTTTCGGTATATCAGAACCATGAGGGCCGCTCGACACTGTTACCTCGACCGGAACATTTGTTATTCTTCAAAAGAGCAATAGTCCACTCGACTACATTTCCATACCTGAATTCCAATACGAGTGCATTGTATTGTGAGTTGGTGGAAGCACAACGATCCCAACCCATGACTGATGAACAGGCCCACGGCATACAGATGTCCTCGCCAGACAGGGCCGGAAGTCTCACAATAAAGAACCAGGTGCTTCAGCAACCAATAGGCGCCAAGCCACGTAAAGGCAGCCCACGAACATTTCCAAAGAGCTAGCGCATAGTATCGAAGGCCGAACGCTCGGTGAAGTGCCCGGAGAAGTGACGCCTTCCTAAAAGAACGCGTAGGGCGGTAGGACTGTCTTAGTACCACACGTATGTCCCACTCTTTGGCTACAAGCCTTAGGCAAAACACTTACGCAGTTAGTCGGCCAAGTTCCGCTCTCCAGGTCTTTTCTAGCTCGTCACCGGTTACTTTCGCACTCTCGGACGACCTCAAATGGAGAGACAGGTTTCCTGCATCTTCCATGCTTCGTGTCAGCTGCACTAGTCGGAACACCCAAGTAAAAAAGAATCCAGAAAGGAAATTTCCGGGGGCCAAGACAACTCGCTTCCGCTTGTTTCTTCTTCGCCGACGCTTCCTCGGAGGGTCCATTTCTGACGGCTCTGGCACTGAACCACCTGAGACGTCATGCCGCAGATCTGGGGGCTCGGGACTTGCTTCCTCTATGCTGAACGTCTCGTCCATGGTCTTTGCCCGGCCGACCGCTTGGGATCTCTCAAGGCGAACACCAACTTCAAACCGTTCCACTGACACAGTGAATGTGCTGTGCCACCTGGGAGAAAATGGGTGCCTGCAGGCAGGATCGAACACCGGACCTTCGACTAACCGGGGTGTCCACACAAATCCCAAATGTGATTTACTTGTAGGAGCCCATAGTTCGGGAAAGCCTTCTAATGTCACCCCGATGACTATCAAGGTAGCCTCTTAATTTTGAAGATGCAATTAGGGTGAAGAGTATCTGTTGGTCTTCGCCACGATCACCATCTTATGTCTTGTCCTCCCCTAAAACTTGGTCCATGTACGGACTTTGAGCTTAAAAATGGTAAAAGTCGGAATGTGTGCGTGATGCAACAAAGATGATATCGGAGCGGGGATATACTTTGATTTGATCCAGTGTTCAATTGAAATCATTAAAAATGCGAAAGGCGAATAAAAGCACACTGTACCCAGCACGATAAGCATTAAAGACGTCGCTTTGTTTCAAATGCTAAATTGAGAAACCTCGGGGAATTTGTAGATAGCGGTGAAGGCGTCAATTGGCAAACAGTTACTCCGAGCCCTGTAATATTCGTGACATCCGCGGCCGCCGTATACGTCCAAAGTTAATGAAGACGCTCCAGGATGCGAATCTTTAACCACGAAACTTACATCCGGTTTGATTGTTAACGGATAGCAACCACGGAGACGAAAAATTGTAAATACTACCATATGCTGAATAACTAATATTGAGATTCGCACGGGGTGTAAATTAAAGTAGCGTTCCGCAGAAGGAAGAGATCAAGGTTCTAACAACCAGGCAACAAAAAGAACTCAACTGTGATGTTTCTACATCTATATATTACATTACTAGCAGTAAGGACTTAATCTTCATCGGGGCCTATGGTCTAGTGGTACGATTCCCGCTTTGGGTGCGGGAGGTCCTGGGTTCGAACCCCAGTAGGCCCCTTCCACATGCAGAAAATACTTTTGATCATGTCGGCGTACACAATTTTTCAATAATTTTGCGCCCAGTGCTTCTTTTCCTGTCAATAAGCTGACTGACCGCGCAAGGCGGACAATATTAAGAGTAAAACAATCTTTGTTTGCAACATTTACGCAAGTTCTTCGAAGAAAAAGAAAGGAAGGCAGCAAAAACGAAGTGGCGGTCCAGTTCCGCCTCTATACAGTGTTCTGGAGTTTTATAGGTAAAACGCTAACGAAGAAAAGAAACTCGCGTTGAAGAGTTCGTCGAAAACCAGACTGTAAGTAGCAACAGATTTCAAAGGGTGAAGGAGGTGTGGCAATGTATGCGTGTGGAACTTGATGAAGTAAAAGGTCGGGGTGAGGGAGAGCTTCAATTCCAGTTGATCCAGTGAGCGAACGGCAGCTATTATCGTCGGTGAGCATCTTCGATATGCGCAACGTCTCCATGGCCAATATTGGATGGAGTTACTACAACATTTCGAGTGTGTGATACCTGGATACCGTTGTCAGATATAAAATGGGACACCATGTGCATTCGATTAAAATAAGACTTACAGATTCGGTTCTCTTGCCCAATTCCGAATCTCGTCGGGTAGGGATATTGATTGGCTGGGATCCATTGTCAGCTTTCATCCTCTCCCTGATATCAGGAGGCATCTGCAACCACAAATGAAATGTTTCACCATGAAACGCGAGGATCGGCTAGCCCCTATATGCTACCTACCTGCCACAACTCGTCCTGATACTGCAAGATCATCCGAATGGCTTCAATGGCGAGCGGTGACTCATCATCGAATGCATTCTTTGACTTCGAATACAAAATATTCGGCGTCATCACAGTAGCCAGGTTGTCTAGCCCCATCTTATTTCCATGATCTTCGTTCAATTCTCGGTGCTCTGATACCTCCCTCAGAAAGAATACCAGTACTGAGAGAACGTCGATGTTCGGCTTTGGAAGAAGGCAGCATACGTAATGCAGTGCTTGCTTTCGCCGTCCAGGATCTGGAAGCTCTGTTTGGAAATAAATAAGGTAAGTCAATCTGTAACCGTACACCATTGCAATAATCGCCTTACTCTGAGTGGCGACGAATAATCGGTGAAGTTTGAAGGTAAGAAGCGGCTCGGGCATGTCCCTAAAGAACTTTTTCAACAAGGCTGCAATTTGCACTGGATGGTTTCCCGCCAGGTTGATGGACCTCGGGTCTTTGTCTAATTCATCTGATACTGTCTTCAAATGTCTGATATTGCCATTCTTCCGAAAGATTCCTTCCACTCCCAGATCTACCGAACCAGTTAGCAGAAAGTCCAGAGAGCATGACCCAAAGAAATCGACATACCTAACATATGCAATGTTCGTATACAGGCATCAAGAAACATTGGAATTTGAAGCTGTCCCGGTCGGGGTCCTAAATCCGTTGCCACGCCGTACTTGTCCACGAGTACTTCTAAGGGCACTCCAAATGTTCCCTCTAAAACATGCATCCGACTCAGCAATCATGACCCATTCAATAAACGACCTGACATGACAACAAACCCTTCGATTTTGATGGCTTTCGGATCGCCTCTACCATCCGTCCCCACATTGACTGCTTTCGGCCACTGGCGACATCCATCAATTCATCTAATGTAAATTGGTCGCCCATCAATGGATACAAAGCCTGGGCAGCAAGCTGTCGGACAGCCCAATGGTCCAGACCAGATAGATCCAGAAGGCTGGATGTACCGGAATTCCGCAGGGAGGATTGCCTCCCCGATGGGGGCAAATATAAGCTTTTAGAGCCTGCTGAGGGAGGTGAGGAATTACTGACGTCCGCATAAAGCGGTTGTCCGTTACTCAGCATGGAAACTCCTATATTGCGCCCATCTGGTCCTACTGATCGGGAGGTTTCGCGTGAGAATATGGTCGCATGGTTAAGTCAAGAGCTAGCTTGTCCCTGGAGAAACAAGCAATCGTTGCTTACCTGGCGAACTGCTGATAGGAGAATTTGGTCCTTGCAAAGAGCCCGAATCAACTTCATGTTGTCCGAAGAGTTAGTCGGTGTGGACAGAATCAGAGTCATTGACGAAGGCTATACCCACTTTGAATATGGAGAAGCATACATAAGCGCTTCAGTGCGCACCGTAGGAGGAAGACGTATTGTTCCAACTGGGTCACTCGCTCGATTCCCCTACTTGATGAAGGTGTTGCGTGATTCGTACAATAGAACTTTCCCGTGACGGCATCGTAGGTTGCCTCCTCATACAAGGGGCGCAGGTTCAAATCGCAGGCAGCACACCGGAAACATCGGCTATGCCATCTCCGGAACCCATATTTCAAACATTCCTCTTCGACTGGTTCCCCGCAAGCGACGCACAGATCCGGGTTTGCATCGGGACCGCATTCGCTGAGAGTTTTACCTTGTGCATCGTCCTGCCATTCGCATGCTGCTAGGCGGTCGAGGAAAGTTACCACTGCCGTTTTCTCGTTGTGCGCATTTTCCTTAATGTAAATAACGTCACATAAAGGCGCCGGTGCAGTAAGATAATAGCAGTGAACTTACCAGCTTAAGGGCACCAGTCAATGCAGCACGAATGAGAATCTTCAGGGTATGCGCGAGACTAGTCACCAGAGATATCATCTCTTTTGTGGCTTCCTGCCGCGTATCCGCGTTATCTTGGACGTATGACAATAACGAGAAGAAATGCACAATTTTCTTGGTCAGCTGCTTAGGCTCCTTCGCATGATGCAGCCCTGTCGCATCGCGGAAGGTAAGAAGCCGCATTTCTATTTCGTCAATGACGGAAAAAAGGGTGGCAATGTGACTAACGAATGTCGCAGCCTGGAAAACTCCCTCTCGGAACTCTTCATGCGAGAACCGAATGAGCATGTCTGAGATGCATTCTGCCGACGACTCCTCGAAGGCGGAAAGTACGTGCAGTATACGCCCCGCTTTTTCGGCAATTGCTTGTTGCGTCGCAATATCTGTTCCTATAAAGATGATCGTTAGAAACCGATATTTCCCTTATCATCTTCCGACGATACTGCTTACCCTCTTGGTCGGCAGACAATGCAGGTATTGTTGAGGTACTGGGCTTATTAGCAACTAACGTCACGTTCCACAGCTGATCCACCATGTTGAGATGAGTGGTGACCCTAGATATGAACGTAATATACTACCTACCTTGTATATCATATAGCACTCCGGGTGCCACTTCTCTGTCCACTCAGTTTTATTGGTTTCCACAAAACTTCGCAGGACAGCCGTCCGACAACCGCCACATTTGGCTGCGAACAATTGCGAATAATGAAGCTGACAATATACATTGCCATCTTGCTCGTAGTACGAGTCGTGCTGCCTGAAGACCGTAGGACAAACAGAGCAGGTAAAATGTTCAAGATGATATTTGCGGTTTAGAGCATTGATGTGAGCACCGCGAAGCGCTCCTCCACACTTTGCGCACAACAAGTCTAATCGTCGGAAGTAGTCCTTCTCACAGAACACTTGGGTGAGTCCATCCGGCCCTGTGTGGGGGAAGAACTTTTCTGCAACAACTTGTTGGCAGTCCTGGAGAAACCAGGTAGCGATTTTGGATATGAGCCCAATGTCCATTCGGGCCAGATGGGGTAGGCGTTGACCCTTACCTGACACCGAAAGCAGTCCAAGTGAAAATGCCCTCCAATAGCCCTCACAAACTGTCCGTCAATTGGCTGGGCGCAACGGCTACAGGTACTGGAGCCTACAGCGGAATTTGACTCTCCGTCCCGTACCGTCATTTTCCGGTCACAATCGAGAACCCACAACCCCAGGGACAACGTATATCGAAAGATCTACTCTCGAACGAAAGCAACTTGACCGTGGAACAACTGGGATAGGAATACGACAGCTACGGTTATAGGGAGGGAAATCGTTTGTCAGGTGCATTGAAGCCAGGTCGTCCTCGACAGCTGGGTCAGTTTGGCCGTCCAGAACGGAACGATACAGCGCCAAATTTCGCAGCCAATTCAGCCAATAATTACACATTTTAGTCGATTCCAATGAAACTGTAAAGCCTCCGTAGATGGAACGTTGGCCTCTTGAAAACACAGACCTTACATGACAGACACAATCTAGGTAACGAGCATATCAATACTGCGCACCAAGGAATCCATCAAGAAAAGCGGTGCCGTTGAATTATACATATAAACTATATCCAATATACACAATACAATTCTAAGAGTTTTTGAAAAATTCAATGATACCCCTTCGCTTTTTCCTAAGTCCAAGCATTCTAAACGAGGTATTGGCGTTTGTAAACGTGGACGACTGCTTTTTGCCCGTCGATAATGGGACGTCCAGAAAAGTGAAGTCACTTTTGGAAATAATTTTGCTGCCAGACGTCATTGATGTATCGACAGGAATAAACTCATTGTGTAGTATCGGCTCAGGAGGCGACTCTTGAATACCAAGCAATTGCCCGGGGGTAGCAGGTGAAAACTGCGGAGATCTTCCAGGTAAAGGCGATGGTGTTATGAATGTCGGGACCTCCGCAAATGATATTTGCTTAATATGTGGCCGCGCCGATTTTTTTGCAAGTGCCGCCGGAAAGGTTTGTCGCGTATACTGGTCTACTGGTGTTTGGTGCGCATTTTCAATCGTCTGGTGATGGGCATCTCCCACTTCTTCCGCATCCTTGTGGTCAACAACGTCTTCCAGTCGACGACGGACTTCGGCGAGTACGGTCGGCGTAGAGGGTCGGTCAAAATGGTCAATTTGGGGTATCCGCGGTCGGCCCGCAGGCATGTCAGAAGACGGTAGGGCATGCAGATTTTTTCGCGCCATTAGGGTCTGTACCTGCTTTCGTAACTCCTTCAATGCGATTAAGGGCGCCTCGTCCGAAAACGATGGACCTTCATCAAGAATGGGGGATACCGGTACTTGGGAGGTCAACTCCGGTACATTAGCCAGCGTGATGGTATCTCCATCCAAGTCCTCCTCGTCATCCTCTGCTTCATTGCACGACTGATCCCTTGCCGGACTTGTGCGTGCCGGACTTGTGCGCGTCGACTCAGATTGGGTTGAGCGATTAGGGGTCTCCTGACTAGCTGGAAGAAGAAGTGATCGCGGGATGTGGTCTAGCGAACTTTGCCGAAGTCTAGCGAGCACAGCGGAAATAGGTGTCTCATCGTTAATCGTCTCTGGATGGCGCAGGTCCTGCTTGAGCGGCTGCACATCCTTTATGATTTGCAACGTCGATTGCATGGGACCAACGGATGGCTCAACTGCAGGCGAAATTGCCAGTAATTGTAAATCCTCGTCCTTACCGCCGCACGTATCTTTTATTAACGCTATCTCGTTTGACATTGGTTTCCCTGATTCTGGGGCCGCGGATGAGGGGACGTTGGGCTGAGACTTCAGTATCAAGGTTTGCATTAAAGCTTCGGCAATGATTTCCCTCGGAAGCGCGGGATCTGCGTGTGCTTCGACGAGCTCTGATATTCCAAACTTGGTGAATGTTACCGTGCTCGTGAATAATCGTTTAATTTCTTCGGCAGTAAGAGCGACGTCCTTTCTTGTAACAATAACGCGCAGATATCGGTACTTGGCCACCTCCCAAGCTGATTCGGATGCTGCGGTCTTCTTTGAGTCATCGCTAGACATTGTAACGGCCGCAACTACCAAAGTTCCCAAGAGTTGATCTTCAATCCCGGCTCTCACACATTCGACTATAATATTGGCCCAGTCATCTTCAGTCAGCGCGTGGGACAAGTGGCCATTTGCAAGCTCCTCAGCCGCCCATTTATCGACGTACTGCACCAACCCTTCAATCTTTAAACGATTTGCGACATCCCGCACCGCCCAAAAATTGAGCGGGGTGAGGGATCCTTCTGAAAGAGTGGAAAAATAACACCATTCCAGTACCAGACGCAAAGACAGCTCGTTCGGGACTTGCAAAGGCCAAACACCCACTGGCGCAGATGACGAAGATTGACATCGATCACTCCAGTGATCCTCATAGCTGAGAGGCTGCGATTCAAAGAGGGCGTCAAAAACTGGGCTGCTCGAAGCAAGAATTATCCTATGGACCGGAATGTAAAAGGGGTCCGTGTCTAGAGATATGCACCAGTTGGACACTAAGTAACCATTAGCTTTCTTAAAAGGAGTAATGCCCGGTGTCACCTTCCGCATCATTTTTATCAACTCTTAGCAATGCGTCTGCAAGCCGTCCCGTCATAAAGAATGGAGCGAAACGGTGGGCTGCTGTATGGGTCCCCATGGGAGAGCCAATATATGATACGCTATTGGGCAAGAATAAAGAAGATGCGGGTTCACGCAGACTGGAAACTACTTTACAGAGTCGATAGCGAGAGGTACAATTGTCTTTATTATAATCTGATATTTGAAAGTGACGTACTTTTCGACAAGAGTCCTGTGCGATGACGGCTGCTTTAGTCGGTTGGTCGTTGGTGTGAGGAACGCAATCAACACGCAATTTGCACGCAGCTAAGCCAACGCTTCATCACGTGGATCGCGTGTCCCACGATGATCCCAGTCCACACCAGTTTAACTTTCAACCAATTTGCCCTTCGTCCTAAACCAACAATTGGTACCATGTCACATCGGTCAAGAACAGCCCGTACTTATCAAGACAGTCTGAAACCACAGCCGCATACCTCTGGTGAAACGGCATGGAACACCTCACCAGATGCGCACACAAATTCCCATCACTATGCATTTGAAGAGAGAAATGACGACCATGTTGATGTACTCGGAAATAAGATAACAGAGTTGAAACAGGCATGTTTGGAACTTTTAGTTTTGTTTACGACACTGCTGAGGATTCTCACATTAATAACGTTATGATATTTTAGATATCTCTTCAAATAGGAGAGGAGGTGACATATCAATTGGGGGCACTACGGGATATGGAAAATGATTTTGAGAAGAGCGGTGGACTGTTGGGTGCGACTATGAGAAGACTAAAAATCATGGCACGAACGCAAAACGGGCGATGGATGTGGTATCTCATCCTTTTTGTACTCGCCGTGTTCTTGTACATCTATCTCTTTCGATACAAAAAATGATCTTGTACCGACCTCAGCCTG
This sequence comes from Spizellomyces sp. 'palustris', assembly GCA_006535965.1. Lineage (NCBI taxonomy): Eukaryota > Fungi > Chytridiomycota > Chytridiomycetes > Spizellomycetales > Spizellomycetaceae > Spizellomyces > Spizellomyces sp. 'palustris'. The sequence goes on along the minus strand of QEAR01000013.1, from coordinate 286,695 downwards.
TACCTCTTCTACTATAAAGTATATACAATGGAGTGGCAGAGGGTACGGATAAGCAGTTTACTTCCTGTAAACGCATCCTCCCTCTGCGCCTGTTAAACTTGCTTTCATATGGTGATGCTAGGTTAGCGGCAGTACCATCTTGGAAGATGCAACAACCATTCTCCTTCGGCAGCGTGGATTCATAGTCTATGTGTTGCGGTGTACCCGTATATTTTTGAGTGCATCCTCATATTCCATGCTATGAATCTACAAATTGTCATTTCTCATTGTCCAACTACACTGTGCCCGGCCCACACTTTTGGATTTGCACAAGGAACTGCGGCTACGCGGAAGTACCTAACCATTGCTTCAGGAAGGTGATCTGCTGTTCCACCGTGGTTCGGCTTGTTCCACCAGTAGCGCAGCGATTGTCGATGCTCTGCTCAAAATTCCAGATGTCTTTAACGTCCGCCTCGAAAGCGGAATGTAATTGTTTAAAGTCGTCAAGAGACAGCTGGTCCATCTGTGTTCCGCGGTCCTCAGCCAGGCGCACAGCGCGGCCCGCAATGTGATGTGTTTCACGGAAGGGTACCTGGATATCAGGCCATTTGAGCACAACTTTCATGTCATAGAAATGCTTATGGATACTCACCCCCTTTCGGACAAGATATTCAGCAACGTCCGTAGCTAGCATATCGATCGACAGGCTTTGCTTCATTCTTTCGGGGTTAACCTGAAAATTGAAATATGAATGAAGAGCTCATTTTCGCTATAATGCTTAAATGACAGCTACCGTTAACGTTGTAAGAGTACCAGTCGCGATTTGCAAGCAGGCACCGATAGTGTCCACGGCGTCGAACATTGGTTCCTTGTCCTCCTGCAAATCTTTATTGTAGGTACTTGGTAATCCCTTGAGCGTCATAAGAAAACCGGACATCTAAGGAGCGGGATGAGACGCCAATTACCACTAAAAAATCCCCAGATCGCTATGCGTACCCCACCAAAGACGCGACCTGTTTTGCCGCGTATCAGTTCCAGAGAGTCCGGATTCTTCTTTTGCGGCATCAAACTACTGCCAGTACTATTACCAATTGATTGAAGATAAGATGAGAACTCGGTATTGGAATTTGCTGGGAATTATCAGGTACCTGTAAGCGTCCGCCAAAGACACAAAGCCGAACTCTCCCGAACTGTAGATGATCAAGTCCTCCGACCACCTGCTCAAGTGGACCATCGTCAAACTGGCCCAAAAGAGGAACTCGGCCACAAAATCTCGATCGCTCACACCGTAAAGACTGTTGGGCATGACGGCCTCAAATCCCAGCTCGTTCGCAAGAAATTCGCGGTCGACATTAAAGGGGTTGCCCGCCAACGCACCGCTCCCTAAAGGAAGCTTATTGATACGCTTGATTAACTGTTCAAGGCGCTCCGCATCGGCATGCCAATTCCATGCGTACGACAGTAACCAGTGACTCCATCGGATGGGTTGTGCGCGCTAAACAGTTGCAAATTAACATTCGCTCTACCATATGAGTTCCTTAACAATGGCACTAACCTGTAAGTGGGTGTACCCAGGCATAATCACATCAATTTCTCTTTCTGCCCTTGCTACGGCAATTCCGATCAAATCTTTTAGGAAGGTCAACAAGGCCGTCGCCTGCTCTCGTAACCATAACCGCATGTCGGTTGCAACTTGATCGTTTCGGCTTCGTCCTGTGTGTAGCTTGCCTGCTACCGTTCCAACAAATTCCCCAAGTCGCCGTTCATTTGCAGTATGGATATCTTCGTCGCTAGGTTTGACCTCAAACGTGTCCGAAGCCCACTCTTGTCCCACCTTATCCAGACCCTCAACAAGCTGGTCCCGCTCCTCGTGTGTTAATATACCAACACGAGCTAGTGCTTTTGCATATGCTTGGGACCCAGTGATGTCCGCTTGCCACATTCGTCGGTCGAATTTGAGGGAGGCGTTAAAAGCCTCCATGATAGGGTCATTCTTGCCCGTGAAACGACCTACACTCCATATATGTGGTGTTAGAGTATAAGTTGTACAAAATAGCAAGGAATATCCCTTACCGCCCCAGAGTTGAGCCATGCTGACAGTTACCGACCAAACTTAATGGTTTGGAGCTGAGGTTTTATCATGAAGATAGATGCCTGGTTGATGTGTTGTTCTCATAGCAACAGTGACTCATCCATCATTGATCAGATTGCAACCATAGCGTTCTTACACCGATGGTATGCTGCTATTGCCAAATTTTCAGAATTAAAGAATTCAATGTCATCGCCATCTTTTAGGATGAGGAAGTGAAGTGTCTGCCTCTTTGAAAAAGAAATTGCTATTGTAAGAGATAAATAATATACTGAAATTCTACAAACGTCGCTGACTATCGACACCGAAATATGAATCTGATCAATAGCGATCTAAATTTGCCCTTTTGCGCAAGCTATTGACAAAGATCTTGTGCCCCTTTGTCGGAACGAAGGGTTTCAGATTTGAGCACTTGTTTCTCAATCTCTCGTATTCTTCATATAGTTGCGGCAGTGAGATATTGGCCTGCTTGATTTTGTACTGCAGCTCCCAATTATCTGACCCATCCGCAGCAACGTCGAAATAATTCGGTTCTTCTGCACCATTTAGGACTGAGCGACATTGTAATTCGAATTTGCTGAGCTCGGGAGGAGACACATAACCTCCATCTTCCATGATTTCGGAATCCACTACGGGATCAGCAAAGAACGCCAGAGAAGGCTATATACATGTATGATCAATCAAGATGTACAACGAATCCCGGTTTGCTGCATGAGACTTACATTTTCGCCGCCCTCTTGTGCGAGCGTAAGTCGGATATCCTGATGATTATCGTTCGGTCAAACCAATGAGTTGAAACTGATTTTGAAAGCACATGCCCTTACCTGTCCGGCGTGCTTGTTGGTAACGACGTCTAGAACCGCTTGTAAAACTTTTATTGAGAGCGCAAACGCTTGCTCGGCATATGCTGTGTTCCCAAAGAGTAGTGTATCCATTTCTTTCATAGGCAGATATTGGAAGCCGAATACTTCGGCTGTATTATGATAGCAAACGAAGATACCGTCCATGTCACCGATGCGAGCTTGGAAGCTGTTGAATGCAAATGTTAATTGTCTTCGGAAAAGACCTACGGAATATGTAAAATGTACCTATACTTCAAAAAGGCCGATCGTAGCATGTCGAACAGTTCACTCTCAAAAGACTGATAGCGGCCGGATACCGTATTCAGTTTGTAATCGAGGTTGCTCTAGGAATGTTATCGATTAACCACGCGAATGAGGGGCAGCGACCGACCGTGCTTACCAAGTAGTTGACGGGGTCCATACGAATGGCCACAGTTGCTCTTGTTTTAAGATCGAAAGTCTTTTTTGGTAATCGTGCATCGTGGCAATCAATCTGAGCTCGGAGAAGAAATCCTTCTGCCTACCATGGATCCGTGTCACAGAAAGGGGTTTGAAAGAAAACAAAAATCCTACCGACCGTTGCATAGTGATATGCCTCTTTCTGCGATGTCTCCGCGGCCGATTTTGTAGAATTGACTTTGTGATATCTCTCAAACTCCGCAGGTGGAACAGTTAACATCTTCTCCATGGACTTCCCCTATTTGGTGGTGATACTGGTTAGCTCTTATCGCATATATGCTTTGATAAGTTGCGTACTCACCAAGCTCATCATCACATTCCAATCCTCGTCCTGTTCAGGCTTCTCGAGATCTATGGCGTACCCTCCGTCAAAATGCCGAAGCACAACTGACATAGGAGCCCGAGAGGTTGCTGTAAAGGACGCAGGCTTTGGTGAGTTAGTAAGTCCCGCCGACATAACCATTTTACGCTTTCGGCGTCACTCAATTCACCTCCTCTTGGAAAGAACGTGAAAAGGACGATGTATTGATTGGCTTCTGGTTGGAGATCACCAAATATAACTGCGAAAGCAGACCAGTGATCGAAGACGTCGAAGACACGTAACGCTTCCGCTGCTTTTTGCTAAGGGCCAATAACGACTAGAAATCATAATATTAGCACCCTAGTAATGGCTGTCGGTCATGATTGACACACCGAGTCTTGTGATGCTATCACGTATGGAGACAGTGCATCGTAATCGAAGTCGCTTGGTTGTAGGATATTCTTTAACCATGGGTCAAAATTGAACATATCTGTCCGGGAATCTTGCAAGAAATGTGGACCTGGGCTGCACCAGGATGTTATATATCGCCGAAATGGATTGATCAGGTAATTTGGGCGCTTACTTGAAAAGCACACGGTCTAATCCATGAGCTAGCATTGGTGTTATCGCATCGTCAGTTCTTTCGACGGCTAAGCTGAGTTAGCTAGAGTCACGCTTATAGCTATTCATATGCTATCAACCTTGGTAATTGAAGGGAAATGGTGTCACAGTTTGCCATTTTGCGCGAAGTGATCGCCGCTGTCGAGAACGTAAGTCTCTGGATTTGATGAAATACCGAAATAAACTAGAGAATCTCACCTTCTTTTGTGGCGTCCGCCCTTCGACGACATCCAAAGGGGTTGGGGGAACGGTATCACTGGCATCCGGGGTATGATCTACTGAGGGCTCCTGCGTAGGTGGGCTCGGTGGCAGATCTACCCTCGATGACTCCTCCTATGTGCGATAGAGACAAATGATTCAGCCTACTTTCGGTGTGAGGCGGGATCTAAGGATTACTGACCTTCCTTTGGACTGACTGGTGTTGCGGCGCATGCGCAGCGCCGACAGACAGTGTACACTCTTCATGTGTTTTGAGAACAATGTCCTCTGTATTGTGTGGTTTTTGCGGCGGACCTTGGCTTGACCTTTTGCTGGCCTCTAAAAAGTTGGCAGCAAGAGTTTGGAGATCTGCATTTGTCTGGGCGACGGTCTTTGCTGCGATGGGGGGTTTCGATGGCAAAATCGCCGACAGATGCTTCCAGGCTGCGCTAGAGTTCGAGCGACGGTGGAGCACTAGGCGACAAGCCGAATGGATCGCTGCTCTCGCCATCATTTCACTGTCCAGGCTCTATCTTGGGCTCTCCATCGACCAAACCGATGGGTTGGACAAACATTTGAACCAGAATGATTACATGAGGAGACGCGAACGCGTCCTTATATCTCATCAACTACTCTATACCGTTGATCAACTTTTTCTGCTGGCACAGAGCACCGTCCATCTTTCCGCTGCATAGAGATGTGGTACGACCAGACAATAGATGGGGACTATACTGCATTGGCAGTTCACCCCACCTTCCCCGCTCTAGCCGCCGCGAACAAAGATGGGAGAGTCGATCTATTTGATGAGGAAGGTCAAAAGCGTCCACAAGCGGATATCTGTCGAGTGCCAGGGAGTGTAATATTGAGGTGGCATCCATCCCAAAAGCTCCTGGCCATTAGCTGGTCAAATGGTGTGATGAATTTCTTACCATTCTTAAAACTTGTGGAGGCTGATATATTGCAATCAGGCACTGCTGGCATATGGTCTGATGCAGAAGCGGTTTTGCGAGAGGGGAATGTTCACGGATCAAGTATAACTGTGGTTGAGTGGAGTCCATTAGGGAACCGGCTTGTAACGGGCGACGAGGCAAGCCACCATAGGCGGGAAGTGCCAAATATTCCCATCACTCATCAAGTTTTACCTAGGATGGTGACGTAGTAGTGTGGAAAGTGGATCCTCGCGGCAGACTCTCCATCTTGTGCCAGTACCGCTTGCACAACAGTATTACACATTGTATTTTTCGCTCGCATCGTCAAGAGTTGGACTTGCGGTACGGTTTGCAGTTTGGAGGAAGCCTTTCAAGCGTTGCTAAAACGTTGTCATAGTTCAGGCACTTCTCCCCCATTTTTTCTCTCAACGACTAATGGCTCCATTCACTACGCCGATGATATGGGGCACTGCACGGAAAGCGCGTCAACGGCCTCACAAATCGCCACGCTGTTGATGTTGGAACATAAAGATATGGTCGTAATCATTACCAACGATCTTTTACTTCACCAGTATAGTCTGGCAAGTGACGGAAAGATGACACAGGAGTCCCAGGTGTGTATACGTGATTGTTCATTATTATAAAAGTTTTTTAGCTTTTTACCCACGTAGATATAGATGAAACTGAGCACCTCCGCTAAAGCCGACAACAGAGCTGTAATTGCAACTTGGGCTGGTCCCGCGATACTCGCACTTTCTGTTGGCGGACAACCTATTTGGATTTGGGATATTGAAAACGAGGAAAATAGCGTCCTGAGTATGTCAGGTACTGTATAGCAAGAAGGAGATAGCCCACACACTCCAACTGGCTAAAGTACTCTGATTTAAAGGAATGGAGAAAGTTCGGATCAATTGCATAGCGTTTAGTAATACTAGAAACATGCTTGCTGGTAGGCTCTTGACGAAAATTGTGGACCGGCGATGCGCCACTATAACGCCTCTTCTGGATTTATACAGCGGGCACCGACTCAGGCCATGTGATGATGTGGAAGGCCCGCTATGTTCCTGAAGCCGAAGGCATGGGTGTACAGACATGGGAGGTAAGGAGAACTAGCAGCCGAAGCACCATTGCGGATTCCAAACACCATATTGCCCACCATCCATAGACAATAAGTAAGACCAATCTGGGTGGTGCTGTGGACGGGATTGCGTGGGGTAAGTCCATCATAAATGTATCATTCAGGAGCATTTGAAGATAATGTGGATGATTCAGGTGCACAATCTGGGCTTTTGGGGGCTCGTAAACGGTCGGGCTTGAAGATCCTCACGGAGCAGGTACTCCGCAAGAAGGTCTGGGGAAGAAATGCCATTGTACAGGTGGAACAAAATAAAGTTATCATCTATCCTGGGGGAAAGGTGGGTTTTGGAACATAAGTCGCCGAGATACCCTTATAAACGTATCCGATTACAGGAGCCGATTGCACGCAAAGTTGATCTTCGCATCAAAGGGCTGACCCTCTCGAGAAATCTCTTTGCCGTTTGGAATGGTACGACAATTGAGGTTCAAGAATACTCGGAGGGTAAGCAAACTGTCTGTCCACGCACTATAAGCCAGTATGATTGATGTATATTAGCCGGGCAACCAATGCGGAACCTGGGCGCACTAGCTAACAGTGACCCATCACTTGACCTTCCCCTGACTGCAAGTGGAAACCGGCTGGATTATTTCCTCGCTGCTTGGAATGACGCACAGGATGTTGAAGGTCAGTACCCGCTTTTGAATACTCTTTTGATCGTCCTATCAACGTCGCTCTTTAGGTGGACCAACGTCTGTGGCTAGTGCTACGTTTGCGGCGGAGAGCAATCTAATAAATCTCGACGACCAATTTATTTACATTGGGAAGTCCAATCGAGTGGAAGTTTGTAATCATCAAGGGGTCACGAAGTCCGTGCTCAGCCTTCCAGAATCTGAAGGCGAAATCGTTTTGATGGAGACAGTCCCATCTCTCCTCCTCATTGTAAGATGGCCATTTGTGCTCAAGGAGAACTGCTGCTGAGTATCTGCATGTGATGGTAGATCACTTCCCGAAACTATCTGAAGCTGTTCAGCACGTCGCACCGGGAACCAAAGCAAGTGGTTTCCAAGCGCATAGATGAGTAAGGCCAGAATTGTTGCAACCTGTGCTGCATTCCCATTCTAATTGGACTGTCCAATAGCAACCTTGGTATACATTCGATTGCATCAGCCAAATGTAATGCCAATGGAACAATGATTAGTTTCTTAGCTTGCGTTCCAGTCAAGGGTAAGCGTCGACTTTGTCAGCAAGCTTGATGGATGTGTTATCTCACCTATCTTGAAAGTAGGCGCGACCCAGCTGCAACAATTTGACACCAAGGTCTATGTCTATGATGTCGAGAAAGACGTCACACTTGCGTTTGACATGAAAGAGCATGGCCAAATGGTTAGTAATGTTGTCTACAGAAGCGTACCTATTTCGGGGATGATATTTATACTCCTTTGGCCGACAGCCGGTGTCACATTTCTGGGATTGGGAAGACCCCAGGATTCTTGTGTGTCAGAGCGAAGGATATGCAACGCCATCCCGTACGTTCAACCAACCGATAGAACTTTCTGCTTTCTTCATACGTATATATGCATTTTAGAAGACACAGGGCCAGACACGCTGACAAAAGCTACCCCGACCTCCCAGGTATCCTAGCTATATTCTTGGATAGGAGAGGAGACCGCATATTAACCGTTATTCGCTAGATTGTCTCTTTCTTTGTAACCTCTGACTACGGAACAACGTTACATGACATAACCACGAGTATTCCCAACTCCGATGCCCTTTTTGGAATATATATGCCATTCCACTATTACATTAAGGTTTGGTCTATATGCTACAATATTTGCCATGTACTATATTCATCGTTCCGTTGTCGCAGGAAAGTACTCAAGAAGAACCGGATTACATGAATATGGTATCCAGCATAGTAGCGCGTGACTTTGAGGGTTTGGAAAACACCGATACAACCACAATGAAAGCGATGATTGATTTCAGCTTTCATATCGCCGTTGGTAACATGGATGAATCCTTAAAGGTGTGAAATCAGGAAGGCAGAGTCTTTCAAGGGAGTCTGCTGATGTCTTGCAATACGACAGGCTTTGAAACTCATTAAAAGCACAAACGTCTGGGAAACCATGGCTAAGATGTGTGTAAAGACAAAGCGGATCGACGTGGCGACCCTGTGTTTATCGAACATGGGAAATGCGAAAGCCGTTCACGCTCTGCATCAAGTCGATCCCACTAGTCCACCGGAATTGAAGGCCGCAATCGTAGCATTGCATCTGGGTGAGTGTCCATGAGCACGACAACACGCTTTATGCTATTTAACAAGTGTGCATTCCTGGCAGGTATGAACGACGATGTTGAGTCATTGTATCTTTCTTGCGGCCGATATGACCTCCTTAACAGATTCTATCAGGTGAGTGTAGCGCCATATCCTCATGTGCCATCTTGCTAACATGGAGTTTGGCTAGGCAACCTGTCAATGGGAAAAGGCGCTTCAAATTGCCGCAACTCATGACCGCATCCACCTTCGATCGACCTTCTACAATTTTGCCTGCTACTTGGAGGAGTTGGGCGATACGAGTGGTGCAGTGGCGGCATTTGAGAAGTCTTCTACGCATAGGTATGATGATGTTACCTTGGTCGCATTGCTTGCCCCTTTGCGCTGAATTATTTTATTGGAATGGACCAAGTTTTGAAATTCCTCGCATGTTGCTTGGGAAAAATGAAGTTCCAGAGCTCGAAAAGTACATTACTACTTCTGAGAACCAGGTGAGGTCAATCGCACGGAGTTCATAGTAGGATGCAAGATTTTGAATGATTTGCTCCTTGGAAGCTACTTAAAAAATGGTGGGGCCAGTTTACCGAGTCCCACGGGGATTTGGACTCTGCATTACGATATTACGAGCTGGCTGGCGATACACTATCGATTGTGCGAATACATTGTTTATCTGGAGACATTGAGCGGGTAAGGAGGAATGTTTTGGATGAGTTGAATCTAAACTACTGTTCTGTAGCGATGCTCATCTGTCACGTTTCAGGCAATTGACATCGCTGAGAAAGCGAATAGTCCAGCTGCTGCGTACCATATTGCACACTATTTTGAGACAGAATCCAAGGTAAGCCTGACCACTGATGAACCCTCGCAGTTCTCATCGAACTTTAAAGACTGAAATAAACCTCGTCCTGGGAAATAGCTTGCGGATGCCATCTCATTCTACGCGAAAGCAAAATGTTACAACCATGCCATTAGGCTCGCAAAAGAGCACCGATTGGATAATGAGCTGATGCATCTAGCATTACAAGGCTCTCAGCAGGCTCTGATGGATGTTGCAAGGTATTTGTGTCATGGAGTATTCATCGTCCTCCGATACTGACACCATCCGATCAATTAGATATTTCGAGAAGTCGGGCAAACATTTGGAAAAGGCCATCAGCCTTTATCACCGTGGGGGTAATCTGGGCAGGGCAATTGACCTGTGCTTTCAAACAAATCAACCTGCTATGCTGGAAGATATAGGTACGGCCTTCATGTACAGAAGTAGTTCGGATATACTAAATCCCTCGCTCTCATCATTGCTTGACCTCCCTACATAGAACAAGACTTCAATAGTAGCACCGATCCAGTCGTTCTCCAAAAATGCGCCTCTTTCTTCATCCAGAATTCCCAGTTCGAGCGCGCAGTTCGGCTTTTGATGTTGGCTCAAAAATTCGACGAGGTATGCTTACGCATGAAAATTGTAGGAGGACGAAGACTTACTAATGACCGTGGTTTGATGTGTGCGCAAAGGCTTTGGATCTTTGTGCCACACATGGCATTGTTGTCACTGAAGCGATGGCGGACGCAATACCAATCCCGGCAGTCACTGAGAATGATGACCAGGACCGATCCGCGAAAGAAGCGCTGCTCAGAATAGCGGACTGTTGCATGGAGCAAGGATCATACCATCTCGCCTGTAAGAAGTACACTCTGGTTCGTAGCGTAACGATGAATATGATCCTTTGGTGGCTCTGATTATTGCTTGTCATAGGCTGGCGACCGGATGAAAGCTATGAAAGCACTGTTGAAGTCCGGTGATACAGAGAAGATCCTGTTCTTCGCCAGTGAGTGCAAATGCTGTCGTAACTATTCGGCGCTATTCGTAACGCTTGATATTTCATCGGCAGATGTGTCCGGGCCCAAGCAACGTGACATTTTCGTACTAGCAGCCAACTACCTACAAACCTTAGACTGGAGAAACGATACACAAATTATGAAAGCAATCATTACGTTTTATACAAAGGTATTGCTATCTTTAGGTTTAATTTGGTAGCATCTCTCAACAGTAAAATGGTTGACCGGGCTTGCAGGGCAAAGCTTTAGAGTCGCTCGCCGCGTTTTATGAAGCTTGCGCTCAAGTTGAGATCGATGAATACCAAAATTATGAGAAGGTGAGATACTGATCAGTATCATGTTGAATCTACAATCCTCATTTTGTTGTGTCACAGGCTTTGGCTGCCTTGAAAGAAGCATGGAAGTGCATGACGAAACTGAAAGATCAGACCTCCTCTACTACCATGCTTCGAAGTCGCTCGCTGACACAGAAAATCGACTGTGTCAGTCAATTTGTGGAAGCCAGACAATATGCGAAGACAGATACTGTAACAATGTTCAAAATCTGTGAAGAGCTGTTGCATGTTCCCGACATTGATGTATGTTTGTTCCCTGCTACGCTATTCTGGTGTTACCGAAGACTAAGGCCGTAGCACAACCAGGACGGTGTTCGTCTGGGGGATATATTTGCTCTAATGATTGAATCGCATTACGACAACGGGTATTATGATCAAGCTCGAAATCTTCTCGACAGGATGCGGAGGAGTGTCGCGAATATCAATGTCGAATACTATATTGATCGGCGGATGGTCCAATCATTAGAGCATCCTGGAGAAGAGCAACGAGGTAGCGGCGGCGGGGACGAGGTGATAGACGAAGAGATAATGAACGGGGAATAGTGCATAGATTGAGGAAATTTATATTGTACATTACTTTTTAACCCTCTGTGGCTTCCCAACTGAAACTCTTTTTCCTCCCCGCCCACGACCTGGCGAGCTGCCGCCGCGAGTCTTCCCTTTTGGCTTAGGAGGAGGACTTGGAGAAATGAATTTCTCTATCATAACTTCGACCTTTTTTAGCTCTGGAGAAGGAATTGCTTCGTATGGGTGAGGTTTGCTGCATATCGACGGCTTGAGTGACAGGCGTTGAGGACCACCGGGACCACATTCGGAGCCCGAAACAGCCGCCACTTTTTCTTTTGAATCAAACTCCACAAAGGACACAAGGTTATGTCGCCATTGAAGTCGCCGTGTCTTGCTGCTTTCAGAAGAGTCCCATATATCTTCTTCACCTCCCCTAAGCGCCCATGGCTCCCCGGACTTCTGCCTATCTTCTATCCGCTGCTTCAGTCTGCTGGTCGGGGACACGGGTGGTGGTCTCTTAACAACCGTAAAGGATAACTGGCATTTATAGCCTGCATTTTTCGCATTGTTATCTCTTGTGACGCGGTCAAGTGTGGACGGGGATAGTGCAGATAGAGGTGTCGTCTCCCTGAAGGGGTCGTCAATTGGTATGATTGTGTGGGAATCTGGGTTGGGGCTAGGGTCGCGGGTTGTGTTCGTGGCCGTGTCGGGTGATGTGATGACATCGGGGGTAGGGTTATGTCCATTATTCTCCATCTGAGTTTGCAACTTTCGTTTTTTATCACGGATCAATTGCAAGGCTGCTGCGATCGTCGCTCGGCGCTGTGCGCGACTGTCCAATTCCGCGGAGGCTTGGATTTTGCTTTCTCGAGCTGGACGATCGGCTATCGTCAATTTTACTTGTCTCCACCATTTTTGTATATATAAGGCAGCGTTTCTCTTTCGTAAGAAATGTCTACGAGCAACCGCTGAGCGGAACCAGGTCTGAATTGTAGAGGCGCTAGCTTGACATCGTAGGTACGCCGTTCGCTCTATCACACCTCTTCTGCGCAATTGGATGAGGTGCGCTGCGGATCTTAGTTCGTTGTATCGCCGTCGTGCTATCCATCCTCGAACTATTCGTTGAATTGCAATCACCGCAGTTTGCTGCTTCCTTCGCAATAGCCAATTGCGGACAGCAGCTTGGATCGTGAGAGCTGCTCGTCGGGTTGTGGCATATCTTCTTTTACAGATGCTTCCTCGTATCCATTTCTGAGCTAGAAGTACTTTTCGCCTTTGCTCTGCATACCTCCTTCGACAGAGCCATGCACGTACACAAGATTGTATCAGGACGACGGCACGGCGGGTGGCCAAGAACTTTCTTCGCAAGGAGCAGCTTCGAATCAAGCTTTGCAGCTGAATCGTTGTTTTCCGGGTTATTAGGAAATCTCTTCGACATAAATGGCATCTCAATAGCTGCTGAAGTACTATGGCAGCTCTTCTTCGCCGATCCACTTGCTTTCGACATAGCCAACCTCGCGTTACGCGTTGTATGCAAATAGCTGCATTTCGCTTACTCCGGTATGCTCTACGGCATAACCATCCACGAATACATCGCTGAACTTCAACCGCTGCTCTATTGTTTGTCTCAGTATCGTGCCCAGCGTCCTGCCAAGGTTTCTCTGCGTTATCGTGGACTGTTCCTCCCGGTATCAGTGGCGGAACATTTATTAAAGTCTTCCGCCTGTGGAAATCGGTGTCTCCTGCTAAATACTTGTACTGTCGCGTGGAACATAGTGGCCCAAGAAAGACGATGTCGTCGGTATCGTCTAAGGATTTTGTTGACGGAACATGATTTACTGTCATGGAGGAAAACATGGACTTGGTCATCTGCGTGTTTCGACGTGGTCTCGCTGAGGTCTAAGATTTCGAAATTAATACCCAAATTAGGTTACATTGTAATATCACCATTTAATGACCCATTTCCACTTTGCCAAGACTTGTCGACTTTTTTGAAAGGCCCACCCAACTTTACTGAACACTTTTGACTGATAAGAAGCCCGGGCATGCAGTTTCCTCCTTCTTCGGTTCTTTCAATCAACCACAGAGCAGCAGAATGTCAAATACGCACAAGCTGGACTTGCTCATTGCCGAGTGTCAAGAAGGAACAGCTCGGTTGAGTTTGGAAAGGACCGACTCAAGCGACACCGCCAGAGCTCCAGTCGCTCTGAATAGGGGTACCGAAAGAGATCGACGAAACCTCCTACCATCTCTAGATTCTGGAATTCGGGGTCAGCCTGCACCTTTGCCCAAACTAGCAGGTCTTGTATGGATGTTGGTGCGGCTGGCTGCAGGCGCTTCCGGGAAATCAGCAACAAGGAATTTACGAGATGAAAAGGAAGCCTCACGAAAGAGTCGTGCGGATGCTATTGGCATCAAAGCTATAAAACATCTTCTCATCTCAACACGTGCGACTCTCCCTCAACTAGTTATCGCCCTCATTTACCTCTCCCGTCTCCGCCGATCCCGCTCTCGGTCAGCATGGCGACGTCCGCTTCCTTTCCTCTTTGTCACTTGCCTTCAACTGGCATCAGACGCAGCGCACCGGCATGCGTCCTCATCTACCTCATCCAATCTGCCACTCGATCTCTCGGTATCTGACAAGGAGTTTGGTGGAGCATGCAAGCGGGTAAAAGAAGTGGCCATGTTTTGGAGGAAGCGGGTAATCAACAAAGAGGGTGGAACACAAATGTCGACCTCTGATTGACAGGTCTTCTTTTTACAAGTTTTTTTTATACTTTTTAGTGGTATTAGTGGTTTGGTGCTGTTACATGTAGGACCGGTTAGCCGTTAGAGACTGTTACTGTTGGAAAAAATAACATAGATTGGTGACTGTCTCGTCCAAAAGTTCGAAAGGCATTGGAGTGTACACATTCAGACTCACGCGTTCCGTAAGCACATTGAAAGTTCATTGGACCCACATTATAATGCATCACGGACGGGAATGTGGACTCAAAGACAATTTACCCCTATCTTGGTTACAACCAGATTGTGACTAGAAATTCTATCGATTTTACACGTGCTTCTATTACTTTATTGTCCAGAATATAAGACAAAATATACTGTATGCTGGAATATATGGCAGAAATAATCACATGACTAATTGAGCTAAGCCACCCATAATCGCGTGTTAGGGTATGTGGGGGTGAGGATGATGAGCTTCGCAAGTGGTCAAAAACTGCGCGTTTCAAGGTATTATTGCAAGAACTTGCTAATGGTTCGGCTTGATATGGAGTCTGCAGTCGATCCTTGGTTACTGCTTTTCGTCAAACCGAGCAATGTGTTTGCACCTCTAGAAGCCCAAGATGTTATGGACGACGGAATGGGAACAGGCAATTTTCAGCGTGTCACCGTTGCAGAGGCGATATAGGCTGGTTCCGTCGGCCGATAAGCATCGCTGGCGCTACCAGCATTACAAGGAATCCCAGCGCGCCGCATCGTTTCGGGGTCTACTCTCGGTCTGCACAGAAACGTGCTTCGATCAGGTAATACGGCGATTGAACGCGGGAGGGAAGAAGACAGGCATTGTTCAGTTGCAGCCAATGAAAATGATGGGAAAAAAACAATTTCTTAGAAAAAAAGCTGCCGAGCCCGCGTTGGACAGTATCAAGTGTGGGGCCTGCCGTTCGCGGCTGCAAGGCGAAGGGGAGTTTGGCTACATAACGGTATCGTACACCGGGGACGATAGGTTCAAGACTTGTTCTCGCTATGCCGATATCGGAAAGCGCGAGTCCATCATTCCTCGCACCGGCGAACATGACTCGTTGTTTGCCAAGCTGCTGACCAACCCCGTAGAACGAGTCTGGGTCGACTTTGTAGACGGCCGGGATGTGGTGCGCAAACGCCCAGAACACGTAGCAACATATGCTACGATATATGCCATGGCGGATATGAATGTGGTTATATTGAACGAGAAAGATGAGGCTGAGCTTGTGAAAGCGGTGGCCGATCTAAGATACGCCGTAGAAGTTCTACAAAGTAGCGTGAGCCGATGGAATAGCCAACAGACGTTATATGTGGTGGAGATTATCTCACGACTGTGCTCCCAGCCCGGACCTCGCAGTATTTACTCGGTATGGTCCCGAGCTTGGATTATGCAGGAGATCTTTGCTCAGGAGACACCGTATACTGTGGAGTGGACAGGAAATCTGGACTACTCCGCAAGGTAGTGAGCACCCTACAGTTGGCCGCATCTATGAAGGATTTTATGGATGCTGCTGTGCTGTGTGTGCCGCAGGAGTATTTATCCTCTCCGGTAGGAGAGCCTTACGGACGGACTACGATTGGACAACAGGTTGTGAGCGCAATAACGTATTACTTCATGTATTTAAACAAGCATCGGATCACTGAGGCGACAGCGTACGTCTATTGCTCACTTCGTGAAGAACTTAAACCGAGGGCCTTGGATCTCTGGAGGCGACAGGATTATTTTGCCAAAGACCGACTAAATTTGTTGAGCGCTCATCTGGGGCCGTATTATCTAGAAATCGGACAAAAGCGACGAAAAAAAATATTAAAAGAGCAATCACGCGGGAAGGGCATCAGTAAATTTGAGCGACTGTGCAGAATCCTCCGTGCCTTGCAAGAGGAATCTGGGGTTGTGAGGCTGTCCAGAAAGCATGCGGCATCTCGAACGGGGGAGTTCAAAAATTTGGGTGGCCCGTGCTGGGACGGGGGTTTTGATTTTGTTCCGATCTACGGATCTAAGACAGAGGAGAAAGTGCCAGAAGTTGTATGCAGTGGAGCGTCCAGGAATCTCTTCAAGCGCGAGCTTTTCACTTTTACCACCTTGGATGGGGTGCGCCAAATGACTGAAAAGGCCATAATACTTCTCGAGTACCGTTGCAAATTCGGACGAGGGTCGGAGACGGATTACGAAGAAAGCAAGACCGTACACTTCCCGATCGTCATCTCGGCCGATGGCCTAGAAGTCAAAACAAAAACGGATGTAGACACGGTGGTGTTATTGATGAATGAAAAGCCAATTCTCTTGGTGCACGAGATTGTCATTCTTGCGACTTTCCGCGGGAAAGAACCCACGCGACATATCGATATATTTGTGGGGGACAATTTGGGAGCGGATGGGAATGGGTCGATGACGAAATGCTCGTGGGCAGGTGGTGGATAAAGTGGGTGTAGCTGTGGCTGTATTCAGTGAATTTACCGTACAACCTTGTTGATTATAGAATATTCGACCAATGGCAAGGGAGATTAAGATAAATCCCGACAGTCGGTTGATATATGTAAATCTGCATGTGAAGACTCTTTAGTACGTATCACACAGAAATTTATGTTCTTAAGGAGATTACTCTGCAGATTGGATGGTTTCAATCTTGCAACAGCAACGGGAGAGATCAATTTGCTTGATTGTCCATTTTGCACATACCTTCCCAGAAGAGCATTTTATAGTCTAGCGGAAAACCGTTGCGGTTGGGAGAATGGACTTCCGCCATATTCCTGTCGCTTCCTGTGGGACGGATGTACTAGCCTTTGTGCTGCGCGGACTCGAACGGTCAATTGATGGCGCCCGCGGTGCCATCTTCCGGATAGCTTGCCCGTCAGATTCCGCCCCGTAGAGCTGGAACATTTTAGTGTCTCGCTGAACTGCTACCCGCTCTACAGCAGATCACACATGCCATGGCGGCCATAAATACCCCGGTGACCCAATCTCGACGTTATTTGACCTCACGTCATTTGCCGTTGGGGAAGAATCATCTGGCAAATCGTCCGTCTTGCTCGCTTTTGCAACCTCAATTGTTTTCCGAAAGCCAATGTAACTGGCACCGGATGCTCATGAACTACATCTTGAGCACATGATACCCTGGGCGATGCGCAACTTTTGTGATGAGAATAGGTGAGACTATACTGACGCTAGTATCTTCCGAGTTCGTTTCAAGTTAAGTCTCCATTGCTTGGGCTGTATAATAGAAGCACGTGTGGAGTCGGTTAGAAGTTCTAGTCAAAAGGTGGTTGTAGCCAAAGTGCGGGTAAAATGTCTTTGAGTCTATACTACTCCGTTCCAACGCGAGCAACGTTCGGGTCATCGTCCGCCATCACCGCAAATGTCTCACCAAACCCTGTCACCGTATGCCTTCATATCCGCTCCTGATGACCCAACGAAGCAAGACACTATCAATAAGCTGAGGGATAAGGTTGCCTCAAAGCACAATGACCACGCTGAGCTATTTCCATTTGCCCTACCGGAGTTTAAGGTACGTTGGTTGGCGGTCCCGGAACGAACCTGAAGACGACCTGCTGAACAGCAGAAAGGTGGATACATTTTGGGTTGTATGTGGTAGCATTAGACGTGGGATCTTCACCGGTTTTTGCATAGAAGGGGGGTGAACTCTTGACCGCATGCTCAATAACGTGCTGGAATCGTTTCAGGTTGGCACCTTGGACTCTCTCGTAGTATTGTCGGATGACCTGTCAAAAGCGGACACTACTGTAGAAGCCATTGCAACGAAAATTGCGGACAATATGAGGAATCTTCTGAACAACGACGTGGAGCAGTGGAAGAGCAACTTGTCCGTCAATGAAAGTGAGCTTGGAAATTCAAATCCCCGCAGGTGGTAATGTGCTAATGGAAATCAGAAAGCATTGATGCCTTTTTGCGGGGCTATCAATGGAACAGTATGAAGTACCGTACAGACAAATCCCTACGGGAGCTGACAGATATGATACTGCAGGTACAGGCCCAATGTCGGAGACCCTGCACTAAGCTGGATTACATCTGTGGACTGACCATTTGTTGACACGTGTAGGAAGTGAATCAAATTGATACTTTGATGAAAACCAAGATGACAGCATACACAACTGTGAAGACAGCCCTACAAGGGATTCAAAGGAAACAAACGTTAGTTTGCGGGAATCTGAGTTTTAGATCCAATTTTGTTTCCTTACGCCCACATGTCGTTTAGAGGAAATCTGGCCGTGCGAAGTCTCAATGACATTGTGAAAAAGGATCAATTAATCCTTGATTCAGAGTATCTGACGACTTTGATTGTGGCTGTACCAAAGTACGTACTACGATGAAATCTGTGAAAGACATTATGTCTAAGCGAAGTATTTTTTCTGGACAGATCGCTGATAAATGATTGGATCAATAAGTATGAAACCCTAACGCAGATGGTTGTTCCACGGTCTTCCCAGTAAGCATCTGGCTCCGCTTCAGGCATATGAACGGACTTTCAGGACAGAGATGCTAAAATATTTTGCACAGAAAAATAGCTGAGGATGATGAATATGCATTGTTCACGGTATCCTTGTTCCAACGAGTTGTTGATGAGTTTACGAATAAAGCGCGGGAATTCAAGTGCGTACTCTTTTAGAGCAAGAGACTCAACAAGGCCGAATTAAATTCAATGCTTTGAATATTATTATAGGTTTCATGTCCGAGATTTCAAATGGGATGCTCAAGCCATGGCGGCTGAGAAGAAACAATTGGCAGAGATGGGGGCAACGGAACGCGAACAATGGGTGCGTTTATCAGATGTTCTGTTCTTGCGTACTCGCTATATATTTATTAAAAGATGTTTCATACAGACCACCTTACTGAGATTGTGTAAGACAAACTTTGGAGAAGTCTACTCGTGCTACATTCACATAAAAGCCTTGCGCGTGTTCGTGGAATCAATTCTTCGATACGGCCTACCACCCAAATTCCAACCAATGCTCCTTAAGGTGAGGAGACCACCAATTTACATGTCTTTGTTCATGCTAACCTACGTCTATGATTACAAAGGCAAAACCAAAACAGGAACAAAAGTTAAAAGATGCTGTCAACCGACACTTTGCGCGATTGGGTGGTGCAGGATCGACAGGGTCGTCGGCTGACGAGCAGCAGATTGAGGAACATCTGCAGCTGCTGCTTGGGGATAAGGATTACTCTCCAGTTGTAATGTTTTATATCAACACCATTGTGTAAAAGTCAATTACTATAAAGGACTGGCGAATACCTTTTACAGTTCGAGGTTAGATCGGGTTCATTACCTAAGCTGTGTATTGATTCTTCCTGGGTTCTCGTCGCTGATCTACCTTTACGCAAAAAGCTGAATGCACTGCCGTGACTAACTAGTCTTATGTAGGTACATGGGTAATATGTCTTGCAGCCACATGTTTGGACGACTGCGAACATTCTCTTTCTCATCCCTACAAGCCACCCGCGCTTGTAAAAGATCACATGTCACCACACCATCTTTTCAGAGGAATTTTGGCCAACTTTTCCCTTCAAATCCCCATGTCGACATTAGCAATCACACATCAAAACTACCACCTCCGAGTTCCCTCACAATTATTCCAAACTTCCTATCACCAGCCCAGCAGGCTCTCGTAACCAAATCTGCCGACAAAAAGCTGCGGCGGCTGTGCGGTCGGGAATACTGGAACGGCCATTTTGATGGTGTGATTGAGAAATATCGTGAATGCTCTGTAGGAGCCTGGTCCCGGAGCGGAGGGGATGAAGCCGATATTGTGGGTATTGTGGATGAAATCAAAAAGGTCGTGGAGGAGTTGGTGGAGGCGGACGGTGGCCGGGTGGGAAAATGGTTGGATCCCCATATTTTGGATTTGGGAGAAGGCGGGGAGATTAGAGCTCATGTTGATAATGTGCAGGTATGTAGATTTCAAGAAAGATGAAATCTGTCGTTTCTCTGTAGCTTTTGTAACATGGGGTTTGTATCAGGCATCGGGGACGATTATTACTGGACTTTGCCTTCTTTCACCAGCGGTTATTATATTTCGGCAGGTCAAAGACCCAACGCAATATTTTAGCGCCCTCCTCGAACCAGGAAGCCTTTACATCCAACGAGATGCACTCCGGTTTGATTACACGCATGAAATACCTGATGATCCAACTTTGAGAAAGTTCAAAGGGGACCCGATTCCACGGGGTCGGCGTATTTCGATTATGATGAGGAATGAACGGGAAGTAGTCTAGTTTCATAGCATGAATAGTATTTAAGAAGCATGATGCAAAAAAACTTTTTAAATATTGTCAAAATGTGGAAACATGTCACCACCATTGCTATATATACATGAACGTTAGATTAACTCAACTCTGTATTCTATCCACCTGTTTTACAATCAATTACCGCGCGGCAGGGGCCTCTCCCCGACCGTAGTATTGCGGTGCACACTCTAAGAGC
This sequence comes from Spizellomyces sp. 'palustris', assembly GCA_006535965.1. Classification (NCBI taxonomy): domain Eukaryota; kingdom Fungi; phylum Chytridiomycota; class Chytridiomycetes; order Spizellomycetales; family Spizellomycetaceae; genus Spizellomyces; species Spizellomyces sp. 'palustris'. The sequence continues at coordinate 266,067 of QEAR01000013.1, read as the reverse complement.
CACTGTGGTTGAATGACGGATATATTCCGCATGTATTGCCTTGTTGTGCGCATCTAGCAGAGAAATGAAAATGAGACATCCTGACACTAGAAGAAGGTTGGAGGCAACTACCCACCAGTTCATTATACAAAACCGCAACGGGTTTTTTCCCAAACAACACAGACGAAGGGTGAACAAATACAGTCTGATTTCCGATCATGGTCTTATATTCTCCCGTTGGTGTCCTCAGTGCCACATTCTGAAAGCATCCAGTAAGGAAGCACTTTAAAATGGGGTCAAAATCCGTCCCGCACGAAACCGATGTATCTATTCCCATTCTTTCCGCAAACGTCACCAGCTGCTTTCGAATATCCAAGGCTTGCTTTAATGACCGCCCACTGATAAAGTTCTCTGTGCACCAGCCGGCATCGCCATGCACGGATTGATACCCCTTGAGTACATTATATAGCGTGATATGATCACCATCATAGTTCATAAACCGTTTGCGGGCCAGGCCGGCCTGTTCGCGTTTGTCGTTTGGGGTATAAAACACTAGGTCGACCGACAGCATTGCAATGATGGATATCACTTCTTTGGTACACTTGAAGACTTTCGATTGAATCAAGATTTTCGAGAATACGGGGTCCAGGGGAAGTTCGGCCATTTGACGACCCAACGACGATAAACCCCCATCGTCGTTCAACGCACCGAGGGCATAAAGTTGCTCAAGAGCGCGAATGATAGAGTCTCTTGATGGGCGATCCATGTAGTCAAAGCCGACAACGTCATCCACGCCCGATGCCTTCAAGAGTAAGACGACACTTGCCAAATTGCACCTCATAATCTCTGGCTCGGAATCTTCAGGAAGACTATCAAACGCTGCCTCACTGTAGAGCCTGTAGCAGAACCCAGGGGCCTCACGACCAGCTCGTCCAGATCGTTGTCGAGCTGAGGCTTTGGATATGGGTTGAACGACCAGAGACTCCATTCCAATCTTTGAGTTGTATGACCGGACCTTTGCCATACCGGTATCAATCACATATCGAATTCCACTGATGGTGATGGACGTCTCGGCGACATTTGTCGACAGAATAATCTTACGGGTTCCCGGTGGAGTTGGCTCAAACACTTTGGCTTGTTGATCCGTTGGGAGTTTGGCATATATGGGGGTCACTAGCATCTAGGAAGCCAATAGCACAGGGTCAGTCAAGCCGGTTTGAAACAACCTGTATGACTTCTACAACTTGTCACCTTGGGACACTTTGGTGGAAGATTCCGAGCGTTCTCTTCAATTAATTTTTGCAAATTATCAATTTCTTCCTGACCTATCCCATAAGCGTTAGGCATCGCCATGCCTTGAAGAGTCTCTATTCGTACCCACAAACGCACCTGTCAAAAACACCAAAATGTCACCACGCGGTTCTTCCATGTGCAGTTGAAAGGTGGCGACCAAGGCGGAATCTACGTAGTCTTCCTGGCGCTGTACAGCTGCAAAAGTTCGAACGGGAAACTGTCTGCCGGCGACATAAATGACCTTTGCACTGCAGAGACGATAAGCATCGACACACAGGCCAAGAAAGAGTGTGCCAAAATCATACTTGTCAAAATATTGCGAAAACCTCTCTGCGTTCAACGTGGCAGACATGATAATGATCTTTAAATCCTTTCTTTCTTTCTGAATAGCCTTGACCATGCCGAAAAGGATATCTGTCCGCAAGGTACGCTCATGGGCTTCATCCAAAATGATTGCGGAATATCTCTTCAACTTGTTATCTGACAATAGTTCCCGCAAAAGCATACCGTCGGTCATGTACTTGATCTTGGTAGACGGTGATGTGGTATCGTCGAATCGGATCGAGTATCCTACCTTGTCGCCAAGCTTTGTGCCCATCTCCTCTGCAACACGTTTGGCAATAGAGATGGCAGCAACTCGACGAGGTTGCGTGACGGCAATGATACCCTGTTGGGTGAGACCGGCTGCATCTAGGAACTGGGGTATTTGGGTCGTTTTACCCGAACCAGTTTCGCCAACAATGATAACGGATTGATGGCGCATTATTTCGTCGATGATGGCTCGTTGGGCTTTATAGATAGGTAAAGCTTCCCTCTCAGCTTGCAGCCGTTGAGCCAAAGGGTTTGGTTGGTGTTTCCGTTTGTGCTTTTTGCCGTCTTTGTGCACATGCTGGCTGCCGTTCGTCAAAGTTGAGGGGATATGACCATTTGCCACGGATTTTGATTTTATTCTCTCTTTCACTTTGCCAATGTGTGTTCCGGACGAGCCGTTGGCTGTGACAGCGGAAGTAACCAAATCCTTCTCAGTGCCTTTAGCCAGCCCGTTAGTAGCCTTCACATCGTGCACACCATTATCAAGTGTGCGACGTTCAGCTAAAGGTTGGCTTGGCAGAGCTGCGTCCTCCTCAGCCAGTTGAAGCGGTTCTCCATTTAGGTCTGACTGAGAGCTGTGCCTGTTCCTGGCCGCACCGCCCACGACAGGGGTAACAACAGAGACCCGCCATCCACTTTCCTCATTGGACTCTCTACGCCGCTTTCGTTCCTTCCGCTCCTTCTTCTCCTTCCGCCGTTGTCGTCTTTTTTTCAGCAGTTCCTCCAGCAATGCAGCGCCATTTGCCTCTGTTCCCGACTTGGCCGACCCATTCACCATTGTGTGCCCGTTCGTCCGACCTAAATGGCTGGATAGAGGCCCGGTGCGACTCAATGTACCGTTCTGCCGCTCCAAAGGATCCTTTGAGTTTGTATGCCGTCGCTTGTGCTTGTGTAGACCCATTTTCAACTTGCAAAGGTTTAACAGTTCGAAAACGCATGGATTTTGAACATTCTAAAATTCAAATTGGTTTATTGGTTAGTTATCCGGCTGCACCCACTAATCTCATCTGCATTTGGCAATTCGTTGGATGATTTTGATGGACGAGAGCGAGGACGAGAATTGGGGGAGCCTTTGGGGATTTGAAAGTACTCGCAAACCAACCAATTCGATAAATCATTCTTATCGCCATTATGAGTAGTTTTGGAAGGTAGACTGGATCTTATTGTTCTCAAACTATTGAATGCGTCATGCTGATCTATCCGATCCACCCACAGCAATTTTCGAGTGACCACCTTTGGCGAGTCGCATTGCAAAGCCGTGGGAGTCATTGTAGACGGCGTTCCACCAGGAATGCCATTAACAGAAGATGACGTACAACCACAATTAAGTAGAAGAAGGCCCGGTCAAAGCAACTTGACCACTCCGGTGAGACTTTGGTCATAAACGGCATCCCGCTATAGAGGATGGCAAGCTCATGAGTTTTACGACAGCGCGACGAAAAAGACCGGGTGTCAATTCTCTCAGGTACCGAGAAGGGGTTCACCCTTGGTACACCCATTGCCATGACAGTGCCAAATCAAGATCAGCGGCCCCATGATTACGGTGAAATGGACTATTACCCTCGTCCTTCACACGCCGACTTCACCTACCTTGCAAAATACGGAATAAAAGCAAGTAGCGGCGGAGGACGGTCAAGTGCAAGAGAAACCATTGGTGTGTAGTTTATTTGGAAGTTGGGGACTGATGCGATCTATGCTCATCGGTGTCATCAACAGGGCGTGTCGCTGCCGCCGGTGTCGCAGAAAAGTTCCTCAAGCTCACCCACAATGTAGAGATTGTTGCTTTTGTGGCTTCTATCGGCCATGTAACTATGGAACCAATGTCAGGGTATGGGAAGCCCGAGGAGGAAGCTGAATGGTTGGCGCGTTGGGAAAAGTGGTGGGGAACGTTGAAGACGATCTCACGGGAGCAAGTGGACGCCAACGAAGTGCGATGTCCCGATGCGGAGATTTCGCAGCGGATGCGGGAGGTAAGCTTCAAAATGTCTTATTATCGGCGGCTGCTTTGGCACTGACGGTTTTTTCCCTAGCGCATCATTGCCGCCAAGGAAGCAAATGATTCTATTGGCGGATCCATTGTTTGCGTTATCCGAAAAGTGCCTGCTGGTCTTGGAGAGCCCTGCTTTGATAAGTTGGAAGCAAAACTTGCACACGCCATGATGTCGATTCCAGCCACAAAAGGATTCGAGATTGGCAGTGGCTTTGCAGGAACAGATATTCCCGGCCACGTACATAACGACCCATTTGTTCTACGTGATGGGAAGTTAGGCACGAAAACAAACTTTTCAGGGGGTGTGCAGGTGAGGTGTCAAATCCGCAAAGTGGCCCCCCGCTAACCATAATTAATAACTTTTGGGTTTTAGGGAGGTATATCGAACGGTGAAAATATTTACTTTAAAATCGCTTTCAAACCTCCAGCAACGATTGGCCAAACTCAGGCGACAGCGACGTACGATGGCGTGAGCGGCACGTTAGCCGCAAAGGGACGACACGACCCTTGTGTTCTACCACGCGCAGTTCCTATCGTGGAAGCCATGTCAGCACTGGTCATTATGGAGTACGTGGCGTGTCCATCATGGTTCAACATTTTGTTTCTCGCTACCGTTGGTTATAGGTGATTAATTTACCCTTTTTTCTTTTTGCCCCTTTAGCGCTCTTTTGCAGCAGTTGGGGCGGCAGGGCGCCAGTGCACTCCTTCCCGCGGATCTTGAGATCCCTCCGGTGCTCAAAGGTGAACTTGGAAAGGACAAGGTTGTAGGCCAAGTCATAGAGGCAGATGGCACCCACACTGTGCAACTACCCAAAGCGTAAAGTTAGATGGTAGAACATGACACACGCACGATGTTAGTTTCAAAAATATGGCAACCACATGTAACATTATAAGCAAGTAGCCCATTTCCCCCCCACAATTTTTTCTGTTTTTGGGTAGCTTGACCAAAAACTTTTTTTTTTTTTGTTTTGCATATGGCTGTTCTTTGTGATTTTGTTTCTGTTCTTAAATGATTCAACTCGGCAATTCATCTGATTTGGGAATGTAGGCGGTAAAGGGGGGGAGGAATTGCCCTCCCAATCACGTTAAATTACAATCCGCCCGCAAAGCCCTCGTGTTGTTCCCCCGTGCAGATCGCTCAAGTGTTCAACACTTTTTGTCGCGTGGGGGGGCGATAAACTCCTTTCAAATAGCAAATGTTCCACCAAGAGAAACAAAAAGCCCGATCGTTTTTGCATGGGGTTCATAAGCGGATTTTGGGAAGGGGGGCTTTTTGATGGGAGTTGAGTTGTAGGGCGGAACACAGCGGGACTTGGTGCGAGGATGGATGGCTGAAAGGAGGAAATAAAAAAAATGTGTAAGATGGAGGTTTTTTTTTCTTGGGCCGTAGTGTGATTTTTGAGGGAGGGGCTGGCTGTTTTCTTGGCTGGCCTGTTTTTTGCAGTTTTTGGACAAGTGTGTGTGTGTGCGTGTATTTGTGTGTGTGTAGATGTGTGTTTTGCTTTTTGTATAAATTTATAGAGAAAAGCCCTGCCCGTCGTCCGATTCGCTTTCTTGAAAGTCCATCACCTACCATACTCGCTTATTTTTAAGGGTTATTTTTATCTTTTACATTATTGGGGTAGATGACGCTCTCCAACGGACATTTTACACCATTTGATCATTCCTCCATGCCACGGGTACTCGTACCCACCCATATCAACCGTCCGACAAGAGTATCCCTCCCCGACAGCACACGCAATAGTCCAACACGAAACGATTATCCATCCCCACCGTACCGGGCTCATATCCAGTTTGGCGAGACGGAGGTGGAAAAGTCCATGTTGGAGTTGCCGCCTTTGAGGGTTTTGGAGCGGGAGAGGAGGGGGAGTGTGCAGTTGCCGGTTTTGGGATTTGGGATGGAGGGAGGGACGGAGGGTGAGTGTTTCTTGTCACTTTTTTGGTGGGGGTTTGTGGGATAGCGGTTCATGTCTGTGTGTGTTTCTTTTTGGTCAGATCACAGGCACTCGTTTTCCGATCCCCTCATGTATGCGTCGATCAATCGTTCCGATCGACCATCATCCGACTGCATGTTGTCTGTTCACCACAGCACAGAGAGACGCCGGCAATCAATTACCGAACCACATTTGCACAAGATATCAAGTCGGGGGAGATTGCAACCACTTTCTCCCTGTTCAACGGACGCAACATATGTGCCCATGACGGGACAGATCCCACCCCCTCCTCCATCCTTACCCAAAATCACTGAAGAAGAATACGGATCCCCGCAACCCACTTTTGCCGTACACACTGATCCCCCCCGGCGTCTTTCGGTCGACTCGATGCTTTCCTCCCCGTCCACATCACCCGTCCCACAGATGCCCCGCCGCGCCTCCATGCACCACCATCTCCAAACAAGTGCCCTCCACCCTTACTCTCGCTCCCCACAATTACGAGTCGTGCATAAATTGGCGGAACGCAAACGCCGAAGTGAGATGAAGGATCTTTTTGATGAGTTGAAGGATGCGTTGCCTGGGGATATGTTTCGCGGGAGTAAAGCGTCCAAATGGGAGGTGTTGAGTAAAGGTAATTGTTGTTTTTGCTGATTTTGCTCAGTTGGGTTTGCAATCTGATGCCGTTGCGTTTGCTTTACAGCGGTAGATTATATTGAATCGTTGGAAAAGGTTGCACGCGACCGGGACGCTATCTTGCAAGAGCGCGATGCACTACAGAGGGAAGTGGAGATGTTGAGGGAGGCAAGAAGAGAGTAGCCAGCGGGCATATTGGGATTTTTTTTGGATATGGGTCTACTTTTATTGAAAACAAAACCATAATAGATTGGTGCTGGCACTCACATACTTTTTGCGATGGCATCTGGTTCTGCTGCATATTTCTGTTTCATTTGAGACTAATATTGCCATGGACATCTGTTGCAGATGACTTTTCATACTTTTCTGCTCCAAGATAGATTTGGTATTATAACATAGCAGCACCCTGACATTTGCATATGGTCTCGTGGTGTAGTTGGTTATCACATCAGTCTAACACACTGAAGGTCTCCAGTTCGAACCTGGACGAGACCATATGCGTCCATCCGATTTTTTTGCTTCTTATGAAGCTCGGACCAGAGCTCAGACAAGGGTCGTCTGGAGGTGACTCACATGACACGTGATGATTGCCAGGCAACAACGGAACTGGACGATCGGAGCAGTTTCTTGAAGAACAGGGTTTGGGCATTTCCTACAGACCTTTTTTTCTTTTTCCAAGGCTGTTGGTTCTGTTTTTATTATTATTCTTGGGCAGGACAAGCATTTTTCTCACTTGCGAGTGCCTACAAGCATGGTTTCGAGTTTCCTTTGTCGGCGGGTTGCAGGGCTCATAAGGGTGAGTTTTCGAAAGTGATCTACATTAGCATATCCAAAACTAATTCTTTTAAAAAGACGCAAAGCCTTCGGCCGCATATCCGCTCTCTCCACACGACACCCATTTCCCAAAACTTTTTCAGCGAATTCTACAAATCCGTTCAACGACAAGTTAAAGATAATCGGGAATTACAACAAAATGTGCAGCAGTTGTCAGCGTCGACAAAAGAATTGGCGGAGAGCGACGCCGTGCAACGGGCAAAAGAAGCCATGAAGAGTACATCCGAATCAACGAGCAAAGTAATTGAAAAAGTCGGGGATGTTGTAGATGGGGTATTAGAGAACCCTGTTGTTAAAAAGACGGGACAAGCCATTGTGGGAGCTGGTGAAAAAGTTGCAGAGGTATCGTCAAAAGTCGCGAAACCCGTTTTGGATACGCAGGCAGCCAAAGTTGTTGGCAAGGGGTTGAAAGCTGTGCACAAGGATGTGATTGGGAGTGGGGATTCTGCGTATTTTCACGAGTATGTGCCTAGGGAGGTTCGTGAAAGGACGCGAGCGGACAAAGTGGAGGTTCAAACTCCGTTGGGGATTCCGGGTGTACCCAACCCCCATCGAAAAGTCGTTTCGGATCCAGAGGCAGGGGGTAATGTCGAACTTCATCGAACGTCAAAACTAGCCGCGTCGTGGCGGAAATTCAAGGAGGATTCACCTATTGCGCAGAAATTGTTTGCTGTTAAACGAGGGTTTGATGAATCTGATCATCCAGTCGTGGAGCGTGTTCGGGATTTTTTCCAAGCGGCTGCGTTTGATGAGACGGAGACGGCACAGGTTGTACGGGCGCTCAAGGCTGTTGATCCTGGGTTTCGGACTGAGAGGTTTTTAAAGGAGGCTACCATGTATTATATCCCAGAGATTGTTGAGGCGTATTTGAAAGGGGAGGCGGCTGTTTTGCGCGAGTGGTGTAGTGAGAGGGTGAGTTGCGTGTTTTTTTGGGAGTGTGGTAGCGGGCGTATCGCTTTGTTTGTTGACACTTACAAATAGGCTTATGCACGACTTGCGGCCGGTTTCGAATCCCAAAAAACCCAAGGCCTTGTATCCGATTGCAAGCTACTGGACCTCCGACGCGTTGATATCCGTAAACTCACACTCCTCGAAGACGAAGTCCCGGTCATACTCGTCACCTTCCAAACCGATGAAATCCTAATGTTTCGCAACGTCAAGGGGAAATTGGTCGTGGGCAATGAGAATGCGATTGAGAGTGCCACGTATGTTATGGCGTTTACAAAGGCGCAAGCTGTGGATCCTTCTGTGGAGGTGTCGGAGCGGACTGGGGGGTGGGTGGTGATTGATTGGAGTCGGAGTACCGGGTGGTGATGAGAAGATGGGATACGCAACGCATTCACAAACTTTTTTACGCATGGATGTGTTTGGCATGATATAGTTTAATACATATAGAACAACTTGAGATTTTCAAAAGTATTGTGCATGGCGATATGAATTGTGCATGGTGGTGGCCAGTGCTCACACTTTGTGTGTGCATCGTGATGACTCTAGATGTGTGCCAAAGTTTGATGATGGCTGAGGGAGCCAGAGGTGTATTTTATCATGTTGACAGAAACGCAGTATACACAAAATAAAAAAAAACGAACGAAACAAAGCCGCAGACCGCACAACCCTATTAGAAACCTACAAAATATTCAAGGTTTGTATTCTATTTTTTCCACTAATAAAACCACGCTTTTTTACTCACCTCTTCCACGACCACGACCTCCTCTTGACGCACCCCGTGGGGCACCTCGTCCACCACCAAAGCTTCCACGGCCACCACCAAAGCCTCCACGACCGCCACGGCCACCTCCGCGCATGCCACCACCCCGGGGGCCTCCACGGCCGCCTCGTGTAGGCCGCTTTTCAACCATGCCCTGTCGTCCGAGAGGTTTGCCTGGTAAAGGTAAATTGGGATGAGATGACTGAGCAAATGGTAAATGTCCTGCATGTCCTAGTTGTCTAGATGGTCCACCCTTGCTGCTAGCGTATTACCGCTAGACACTGTAAACTTGGCACACTAGTGCCACTCTGGCATGATCAAAAGCACCGTAAACCCGAGCCCGAACCCGAACCTAACCCTAAACCTAAACCGAACCTCTAACCCGAACCCTAAACCTAACTCTAAATCCAAACTTACCCCTTGTCAATGCCTTTGGCTTAGGCAAGAACCTCTCTAGGGGCAACAACTTGTCACTCCCAACAAAGACCTTGTCATCCTTTTTAAAGCTTCCAGCGACGACGCCTTCACTCAATTTGACAGTAAAGTAGACCTTGTTCAATGGCCCGAGGATCTCGTCGACTTTGCCAATCTGCGTCTTGTTTTCAAGGTAGATGGGAGCGTTAAAGTAAGGGATCTTGACTTGTGAAGCCGAGCGCTCACAGACGAGCTCTCCCTCACATGGGTGAACAAATGTGCCTAGTTCGAGTATTTGGGCGGGAGGGCCTTGAGGTTGTTGGTTGTAGCCACCTCGTCCACCTCGGAATCCACCACCTCCACCTCTACCGCCCCTTGGACCACCTCGCCCGCGTGATGCACCTCGAAAGCTCATTACCCCAGTCTTTGTAAAAAGAATAGGGAGGGAACAAAAAAGCGAGACGGGAGGAGAGACAAGAAGAAGGAAATGTAAAAAAATAAAGAGAAATCACGTGAATATGCTTAGTCGCGTGTATCTACAAAAGCAAGTCTTGAGCCAAAAGAGTGTGAGAAAGAGAGAGAGAGAGAGAATGCAAATGGCAAGAGAGTGTTAAAGGAGAGAGAGAATTTCAAGTGAGAGGATGAGAGGAAGAGAGAGAGAGAGAATACACGTGCATGAGACAAACAAAGAGAGAGAAGAGCAATGCAATGAGAGAGAGAATGAAATGCAAGTTGAGGAAGAGAGAGAGAGCAATAGGGAATCTCAAGTGGCAATCGTGCAATGTGACAAATGGCAAGTGAGAGAGTGAGAGAGTAACAAGTGGCCATCTGTCTGTGTATTGTCAGTGTGTGTGAAATACTCCAATGATCATTTAATCCTTTTATGGAAATACTCGTTCTCTTGTCCATATCATTTTTTGGATTACCCCCACTCTCTCATCAACAAACTCTTTACCATATGGCTATACAGCCAGCTATACAGCCAGCAACGGCATTCACTCCCAGTACGCCCCCTTCACCTCCCTCCACACCCCTCAACGGACTATCAAAGGTACATTTATCCACAGAAGAGAATGGTCATGATCCACCACCACCAGTACAACAACCAGAACATGCCATTTCTTCTTCTGCGGTCATGTACGGCTATTACACAAAACCCGCACTCGCATCTGTATCACACTCGCAGCAACCACCACCACCACCACCACCACCACCACATGTGGGCAATCTGCAGAGCGCTCTGGACTGGAGAATGAGAGAGCGGCTCAAAACTGTCTCGGTGGCTCTCGTCCTCTGCTTAAACATTAGTGTCGACCCCCCAGACATTGTCAAACCCAACCCTTGTGCAAGGCTAGAGTGCTGGGTAGACCCTTCTTCGCTGACTCCAAGGAAAGCCCTCGAGGCCATTGGAAGAAACTTGCAGGCTCAGTACGAAGTCTGGCAACCCCGTGCTCGCTACAGACTCTCCCTCGATCCCTCCGTGGACGAAATCAAAAAACTCTGCTGTTCCCTCCGTCGCAACACAAAGGAGGAACGCGTCCTCTTTCACTACAATGGTCATGGCGTCCCTCGCCCCACGCCTGGAGGTGAGCTCTGGGTGTTCAACAAGGACTACACCCAGTACATTCCCGTCTCCATCTATGACCTCCAAACATGGTTGGGCTCTCCCTGCATCTACGTATACGATTGCAGCAACGCTGGAAATATTATGCGCGCTTATCAGCGCTTTGCCGAACAGCGTGACGCCGAAATGCTCCGCCAAGCCGCCGCTGCTGGACACCCGTTGACAGAAGCCCTTCCTCCCCCCATGCGCGAATGCATTCAGCTCGCAGCTTGTGCCGCCGACGAGAGTCTTCCCCTCACCCCCGAACTCCCCGCAGATGTCTTTACTTGCTGTCTCACGACTCCCATTGAAATCGGCCTGAGATGGTTCATCTCCCAAAATCCCCTCCTCTCCAAAGTCACCCCCGACATGGTCGCCCGCATCCCCGGTCGCGTCAATGACCGCCGAACCCCTCTTGGTGAACTCAACTGGATCTTTACCGCGGTCACAGACACTATCGCGTGGAACACGCTGCCCCATGAGCTCTTTAAGCGCCTGTTTAGACAGGATCTCATGGTCGCTGCCTTGTTTCGCAACTTTTTATTGGCCGAACGCATCATGCGATGGTATCGCTGTACACCCTCCACCATCCCCGCTCTCCCACCAACCCATCAGCACCCCCTCTGGCTCTCTTGGGACTTGGCTGTGGACTCGTGCTTGACCCAGCTCCCTGCTCTCCTGGCCGCTGAACCAAACACCATTGAATACCAACACAGCTCGTTTTTTGCCGAGCAGCTGACAGCTTTTGAAGTCTGGCTTGCAAAAGGTGCCATTACGGAAAAACCTCCTGAACAGCTTCCCATCATCCTCCAAGTCCTTCTCAGTCAAGTCCACCGATTACGGGCCCTGATCCTGCTCAGCAAGTTTTTGGATCTGGGACCGTGGGCCGTCAACCTCGCTCTATCGGTTGGCATCTACCCATATGTCTTGAAGCTCCTGCAGAGCCCGGCCATTGAGCTCCGGCCGGTCCTAGTCTTTATCTGGGCCAAGGTCTTGGCTGTAGAAAAAACATGTCAAAACGACTTGCTCAAAGACAATGGTTTTGCGTACTTTATCAACATTCTCTGGTCCCATCAATCCCTCCCGCCCCTCCCCAACTCTTCCGAGCACAAGGCCATGTGCGCCTTTATCCTTGCCATCTTTTGCGACAGGTATCCCTCGGGACAACAAGCCTGTCTCAAGCGGGACTTGCTTCCCGCTCTCGCAACCTACCTAAATGATCCCGATCCCCTCCTCCGACAATGGTCTGCCCTCTGCCTCTCCAAACTCTGGCAAGATTTCCTGGAAGCCAAGCAGCAAGCAGAAGTAAAGGGCGTTCACCACGTTTTACTCTCCTTGCAAACCGATCCCGTACCCGAGGTCCGTGCGGCGGCGTTGGCGGCCATTGGTACATTTATCGAACGGCTGGACCAAACAAGGGAACGCAACAATGTAGGGTACTCTATCGCATTGGGGATCCTGGATCTTGCACGGGACGGGTCACCCATGGTCCGCAAAGAACTCGTCATTGTCCTATCCAAACTGGTTCAATCCTCTCTCAATAAATTCATTGCAGCGTTTCTGGAACTTTTGGACGAGCGACGGCGGTCGAGTACCAAATCCCTTGTTGATATCAAACAGGGGCCAACGTCCTTGTATGTCTGTATCTACAAAGTACTGCTGACACTCTCTGTTGACCCCTGTGATACCGTCTCGGAATGTGCGTCACGGATTGTGGATAAAGTGCATGTACAAGCACTCCAATCTCGACATGATGTACATACGCCGTTACATTTGCCTTTGGAGTCGCAGGGCAAGCCTCGACGGATGGTGAGGTCGGCTTCTGCGCAGGAACATGTGCGGGAACCCGTACGCGAGCCTGTGAGGGAACTAGGGCGGGAAGAGGATGGACGCGAGGATGGACCGGAACGCGAGGACATTGCGCTAGTGTCTACTTTATTTGAAGCGAGTTCAGAGTACTTTAAGGAACCTCAAATGCGGGTAATTTTTATTTTGTTTTGGTTCTATTTCACTCCTCCCTAAAGAAACAAACAAAAAAACCTTTATTTGCTACAGTTGCCTGAAATCGAAGACCCGGGCAGTATCACGTTTAGTAAGCGTCAGTGGCGCCGTCAACGCAACGAGCGGCTCGCCAAATCCCCAAATCTCGACACAAGTAACTAAACTCGCGACATTCCACTTTAGCCACGTACTAATATCATAATAGGTACCAAACGCTTTGAGGAACTCCCTGGCCAACTCCGTCTCGACACACCCATCCAACGCATTGTATTCCATCAATACGATTCACATGTGGCTGTTGCGGATGAGCAAGGGTGGATACGGTATGTTTTCCCAAAAAAAAGCTACGATACACAATGTACGACCTGTTGATGGTTGTGGGTTTAGGGTATTTGATTGGCAAACTACGACCCGGTTCTCGACTTTTTTTAATCATCATCCGTCTCGAACGGGTGTATCTACTTTGAGATTTATTAATGAGGAAGAGTGCTCTATTTTGATGGTTGGATCTGGTACGTGTTTTTAATTTATTTTATGAAAAATGAAGAGGTTTTTGAATGTTTTTTTTTTTTTTTTTGTAGATGAAGGGACCATTCGATTGTATTCTGGGTACGACACACCGACTCCGAACCTGGTCTCATCGTTTCGGGCCGTGTCGCCTTTTTCAGCGCTTGTGAGTGATTGGGACCAGAGTTCTGGTGTTTTGGTGTGTGGAGGTGAGAAGGAGAATATTAGGGTTTGGGATGCGGGAAAGGAGTCGTGTGTCCAGGTGAGTTTTTCATGTTGTTGTTTTTGGTGTGGATGTGTACTGATTTTTGTATATTAATGGATATAGAGTATATACACACAGAATCAGGCGATGGTTACGTCGCTTACGCTGGAAAAAGGGGGTCACCTCCTGATAGCTGGATACGACAATGGGAATTTGGGTGTCCATGACATGCGGATGCATTCTCGGGATAGGTAAGCCAAAAAAAAATCATGCACTAATTGTTTTTGATGCCTGTCACTCACACTTTACAGTCTCGTCAATACATTTACGGACCACCCTACCGCGATTCTCAACACGGGGTACCAATCAACTGAATTCTGTTCAGTCAGTACAGGCCAGATCCGACTTTGGGATATCCGACAAGGAACGAACCGGGTTGTAGAGGGTGAACATGATACGGGGGTGGTGGATATACATGGAGTGGTTGGACTTGTTGGATGGTAAGTTTTAAACAATAGAAACATTGTAGGAGTATGACTTATTTTATTTTCAGGGGTACGAAAACCAAGCTCGATATACGGGAGGCAGCTACTGGACGCTCTATCGCCATGACGAGGCATCATGATGGGTTTTTATCGTCTGGACGGGCGTGGGGGGGTGTCACGGCTCTGGCATTTCATCCGAGGAGGGTGCTGGTGGGTGCTTGTGTGGGCGGTGTGGGTGTATCGGTGTTTAGTGCCGAAAAAGGTGTATAAAAACAAACAAGGAATCGAACAACTTTATATATTTTGTAAATTTTATTTTCGTACTGGTTTGGGGACTAGGCTTTTTTTGGCTGCTGCGTACCCCGCCTACACACACACAAAAAAAATCAATACACACATATATACTTGACAGTTAAAGGTGAAAAAATACGCACCCGTCGAATGATACTCAAATCTTGTAACGCAACATCATCCGACGCCAAGACAACCAACCCCGCCAACGCCTGCGTTTTTCGTCGTTTTTCCTTTTTATCATCTGTTTTGGCTGCATGTGAGCGGGTTGCTTTTCGGGTTCCGAGGCGTTGATCTTCAATGGTGTCTACCACGACTATACAATTGTTTCAAGGTCAAACACACAAAAAAACAAGCACAAGAGTGTAAACGGTCGACATACCGGTATGCACATCAAAATTCTCACGATCTTCTTTTAGTTTCCGTTTCTTTTCTTCAAGGTTACTCAACAGTTTTTCACGTAGGGATTCTTTTTCCTTCTACATTCACCATTGAAATAAACCAAAAACCATAAACATTTTCTATTTTCCAAACCTTGTATTCCAAAACAGTTGTATCATGTTCATGTCGATAAATAACATTAGCACATTCCAATTGGTAATCCCTGAACAAGGCTGCGTAATCAACGGCTTGTTGCCGATCTTGGTCAAATACGCGGAGAATGTCACTGAATTCGGCGTGGGTTCCTTGTGAGAGGGTTTGGATGTCTTGTTTAAAGGTTCCGAGTTTATCTTGGAAGATGCTAAGGTGGTAGGGGGTTAGAATAAAGGAGTAAAGAAAGGTAAAGATGGGGAGGGGGGGTTTTACCGGTCTTTATTGTGTAAAAAGTCTCGGTTGAGTCTTTCGAGTCGTTCTTGGTATTCTTTATGTTTTCGTTCTTTTTTTGTGAGGGGGTGTTCTAAATCTAAAAGCTCAACATGTTAACCGTCTAGGTTTGAGCTTTTTTGAAACCTTTTTTTTTGGTTACCCTCTTCCTCTCGCTCATCCTTTTCGCGCGCATCGAGGGATTTCTCCTTTTTTTTGGGTTTGGGTCTTTTGGGGGTTGGATGTGAGTCAGTGTATGCGTCTGGGCGATCTGCTGTTCATGGTGAGTTGACATGTGCGGTGGTGTAAGTGTGGTTATTGCGGGAACGTACCCATTTGTTATTGGTGGGTGTGGGGTTTCGCGGTCCAGGTTATACGTGTGGTTTTCGCAGATCTATTATATAGCACATCGATCAAGTTGCCGGTCACCAGTATAAACAACATGCAGCTCTACAGAATAGTACCTAGTCGACAACGGCCAGGGGTATACGCTGGTTGTAATTGTTTTCAACGGGTTCAGTTGACAAAACGGAGAATGTTAAAACTGCAAGTTCTCAACACAACCTGTGCTGATGGGCGACGAGTGTAAAAGCGCCTATAGTCACTGTGCACGGCACAGTCATGGCCTTATAATTGTTTTTGAAGGGAAGGGACACGTTCAACAGCTTTTGAGGTGATCTGCGAAATTGTGGTGGGTTGGGGGTGCAATCATGAAGAAACCTGTTGTGGATTTGGGGCCAAAGGCCATGTACGTATAACCAAAAATGTATTTCAACATGTCAGTATCAAACAACAGAGTGTGTTTTTAATTGTTGTAATGCATTTAGCGAGCAAATCGAATTTGGAGCGTTTTCGTGTCAAGATGCCAAACGTCTAAGTGTATTAGAACTCTACGAGAGGGATTTGTATGATGTGACCCAACCCAACCGGCCCTCGGTTAAATTTGGAGTGTTGGATGACCGGCTAGTGAGTGACAAATGTCCCAAATGTCCGTGTGTCAATGGAAAGGAATCGGACCTTTAAAGGGTGATTTTACAATAGGGTACGGCAGACAAGATGGGAAAATGTGAAACGTGCGGATTAGGCCTCCAAGACTGTGTTGGACATTTCGGTGTCGTTCGACTGGTCGTACCCGTCTTTCATATCGGGTATTTCAAGTTGATGTTGTCTGTTTTGCAGCAGATTTGCAAGGTATGCAAACATAGTTTTGTTTTAACTGTACTTTCAAGAGAACTCATTTCATGTTCTGATAGACTTGTAGTCGGATCTTGCTGGAGGAACCCGCACGAAGATCTTACATCCGCAGACTACGGAATCCGAATTTGGATGGGGTGCAGCGAAAAGAGATCTTGAAAGCCATCAGTGTCGCATGTAAAAAAGTGGGCAAGTGTCCAGGATGTGAGGCCATCAACGGTACGTTTCCCATCCATCCAAAATGAACTTTCAAAAATCCTCAAATATTAAATGGTGGTTGTCGAAATGAACAAACAAAATCAGGCACCGTAAAGAAAGTCGGAGCTCTCAAAGTCATTCACGAAAAATTTCGACGGAAATCCAAAACGGATGAGGAAGCAGAATTTCGAATGACGTTTGATACTGCCGCCAAAATGGATCCGAGCATGGCACACTACATTCCCCGTGCACAGCAAGATTTGAATCCACTCAATGTTCTCCGTCTCTTTGAACGTATTACAAACGAGGTGCGCGAATTGTTACATTCAATCTTTTATTTTTGGTGACGCTTATCAGGTTTTTGTGTAGGATTGTGAATTGTTGGGATTGGATTCTTCGTGGGGGCGCCCCGAGCTGTTCCTATGGACTGCATTGCCAGTGCCACCCGTGTGTATCCGACCATCCATCGGGCAGGAAAACAGCAGGTAAGGACGATACCCCAATATTCATTCATAGTATGCAAAAGATTAACTGTATCGATACCAGCACCGAGGACGATCTTACGGTATTGTTGTCCGAGATCATTGAGATCAACACAAAGATCAAGGGGTTGATTGTCAGTGGCCACAAGACCGAGTCGCTCATGGTAGGATTGCTACAGTTGCCTTTTTAATCCGTCCTTGTGATGTTGATACAAGTATGATTATAGGAATACTGGGATTATTTGCAATTGCAGTGTGCCATGTACGTTACCAGCGATCTTCCTGGTGTTCCGAGTCACTTGCAGGGGGTAGGTACCAGCTGCATACCTTTTATCTGTCGTATATAGCTCACCCGGTTGCATGCGTATCAGAATCTACCGAGGATCAAAAAGGGGTTTTGTCAAAGGCTAAAAGGAAAACACGGTCGGTTCCGTGGGAATCTATCTGGGAAACGTGTAGATTTTTCAGGACGAACTGTTATTTCTCCCGATCCCAATCTACGAATTGATCAGGTTTGTGTGCTATATGTTGTTTGTTTTCGGCGTGACTGTATCTCACGACGCTTGTAGGTTGCCGTCCCAGAACGGGTTGCAAAGATCCTGACATACCCAGAACGTGTCACACGACACAATATTGAGCGACTACGAAGCAATGTTCTTAACGGAGCGGATATTCATCCTGGTGCGACGTACATTACCCAGTCCAAGAACCAGAAAAAGTGCGTGATGGAACGTTTTGTTTATATGCCCGTGCGCTGTTTTCATGAATTGCTCAATTGTATTATTCTTTTAGATTTTTGCGCTATGGTAATAGAGAAAAGATTGCGGCCCAATTGAACATTGGTGATGTTGTCGATCGTCATTTGCAAGACGGAGATGTGGTCCTGTTCAATCGACAGCCTTCTCTACATAAACTCAGTATCATGTCGCATTTTGTGCGTATGGGACTGATGATTTTTATCTATCGCGAAGTCAATTGACTTTTTGAAATCTTGCAGGTCAAAGTTCGACCATGGCGAACCTTTCGTTTCAATGAGTGTGTTTGTACGCCATATAATGCCGATTTCGATGGTGACGAGATGAACCTCCACGTTCCGCAGACGGAGGAGGCACGTGCCGAAGCGATGCAGCTTATGGGAGTATGTACCGCTCCTTGAGTACGAGTGCAATGGATGGATGTCCTAACGGCGATTTCCCCGTGTAGACAAAAAACAATTTAGTGACACCGCGAAATGGAGAGCCCCTTATTGCTGCTACTCAGGATTTCATAACGGCATCCTATCTCTTGTCGCGGAAAGATGTGTTTTATGACCGAGCACAGTTTTCCTTGATTTGTTCGTATATGTCAGATGGGTTAGCTCCTGTTGACCTCCCACCACCAGCGATTGTCAAGGTACGCTGGATGAGATTCATCTCCGCTCTTTGCTTTGTAACTAACGCTTGCCTCATCTCTTAGCCAGCCAAACTATGGACGGGGAAACAAGTCTTTAACGTCCTCCTCCGGCCCAAACCCCACGTATGGGTCAACCTCGAAACAAAGTGCCGTACTTTCGGCAAAGACCTCAAAGATAAATACGGCAACAAATTTAGCCAACAAAAAACGCGGGCAGGTCACCCCATTGACCCGAGCTTTTGTCCAAACGACGGATACATACGGATTTACAATAGCGAGTTGATCTCTGGTGTTGTTGATAAGAGTATCATTGGAGACGGAAACAAGAATTCAATGTTTTATACTGTGATGAGAGATTATGGACCCGAGACGGCTGGCGAGTGCATGAATCGGATTGCAAAGCTGTCTGCACGATGGCTTGGTAAAGGTTTACCATGGTTTTGCTTTGACATGCGGGCCGTTAATCGATTTCCTTGTAGCTAACCAAGGATTCTCGATCGGAATCGATGATGTCCAACCGGGGCTTATTCTATCAAAGGAGAAGGAAATGGTTGTCGAGAAGGGGTATGCAGATTGTGAGGATACGATTGTCATGTCAAAACAGGGACAGTTACCGAATCAACCTGGATGTAACGAGGAGCAGACGCTGGAGGTATGTGACCGAGTACTGAGTGGTGTCCATTTGAGCGGGTCATTGATGGATGAAACTGTTAGGCCAAACTATCGGGTATCCTGAGTAAAATTCGTGAAGATGTTGGACAATCTTGTTTCCAAGAGTTGAACAAGTACAATGCACCACTTATCATGTCACTGTGTGGATCTAAAGGTATGACCCATTAATGTAAATTCAGTACGAGAGAAAGGGAACTTGACGACTGTGGTATTTTTTTTTACAAACAGGATCAAAGATTAATGTGTCCCAAATGGTGGCTTGTGTCGGACAACAGATTATTTCTGGTAGTCGAATTCCCAACGGGTTTATTGATCGGTCTTTACCCCATTTTCCTAAAAATTGTACGTTTTAGCTATTTATCACCGTCAGAATCGAGGAGCAATGTCTCTAATCCTCTTGATTTGTTATTTTACGTTTAGCGAAAACACCCGCTGCAAAGGGGTTCGTGAGAAATAGTTTCTACAGCGGGTTAACTCCTTCCGAGTTTTTCTTTCATGCTGTTTCTGGGCGTGAGGGGTTGGTTGATACTGCTGTCAAGACCGCTGAAACGGGGTACATGCAACGTCGACTTATGAAGGTACGACCCCGTTGTCGTTTCATGAGGGCACCCCAATGTTGCTCGTGCTTACTTTTGTATAACAGGCCATGGAAGATTTGGTGTCCCATTATGACTTGTCTGTTCGAGATTCGACGGGTGGAGTTGTTCAGTTCCGGTTTGGGGATGATGGATTGGATCCGGCCAATATTGAAGGTGCCGATCAGCCCGTTGAGTTTACGAGGAATCTTGCTCATTGTATTGTACGTTGTCTGAATATTTTGAATCTCTTACTGCGCACTATTGTCCCTTCGCTAATGTAAAACGTGGTTGTAGGCCTCGCACAAGAACCCTGCTCATATCCGACTACTCCCCTGGGAAATCATGCAGCTCGCTGAATCCGAGCTGACCAGCCCGCGTTTGACCAAAGCTTGTTCAGGAGAGTACTTGAACTCTTTGCGCAAGTTTATTCGCAGCGAGGTTGTTGAGAAACTGGGGCGTGTTCGAGAGGAGAGGGGGCTACCGTCTTTGTTGGAGAGAAACGAATCGTATAGGATTCCGCAAAGTGAAGGTATGGGCATAGTTACTGTTTTGTTCTTGTCAGATACTGATCCATCCGCCTACAGAAATGGCCAAGGGATTGAGAATGTCCTTGACTCGGGAGCAGCTTAAAGCATTTTTTGATATCTGCTACTTGAAATATATGAGGGCTATGATCGAGCCAGGTAGGGCACCCATCATATATACTTGCAACCTGCCCCATCGGTCAAACTTATAACGTAACCATTTTTTTTCTCCCAGGCACCGCCGTAGGAGCTGTTGGCGCCCAAAGTATCGGGGAGCCGGGTACCCAAATGACGCTCAAAACATTCCATTTTGCTGGTGTCGCCAGTATGAACGTCACATTGGGTGTACCCCGTATCAAGGAAATCATCAACGCCTCCAAAAAGATCTCGACACCCATCATCGATGCTCGGCTTATTAGCGGAGATTATGGATCCGGAGGCGATCCGAGACAGGCCCACTTTGCAGCGGAGGCTGCTGCGAGGGTAGTAAAGGGCCGAGTCGAACGAACGCTATTAGAGGATGTGAGTGATCGTTCATTCAGCGGTGATTGGGACCGAGTATATTCATACATTGTCGGTTCTCAGGTTACCGAGTACATTGAGGAAGTCATTGCACCCAATGAATGCGGATTGAAGATCAAGTTGGATTACGAGGCCATCAAGCGCCTACAGCTAGAAGTCGACATATACACGATTCGGTGGTCCCTGGTTAAATCCAAGTTAAAGATTATGGACGAGGTACACCCATGCCTTGTTTTTCTATATTGTGTTTTTTTGTTGTTGTTTTTTTTTGAATGGCAGACTCATTTGCCTTTTCGCTTTGCAGCAAGTCAGATGCGACCCCCCAGATATCCTCCGCATCTCACTAGGTTCCAAAATCTCCCAACTTGGTGCACTACAAGCACTCCAAACACTCAAACGCGCCCTCCCAAGAATCATAATCAAGGTATGCCTTTTGTTAATTGCCCGTCGTGCTAGTCTTGACAACCCCCCATTTTTTACCGAGTTAATCAACATTTTTTTTTTTTACCTCTAGGGTTTTACAACCGTTAATCGAGCCGTCATCAATGACTCTGAAAAAGAGAATCGCCTGAATTTACTGGTCGAAGGGTACGGTCTCCGTGACGTGATGGCAACAGAGGGAATCGATGGCACGAGAACAAAATCGAATCATACCCTCGAGTGTTTGCAAACATTGGGGATTGAAGCTGCTAGGTAAAAACCTCAGTCGTCAATTTACGAGTTTTGAACGCAAAAAAAAACGAATATGAACCCGTGTTTTTTTTTTGGGACTTAGGTATACGATTATTTATGAGATCATGTACACGATGAAAAGTCACGGAATGACCATTGATCGTCGACATGTCATGTTGTTGGCGGATTTGATGACGTTCAAGGTACTGGTCAAGTATTTTCGCCAACAGGATTGTGTGTAGAGTTCACCTCATTATTTGCATCCACAAAATAGGGAGAAGTATTGGGCATTACACGGTTTGGTATCGCTAAAATGAAGGACAGTGTCCTCATGCTCGCTTCGTTTGAAAAGACGACAGATCATCTATTTGAGGCTGCGTTTTATGGGAAACGGGATGCCATCAATGGTGTGTCAGAGTGTATCATTATGGGGGTGCCCATGGGGATTGGGACGGGTCTGTTTAGGCTCTTGCGGAAGACGGATGAGGAAAAGGATAAGTTGCGCCTACCGCGGCCTCTCCTGTTTGATGATGAGAAACATCATGTTTTTACCTAGACGTGCACAGGGTGCCCTTTTTTAATTTTAATTTGTATATATATCACTCTTCATCACCCTTCCCCGCCTGTCACGATAACCAATACAATAGTATCTACAATTGCTCTATTGTCTGGAACTCTATAAACAAAACAGCTGATCTAACACTGTTGATGATCCATTACTTTATAAATCAACTGAGCCTGAGCCTCCTGCATCCTCTTCTTCAGCACTTCCGCAAACGACGGTCCATTCTCAGGTCTTGTGCCATACTCTATTCGTCCGTGGGCATTAGCAATTTCTTCCGGCACAATGCCATCGAACCACCTCACATAGCGTTTAGCAGATCGTCGCAACCGCCGTTTGACCAGGAGAGACGCGAGGTCCGATGAATCGCTGATGGGCGCTGACGGATCTTCACGATCCAATCGAAACATGAGGGTCAACATGGGGAGAATGTCGAGTGCGAGAGTGCGTTCAGGTGTGCCTGGTGAGATTAAATCACCAAGATCTCCGTAGTCTGGTCTGTGTCGCAGATAGTATGAGTAGGGTGCAGTGTTGGGACGTGTCGAAAGAACTGTAACGAAGTACCTTTTATCTTTCCTCTCGTCATCAACGTCCATCTCCCAAAATTCTTCCCATAGGCCAGATGCTGCATCCACCGGATACGATACTGGTCGAGCAATAGAGCAATATGCATATAATGTATCTGGGTTCAAGCCTATGGATGTAGATGCTAACTCTGGTTCTTGCATCTTGACAGCCAAACAGACGAAAGTCAGGAGCGCCGTGCCGTCTACAAGAGTCATGAAACGCTGGTTACCTGTGATATTCGCCATTGAGTTGAACGCAGAACCGTATCCATGAAAGATAAGTTTTCAGTACAAGTCGCAGCGGTGTGGATTGAGTTGCCATAGTCCAGGTAAAGTCCGTTGGCGCTGGTGGGTGGCTTGGTAACCTCTGGATTATATGTATTCTCCGTTGACGTCGTCAGGGACTCACGGGAGATAGTACTAACGAGTTGCAGAAAATCCAATGGCTCAGCTCCTTGGAACGACCCCCCAGACTGTGGTGGTAATTGCATCAAGCGGAACGTATTCTCCTTTTCTGCCTCCGTCAATTCAACATCTACCACCTCCACATCCAACTCCTCCTCCGCGCAATCAACACACAAGTTGCTCTCTCGATAAGATGGGACAAGCGCCAACGGCAGCCGATTGACACATCTTCGGATGTCTCCTCGGGCAGCCTCAGACCACCTTGCCAGGTCACTGGGATCTTCGATCCACTCGTTCCAGGACAAAAGTGATAGATGATTATAGCAAGTGAGCTCTTCTACGCTTGGTGGGGCAAGGTACAGTGGAGTGATTAGGTCCTGAAGGAGAGGAAGGGTGGTGCTAGATATACTTGGGTTTGACGGAGTCAGAGGATTATCTGCGACAATGTTAGACTCACATGCTACTCAACAAAACAAAGGATATTTAAAGACTTGCCATTGCAAGCAAACGCAGCTGGGCATTTGCTATTTTCCAGCAACGTGAGTACACTTTTCCAGAACCCCTTATCATCCTCGGATAAAAAGTCTGCTTCGTCGAAAAATATAAGGTTTTGCCGTCGCGTCTTCTTGGCAGTTCGTATCACGCCTTCCGGTTGCTGGACAGCAACAAATGCCTGGGATGCATCCAAACCGTCGCTGTCTGTGTTGAAGGACTCTTCACGTCGCTCCAGCAAAGGTGGAACATCCCTTGTATCATATAGTTCCCACTTTTGATACTTGACCCTGTCCTTCGGTGGAAGAGCCTGGCTCTGCGTGGCCTCGGTCAGAATCGTAAGAATGTCTTTAGCACTACGCCTGCAGCTAGCATTGATCTCCAATACGCTATAGCCGCAGCGTTTTGCCGCCGAATGTATTAACCTGGTCTTCCCAGATCCCGGAGCGCCGATCAGCATGATATTCGTAGAGGGTCCGTTCCACTCGACATCCCAGTCATCTTCCCAATCACTCAACGGAGACTCGGAGTCCGAACCTGTTGCCCTCAAGGTTCAGCAGGTTGCGGGTGTCCCACAATGCCGAATTTCACGTACCACTAGTCCGCTTTCTCCGCTTCTTCGGAGGTTTGTGGGAAGATGCGTATTTCCAGTGTTCTAGCCAACGTTCAAGAGCTGAGGACACTTCCTCCTGTTGTCGTCCCAGTGGCTCGTCACTGAATATCGGGCCGCCTGATCCGGAGCCTGTGCTTGGGCTGATTAGTTGATCATACAGAGCTTTGCATGCCGGAGTAAAGAGAACATCGGACGAATAGAGACAACGCAGGAGGCGCGAGAGAGCAGATCTGTCGGCCTTTACTTTGGGAATAGATTGACCGCTGCTGAGCTTTTTCTCCTCTTGACACACGCGTTGGGTAGCGCGGCCTCTGAGAAAGCCATGCATCGCTCCGACACCATCACCACCAGGCGGGAGATCCGTCCGGGTAACTGATTTGGAATGAAATCCAGGTGCCAGATTACTGGTCTGACTAGCCAAGCGATGGGTTGCACCAACATGGCAACAAAATGAGTTGGGAAATTTTGCCGTGACCGCTTTTTTCGAGCCCTGACGTGCATTATTGCCGTTTTCGGTCCTTCGAGGATTGAAGAACTTCGATATACCCTTCGATTTTAGGATCTCGTTAATAGATTTTTCAGGCTGGCGCAAAGTGTTAGCCGATGAGGCCAGAGAGGGCACTTGGAGGGCTGGCTGACTTTCGCCGACAAGGACAGCAGAGTCCGTTCTGGTCTGCAACGGACATGCAGATGATCTGCATTCAGAGATGTATGTCATTAAAGCGATTGCCTTTTGAAGAGTCAGACCTGTGAAGCTGGTTGCCGCGGTATAGTTATCCTAGTATCTTTGGGCGTGGAGCTAGGGAATTTTTTCAGATTCGTTTTCATAGGACGCTGAAAGAGCGGGTATAATGGCAGCGCCTGAGAGGGGGTCAGTAACAGTCTGGCTCGATTGCTTACCTGAAAGCATAGATAGATAACTCACTGTGATCTCTGGAGGTATGGCAATGACAGCTACTGTGTCTTCGACAGAAGAACTTTCGCGGTTTTCTGCTAGATCATTCGACGTGGGTGTATCTGACAACATCACCGCGGGAATAGCGGGCTCTTCCACTTCCAACGTCATTTTGTTGGCATCGGTCACCGTAGATCGGGCTGCACCTAGTTGAATCCAGCGGCTCATACCAGAAGTCGTAAATGCATGACGCGCCTACTGTAAGGCACCCACCTCCGTCCTCAGGGTCGAACAAATCCGAGTCCAGCAAAAAGGATTTCGAGGCTGCATTACGTGCCATGCGTTATTTCCACAGTTGATTCGGAAGTGCGAACTCCCACGAGTCCGATTCCTCGATCGTCACGTGACAAGAACGCGTTATGTAATCGATTGTCCATTTGGTCGGACATATCTCATCTGGCCGATCTTTGTCCACTTTACACTCCATGACGATTATCTTAGCAGATGCAATTCAACTGGGAGATTGCTTGGGAAAGGGTGCTTTTGGGTGTGTGTATTCTGGTCTGGTTACGGAGACCGGAGAGGTCGTTGCTGTCAAGCAGCTTCGACTGTCCAATATCGCGAAACCCGATTTGACTCTCATTACGGTACGGCACACCCTTTGTAAGTTGAAATGGGCTGTATTCACATCTTTTTTCTTTCAGGGAGAGATTGACTTGCTGAAGGAGCTGAATGTGAGTACGCGTGGAGCAGTAAATTGTCGAAAACCATCTAAGGACAGTTAATGATTGGCGACATCAACCAGCATGCCAACATTGTGCAATATCTAGGATTTGTCAAGACGCCCGAATACTTGAATATTATAATGGAGTAGGCAGTCCAAACGTTATATCCATCTTCAGTCACGTTCCCGTGAAATAACCTGATATCTGTTTCGTTCACGCTAGATACTGCGAAAATGGGTCCTTGTCGAATATTTGTAAAAGATTTGGTCGATTTCCGGAGCATCTTGTGGCTCTCTACATTGCACAAGTACTTGAGGGTCTAGTCTATTTGCATGAGCAAGGTGTCATTCATCGGGATATCAAGGCTGCGGTACGTACTCAGCCGATCAGCTCCCGTATGGTATTAACCGTTTGGTTTTGCTGCAATTTGCAGAACATCCTTACCACCAAGAAAGGGCAGGTCAAGCTGGCTGGTATGAGTCTCATACTCTTCCGTGCTTAGGTCTTTGATAGTAACCCCCAGCATTCGGGCAGACTTCGGTATTGCAAGCAAGATTAACGCTACAAATAAAGTCTTTGCTGGATCTCCATATTGGAGTAAGTTCCGCACATTTTACTGCAGACTACGCTCTTTATCTTATAGCTATGTAACATCTACTTAAAGTGGCTCCTGAAGTTATCGAACTGCACGGTGCCATGACTGCGTCCGACATTTGGTATATAAAATATTGAAAGCCACGTCCTGCATCTGCTAAGATATGTATCTCTAGGAGTGTCGGCTGCACCGCCATTGAATTGCTACAAGGTCACCCACCATATCACACACTCGCACCAATGTCGGCTCTATTTCGCATTGTTCACGATGATCATCCATCCCTACCTGCCCAAACCTCTGTGGTACGTGTACATTGTCACATCAGTTGCATCGTGTTATACTGACTTGAGACCTTTCCCTTCGAGGCAGATGCTCCGAGACTTTCTCATGGAATGCTTCCAAAAGGACGCCAATTTGCGGATCTCTGCCAAAAGGCTCCTAAAGCATCCATGGATCGAAAGTGCACGAAGAAGGGTGAGGGATAATCATGGCAGACAGACTCACTTGGTCAATAGGTAACATAGTAATATTTTCGCAGGTAGTCGCGCGAGATCTACAGCAATACATTCTAGAGGACATGAACGGCGGACAAATCGGCAAAGCTGGTTCCAGCCTTCCGAGATCTCCAAGTGCCCAAAGCAAAGGAAGCCGTGAAAGTGCGCCTTCAAAAGTCTATCATCGTTATCACATATCGCCTATATAAATAAAGCTCTTCTCCTCCAAATAGAGCGGGCAACAACGGATCGCTCTTCTCCTTTGCGACCAGCGTCCACGACTGCAAAGTTCACCGCATCGTCGAATCCTCCAAAAGTAGACGTCGAGGAGCTGTGCGAAGCGGACCTGAGTAACGATGTCTGGGACAGCGACTTTGAACCATTTGACGTGAATTTACAGGCGAAAAGCAAAGGTTATATTAAGGTGGAAAAAAGAACAATCTTCCTGATGGTCGTTGATGATGAAGTTTCTTTTATTCAGACCAAGAAGAGCCTGATGTCAGTGATCACAAGGTCTCTTTCTATGCCATTTCTGTATTTCACAACAAAGCATATTTAAAGTAACATATCGCAGGCGCCATGCTGGCTGGCGTTGCCAGCTGCCAGTAAGCCTTCCGAGGAAGATAGCGACACCGAAGACGATCCTTTCCTAAGCGTCCTGGAGAATATGGGTAAGAAGCGTAGCTTTTCCTCTTTGGATCGCACCACGTTTTGATCACTAGTATAGCATTCGAGGAGACTGTTACCAAGGACCATACCCTACCAATGACATCGGGCATCGTGGAGTTCATCAAACGCCTACGGAAAGAGGAGGACCCTAGTATATTGTGCCGTAGCTGCGATGCGGCGGTAGGTTGGGCCGTTACCATCTTCACTCAGCAATCATCCTAACTCAGTTATGCGATTCATCGATCAGTTGGCTCTGCTTGACACCCATCCTCAAGCGAGTAAGATGCTAATCACTCACCATGCTATTGGGCCTATACTGGATGCGCTGAAATTTCAAAGAGACGACCAACTAAAGTGGACAATGTTACGATTGATAAATAAGGTCAGTCATTTTCACCCATGGTACCCTCCATCGTGATAATTTTAAACCTTAAATACCAAGGTAGAGCGCACAGCGTGACATGCTGATACAGGAGAATATATGCCTACTTGGCGGGCTAAATACACTCATTGATTTGACGAACCCAGAGTATCGTCTCGACGTCCGTGAAGAAGCAGCGCTCTTCGTAAAACGCGTCTGCACCACCAGCTCCAACTCACTACGGATGTTTATGGCGTGTGGTGGTGTTCGGGCGCTAGTTAGTCTGTTGGAAGTTGATTATCGGACGTCGAAGGTTCTGATTTTTTCGGGTATTGACGGGATATCCGGAGTGCTGGAATTGCAGGTGTGGGGCCATGCTAACAAGATTATCCCGGAAGAGCTTAACCCTATTGCTTACTCATAGAGTTCGACCCCTCGAACGGATATTTGCCATCTCTTCGTGAAGCACGGGCTACTGAAATCTTTATCACGGCTCTTTGGTGAACTGAATGAAGATACGGATTCAGAAGCATATCGCTACACCGATCAAATTGCCAATATGCTCGTCATATTTTCTCAAGGCGACGTATCGCTGAAAGAATCGCTCGCAAAAGACGCTTGCATCAGAGGTATAGCTGACCTAAGTCCGCGGTTGCACATTTCATATCTAAAGATGATTACTCTAGGGATAGTGAGCACTGTACCACAATTGAGCGCCCCAATACTGGTTAAAGTTTTAAAATGCGTCAAGAACGTTACCATGCATTCCGAAACTCTGCGGTTACTTGAAAAAGCTGATGTGATTCGACCGCTGTGTCAAATATTGACTTTGCGGAATGGACCTTTCTTCACAGTAAGTTAATCCATTAAATTATAACAAAGTGGTGTCTGATCCCTGCATGAATAGGATATCCAAAACCAAGCCCTGAATGCTCTGTATAACCTGTGTCGTCTCAACAAGTCTCGGCAAATAGCGGCTGCTCTTGAGGGTGCCGTGCCCTGCCTGCAAGGCTTGGTGGAAACCAGAAGTCCTCTAAAGCAATTTGCCATACCAATCTTGACCGATATGGTCAATGCTGGTGCTATATGCAGGAAAATACTCTGGCAGAACGGTGCGTTGTTATCTTTCATTTCGTTATTAGTGGACCCATGCTGGCAAGTGGACGCGCTTGAAGCTATTTCCACATGGTAAGCATCCTCTCAATGGAACATGGAGGCAAGATATGTTGATAGTGACATCGATGGAATAATTCGCAGGATGTCCAACGACAGCGACCAAATCGAGAGTCAACTCTGCCTGTCGCACCATGCAGAAAAGATGGTCTTGGCATTCTGCCAAGCCGAAGCGGCAACATTCGAAAACATTCTCACTCCCTTCCAAAGAATCCTGGTGGCATCATCGAAGATCTGTCGCTCAATTGCCCGATATTCCTTGTTCGGTCAAAAAATCTGCACGCACTTCTCTCACCCTGAAACGATGGTTCGATTAAACTTATTGCATATTTTGTACCATATTGTAAGAAGCTTGTCGGATGCGGAGATGGCGCGCTTTATTAGCATTCATGATGTTATGGCCAAGTTAAAGGAGATGTGCTCTGGGGACGGGGCTGTGTTAGTGAGGGAACAGGCCAAGAAGTGCATCGGAGCGATCGAGGGTATTCGTAGATATTTATGAAATTATATTATATGTACATCTTGGTTATTATACCCGCACTTCTTGCAACACTGTTTGAGCAGCTAGAACTTCCTCAGGTGCAACTTCCTCAGATCCAGCAGCACTCTGCAGAAGCGCCCCATGAGAACCAGTTAGAAAGACCGCTCAGCAGTCTCTACTTACCACATACTTCTCTACCAAATCCGCCAACTCTTTATACGCAGCTGCAAGCCTCTTTTTACTCTCTGGAAGCATCTGGTTGGTCTCCTCTAATACCTCCTTTTGCTTGCGAATGTCGTGCTCGTCAGCTCCGTCCGCCACAAGTTTGTCGATTCGTTCCTGCTGTTTGGCTGCTTCTTTCTCATAATATGAAAGGTCTTTGCTAATCCTGGTATGATGGACGTTAGGGAACATTGAGGCTAGCAGCGGCACAACGTTGTATACCGTTTTACTGCGCCTGTTTGAACTTTTAGCTTTCGAATTGAGCTGTCCATTGAGGGCTACAAGGATGTATGTAAGGTCGATCTGAACGGCATATGAACTTCGCGACGGATATTCACCTTTGTGTTGCTCAACATTTCGATGTCGTGAGTAATTAACTATGCCAAAGCGGATGCCAAAGAGCCCTTTCGCCTGGCCACGCGACAGTGAACGCGCGACTTAGCACCTGACACCTCGTCGGCCGAGGAAGGTTAATGGCTTTGAACTTAAAATGGTTCCCTTATCTACCCGCATAGTCTGCCAGATCCTTCGCGGTGACATCTTGCCCAACCCCCACATAGACATTCAGCAGTGGACTTATGACCAAATTAGGAATGTCTATGTCCCCTTGGACCCTCTTTTGCCCAAAGTACTCGAATTATACGTCGAAAGGTAATTTGTGCTCGTCTCGGTTGGCCCACTTTTTCGGTAGTGACCATATGTGGTTTCTAGTGTTGGTAAAAGAGGATCGGTAACCGGGATATCTGAAGCAGATATTGCTGTCCTATTTGAAAACCGGAGGATCATTTCGGCTCGACATGTCCTTGCTTTATACTATGTTTTACTCTATAACGATATGGTTGGGGAAAGGAGATCAGGATTGAAAAAACAAGGCGGTGATCCTATCTACGAATGTATGTCTGACTTTACAGAGCGCCCGTTGTCGCACTCGCTAATAACATTATGCTGTGCAGTGGAAGAGTATACCGATAACCTCCTCGACCGTATACCCACTAAGCAAATCCTCTCTCATGTCGAGGATCCTTTGAACCAACCGACATACCACAATCTATATCCTCGTTTCTGGGCACTCATGTGCGCCCAGTATCCAGAGGTTCTCGATGTCGGTGGATTTCTATGCGAGGAGGGTTGCCGGGACAAAAGTGCTGTGGTGCCGGCGGCTGTCAGGGGTT
Organism: Spizellomyces sp. 'palustris'; assembly: GCA_006535965.1. Classification (NCBI taxonomy): domain Eukaryota; kingdom Fungi; phylum Chytridiomycota; class Chytridiomycetes; order Spizellomycetales; family Spizellomycetaceae; genus Spizellomyces; species Spizellomyces sp. 'palustris'. The sequence continues at coordinate 235,136 of QEAR01000013.1, read as the reverse complement.
TTGCTTTGACAGGCAAAGAGATGGAGGCGGCGGATGTGCATAATTTATTAAGTAGTGGGAAAGACGAGGATCTTCGTGGAGGTGAGAGCAGCTATATCGGTGATATTTCTCGATTTCCATTATCTGAGATTTCGGCATGGTGGATATCATCAGTTATATCGTATCTGGATTCTCTCACATCGATGGACCTCCAAACTCATTTCACCACCGTTACCACAAACCTACTACCACGAATCACAAACCCCCAGTATGTCACGCACATGATATAGCATTGACACCACCACCGCTGATACAACAGCGCACTAGAACCTCAGCAGATGTCAGCACACAATTCTTTTCCCTTTGGATATCATTATACACGTTCAATCCCCGTGAAACATGCCTGGCGACTGTGAATGCCGTGAGGCCTTTGTTCGTATCACGTCTGCCTCTCTACCGTGATACTATGTATTAAGAGGAAGCGCTTGGATAGGGACGCAAAGCCTTATGATCACCATACACTCGTCATGGATCCATTGATTGTCTTCTCATGTCGGGAAGTGTTCAGACGAGGCGCGATCAGAATTTTCCTGCGGGTAAGCGTTATCGGCATGTCGTTTTTGGACACGTTTTGACTGGCCGCGGACGGGGAATTGGATAGGTCTTGACGTATTACATGATTGCCTCGAGACATCGATGGAAGAAACTATGGACCGGCGGAATAAAGGTTTGCAATTTGTGCATCCAGTGTAGGTGAAACAAGCTTAATTGTTAATGTGCCTTTCGTTAGCCGGAAGCACACCTACCTCCAACAACAATAGATACCCTCCTACAAACCCAAGACGCGGCCATTATCCAATGCCTTCTCGAGGGTCTAGTCGGCGGCGAGGGTAGTACCCAATTCTGCCTTTGAGGTCCAAGATCGTGCTCTACTCACGCTTTACCACTCCAGAATCAATCCGCCCCTTTATATACGACTTTATCCACCAGCTCTTCATTGAAGATCCAATCCTTATCCGCGTTGTAGCATTCCAGACGTTTCCGGTGGAAATACTTAAGGGGGTTGTGGAGGGCGTGCCTTCTATGCGTATGTATTCCATGTCCGTGCGTTTGATCAGGTTTTCGTTACTGCAGACCCGTATCAATTATACCAACCGTTGTGCAGATGTGTGTTTTGATTTTGTCCCAGACATGCTCGAACATCCGAATATTCGCGTTAGGGTATTTGGATTGCAATTGTTTGGGTGGTTGGGCGAGACCTACCCAATTGAAAAAAGGTGCGTCTTCACCTGGGTGTGTGATTTGCAGTGTCAAAATTGTGTTGCTCACATTCTACAAGTCTCCACCAAGCAAAACATTTGATTTTACCCAGCATCGCCCACCTGTGCCTTGATCTTTCGAAATATAACAAGCACCTGAAGGCGTCCAGAGACACGGCATTGTCAATTCCTTTCCCGCCACGGATAGAGGACTGGACGGAAACAATTGTAGGGGTTTTGGTAAATATTGCTAAAGCATTTCCGAGTTTAGTCGAGAGCGTTGGGAGTATTCTGGAAGGTGTGTTCTTAGAGATAGCGGCGTTTTTCTTTTTGAAGGGGTTTCAGCGTCCTCTTATTGAACTGTTCTCATGCTGTAGAATTGAAGCTTCCAATGCCGATAGCAGACCTGCGCTCCATCCTCCGAAATGCGTATCCGCTACAGGACACTGATTCAGCTATGGATGCTCTCGCAAAATTCCAGGATGCAGTCAGCCTCACGTTTGGCAAGGTGCTGAGAGAAGTGGTACTAATTGATCCGGAGATGCTAGATAAGAGTATCCGATAATCGCACTGCATATAACTGTCAGACAGAAACTACATTACAGAATCTTGTTGCGCTCTTTACAGATATGTGCACTCATGCAGAAGTGCATGATCAAACCACAACAGTGTAGATGCTATGAACATAGTTGCCCCGTCCTAGGGCTAAAGCCTGCGCTGAGTCTACCTTGACTCTACGCTTGGAGTTTCGCTTTGATATTGTCCTTGAGCTTCCTGCCGTCCGCAGCGAAGTTCCGGATGCCCTCAGAAAGCTTTTCGGTGGCCTGATTAAAAATTTAGTCAGCAATTCAACTCGCATCTCATCACACACCAACGTAGTAATGATAATGATAACCAAACGCATACCATAGCATCCTCGTTTAACTCCCATCTAAACTTCTTCTCGTCGTAAGAAACTCTGGGAATGTCCAAAGCTTTTGCCTTCTCGGGGCTCAACTTGCGTTCGAGAGGCTTGGACATTTTAGCCAACTCCTCCAACAATTTCGTACTGATCGTCAAGAAATCGCAACCGGCCAGCTCTTCAATCTCCTCCACGTTTCTGAAGCTGGCACCCATGACGATGGTTTTGTAACCATACTTTTTGTAATAGTTGTAGATCTTCTGAACGGACTGGACGCCAGGGTCTTCGGAACCGCGGTAATCCTTTCCAGTCTTAGCCTTGTACCAGTCCAGGATACGTCCCACAAAAGGAGAGATAAGCGTTGCACCTGCTTCGGCACAGGCAACAGCTTGGGGAAAGGAAAACAGAAGGGTGAGGTTACAATGAATATTGTGATCGCGCTCGAGGATGCGTGCAGCTTGAATTCCTTCCCAGGTAGAAGCAATTTTGATGAGGACTCGGTTAGAGTCGACGCCGGCCTCCTTGTACAAAGCAATGATTTCAAGAGCTTTCTTGATGGTACCCTCAGTGTCGAAAGAAAGATGGGCATCAACCTCGGTTGACACTCGCCCAGGGACGATTTTGAGGATTTCGGTACCAAAATTCACCAACTAGCGCATCGAATATGTTAGATATGTGAAAGGTTGGACAGGTCTCTCTTTATCATTCAACTGACCAACTTGTCAACCGCGAGTTCGACCTGCTCATCAAGACTTCCACCCTTTTTCTTGGCGTATTCGACGGCAGTATCGATCAAGTGGGCATAGTTGGGTTTTTGGGTCGCTTGGAGGATGAGCGATGGGTTTGTTGTGGCATCTTGGGGCTTGTAGGCAGCAATGGCTGTGAAGGACAAGGCTAATCAGTTAAGTTCCAACAACAAGCCACGATGAACACTCTGTACATTCAAAGTCTCCCGTGTCCGCGACCACGGTGGTGTACTGCTTGAGATAGTCGAGTGTGGATGACATTGTGAGTAACTGATCTTTTAGTCGGTGGCAGATGGGGCTAGATGAGTACGGGCAAATACAAGTACGAAAAGCGAAAGGTGTGAGTCACCTTGCATTAGCAAACGTGATTTGATCAGAACTGATACCGGAAAGTGTGAAATCGACCGCGGGGGGCGGATTTGTTTTAGCGGAAAGCTTTACGGAGAAACCCGTGTTTATTGGCTTAAAGTGGGTGAAAAGCTATGCCCAATATTCCAAGCAGCTCGTGGACTTTTGATGATATGCAATACGCAGCACCCAGACTCTGTTAAAACAAATCACAACAGAATATACAAGTTTTATTATTCAAAGGATTCTAGCTCTAGCGTCCTAGATCAAAGCCTAGTTCCTGAGTGAGCACAGTATTTCTACTAGTCACCATTTCAATACTCAAATATCACCTGAATCGAGGCTTACCAGATGATGAAGTAAGGGTGTAATTTTTTTGACGTGGCGCAGGACGAGCAAAAGCATGTCGAAGTTGCATTTGCAGATCACTGTCGTTGCAAATTCCGTCATGACACCAGAGACCGCAAAGACGACACCGCAAGCGGGCCAGGAGCTTGACGGGACGAAAAAGAAGAGAAGTAGACCGGCCAGAGGGCAAAGGCGATACAGACGAGAGGTTAAAGCTGCGGATGACCTCGCTAATAGCAAGGAAGCTGGTGTGCCTGCTACCAGAGGCTTGTCTTGGCGTGTCACTGCCAAAGCAGGAGGCCGAATCTCTGATAAGCGAGTGATATTTACTGCGGATTCGAGGTATAGTTGCTGCACTTCTCATTTACCGCTTAGTTCCGCTCTTATTCACTCAGCTGGGCGGACGTAGTCGATTTATTACCTTCAATGCGACACGTATAAAAGTATTCAATACATCTACTGGGTTACCCCTTCATGTCTTGTCCTTGTCCTCTTACTTGGAGCAAGCAGTCTGCACTGCAGTTCAACCCAACCCCGCAAACCCGCTCCAGGTATGTTTCACGGTTGATGCGATGTCGGGTGTCGGGCGTGTACCAAATCGAACGTTCTTGGTTGGTAGCTATATACGGCATCGTCGGATGGTATTATTCGTCTTTGGAATATTGAAGGAGGAACTCTTGTGCAGGTGCGTAGGGTAGTCCAAAAGATCTTACATAACTGTTTAGACTGACATGGGTCTACTATTGGCAGTTCTGGGACGTGGGAGAACACATCACTGATATGGTGATTAACCCCAAACAGCCCAAATATGCATACGTCATAACCCAAAGCGAGGAAAAGTCAGTCTCGGAAACCACCGCAAGGACCGTGAAAAACACATGTCACCGCTTTGGGTTTGAGACACGCAAGAAGAAAGTGTTGCTGAAGACAAAAAAGCCCTTGTTGGCATTGGAGGCGTCAGCCGATGGAAATTATATGGCTGTCGCGAGTCAGGCAATGGCGGCAGTTTTTGATGCAGACTCCTTGTCAGAGCTCTCTAGGTACGGGTTTTGTTGACCTTGTAAGGTTGTACTCGAAGGTTTAAACGTGCTTGCTGATGTTACAGATACGAATCGGACGAAGAGATTACTTCCCTTGCCGTGCACCCTACAGGCCAAACTATTGCAGTTGGCGATAGCCGAGGACGCATTACACTCTGGTACCAGAGGGATTATGCTCAAAACGTCTTGTTGACGATACTGATCATATCTTGTTATTAAGGTACAATGTCATAGCAGCTACCAAGCAGAATGCTGTACGTGAAGTCCTACACTGGCACCCGCACAGGGTGAACGATCTCGCGTTTACAAGTGACGGTAGGTACTGCGGGGGTAACCAATGCAGTTGGTGGAACGCACTAACCTTGCCCATCATCAGGCACATATCTTCTCTCTGGTGGAAATGAAATGGTCTTGGTTGTCTGGCAGCTGCGTACGAGACACAAACAGTTCCTGCCGCGGTTGGGGTCAGAGATCTTCTCTATTGCCGTCAGCCCGGATCATACTTCATATGCACTGTATCATAAGGATAACACTGTTCGGTTAATATCGGCGATAAATTTGACCGTAAAAAGGGCTGTAACTGGATTGCAGTTTGGTGAGTTTACGTACTCTGTGCGTATTCTGAGGTCTATGTTTGTTAATGATAATTTGGGTCATAGCAACATCGATCGGGGATCAACAGACACTCCGGACTGGGTTATTGGTGGAACCTAAGAGCAAGGCGATTGTATTAGAAGGATATCCTGGTCATCTCCAATTTTATGACGTGGCAGATGATTCATCAGTATTACAGGTAACAAGATACTCGAGGTAAAGTTATTGGTCGGTACTGTCCGCTGATACTTGATACAATAGGTTGAAGTCATACCCAATCCAGTTTCTCAGCTGGACGATGGCAATGGAAGTCGTCTAAATGCTCGTATCACGCATGTGGCATTCACCGCTGACGCGGCATGGATGGCAACAGTATGTAGTTGAAGCTCTTACGCAGTGGATCTGCGAAAGCGTTAACATGGCGTGGCGATTTTGTAGATTGAAGAACGAACTTCGATTGAAGATAGTCAGGCGCAAAGTTTCCTCAAGTTTTGGGAGTACGATGTAAATGTCCAAAGGTAAAGTATCATCTGGTACACGTCCGCAACAACATTCATTTCTGACTCGTTTTATCTTAGTTACAAAGTGGTCACACGCATGGACCAACCCCACAAGGGACCAATTACGAGCTTGAACATCAGTGGAACGTCCTTGATCGCGGTCACGACGAGCGAGGATGGGACGTTCAAGGTATGGCAACTGACAAAAACGGGACATAACGAAGTGAAGGGTGAGGTGCTATTGTAGTTGGTAGGATTGCTGAACGTACTAGGCTAACGACAATATCTATGATTCTTATTAGAGCACTGGGGGTGCACATCGTGGGGAACTTACCAAAACCTCCCCGCATATGATGCGACATTTTCCAACGATGGTTCGATTATAGCTATCGCGTTCGGACAGGTATGGTCGCTAGCATGAGTGGTAAATATCACGTGGGGATACTTACTTAAGCTTTACTGCAGCTGATCACCATATGGGACGCATTTGGCTCTCGTTTACAAGGGGTCCTCGCATCTCCCCTTCCCCGATCACCCATTCGACGTGTCCGTGCTGTAGGTACATCACATTTGATAGCATGTACAGACGATCGGTTATATGTTTGGAACCTTCTCAGCTGCACACGTGAGTTGGCGTTGCCGACTTGACTGATAATTACATGTGACTTATTTTTGTTGTGTAGTACTGTGGTCACTCCGGTTGCATGTGCACTCCATCGCGGTTGATCCGAGCCAACCCCGTTTTGCTGTCCTGGTACATGAGGACAACTTGCCTGGATCGAAACACTCTCCTGCAATTAGGAGGACAGCAACACGTCTAATTATTTTTGAAACCGGATCACCAACACCCTTGGCATCGTCTTCCCTTGCTGTACCGTGCTTCTCGGCGGTGTTCAGACCCAAGACGGCAGCGTCCGACTTGGTTTTGCTGAATGAAAATGGAGAACTAGAGGTTTTGAGTCAAAAAGATAATGAAGGACCCCGCGTTGTTGTAAGTGGCTAGCGGGATCGTTTCTTCCGTGATAAGTACTGATGGTATTTTTTACAGAAAGAGATTGAAGAACAACCTTCCTCGCGCACGTCCCTAACGAATCTATACCAAAATCAACCCACGCAACCCACTGTTCAAACCCACAAGTCTACATCTGCTATAGTCTTTGATATCTCGGCCCCATCCCACGTACTACCTCCGCCTACCCAGATGATCATGTCCTTTTTGAACTCTTTCATGGTGCCGAGGGTCTCTGAAGACCATGTGGTGGATGTGGTTACAGAAAGAGTTGAAGAAGTTGAGACTGTGGAGGAAAAAGTGGATGAGAGCGACGGTGGATTAATCAAGCGGGAGGCTGTTGAGATTGTCTTTAAGGAAGTTTTGGTTAGCGTGTGATGGGGTGGAGGGTAGCTTTCGAGGGTTGTGAGGAAGCCACTTGTACATAACACTAGATCATTCTCTTTCACAGATATGGTAGCCGATTTTTGCGTTAGTTTGTAAGAATGGGCGGAAAAAATGTAATAACAATTATAAACCCATAGACGATCGATGATGCGCGGCATCCGTATTTGGGTAAATTGGGTCTTTTAACTGTGCCACATGGACGAATTGTGAAGTTTTATCAGCACACGCTTGAGAGTTGGTGTTTCTGGCAAGCGACTTGCATTGTTGCTACAAAATGAGTGCACGGACATCGATACAGTTCGCCTTGCGAACACGTCCTTGCCTTCCTACTATTTCTCGGTCAAGGCCAAGTCGAACCCTGGCGACGACGACTCGACATGACGGGAAACAACGTTCAAAGTTCTCAGAGGAGCTCGCCACTGGACCCAACCTGGGCGACTTTATAGCTTCATCGGATAAACTGAGTGTCGAGGAAGCGTTGGAGTTGAGGGAACCCGTCAAAATAACAACAGGCGCTGCTTTACGCCGAAAAAAGTTGGTTTGCGCCCCGTCCATACTTCATTCACCCTACCCATGAGATGGCTAATGTTTTGGTATTGTAATAGTCACGTTCGACTTCCCTCATGGCTAAAAACAGACATACCGGTCGGCGAGGATTTTGCGCGTCTCAAAAAGGATTTGCGCGGCCTCAACTTGCACACCGTTTGCGAGGAAGCGCGGTGTCCCAATATTGGAGAATGCTGGGGTGGCGGGGAGGATAAAACTGCTACAGCAACCATTATGGTGAGTACGGCTGGTTCATATTTCAAGATTGCTCGTACCAAGTTTGCTGTTTTGGGTAGCTCATGGGGGACGAATGCACAAGAGGATGCCGGTTCTGCTCCGTCAAAACAAACCGGGCACCAAAGGCTTTAGACCCAGATGAACCGGAAAAAACTGCTGAAGCAATATCGCGATGGGGATTAGACTACGTGGTCCTAACGTCAGTGGATCGGGATGATTTGGTCGATGGGGGAGCAGATCATTTTGCGACAACTGTGGAATTGATCAAGTCAAAGTAGGCTAGTTAGGGTTGTTGGCAAGCCCGTCCTCTTTATTCATCACCTCGCAACTTTTCAGAGCACCCAATATTCTTGTAGAATGCCTGACGGGCGACTTTCGAGGCAAGCTTGAAGATGTTGCCCGGGTCGCAAGGTCCGGCCTGGATGTTTACGCACATAACGTTGAAACCGTCGAAAATCTCACCAAATATGTTCGAGACCGTCGAGCAACATTTCGACAATCGCTGAGTGTGCTGGAGCACGCCAAAAAGGCGCGTTCGGATTTGGTAACAAAGACGTCCATGATGTTGGGATTGGGGGAGACGGACCAAGAGGTTTTGCAGGCAATGAAGGGTATGTGCACGGGCTGTTGACTTGAAAGCTGCTTGGACCGTTACTTATCTTGTTATCCTTCAATATAGACCTTCGAGCGATTGACGTCGATGTTATAACATTCGGCCAGTACATGCGACCCACCAAGAAGCATATGAAGGTCGCCGAATATGTTCATCCCGACAAATTCGACCACTGGGCTGAAGTTGCTAAAAGTTTGGGGTTTAAGTATGTGGCGAGTGGACCATTGGTTAGATCGAGTTACAAGGCTGGGGAATTTTATATTAGAAACATTGTTAAAGGGAATAGCAGTAAGGATGAGGTGGTTCTAAGTGAAGCTTTGGCAGCGGGGAGTGTCTAAGAGGTTTCTATATTCATTTCATTAGCTGTAATTTTTGGATGTCAATCACTTGTGATGCCTCGTTCTGCTCGCCATGCTTCTCTCCATTCTTCGCTCACTCCACCCGGAGCCACCACCACTCGCAGTACAGCTTCTAGTACCCACGCCGTCAATCCCCAAATTCTCTTCTCACCCACGTTCCAGTTCCTAACCAGTCGTTTCCCACCCCGCAGGTGTTCTGTTTCTGTCTGCATACCCAGCAACTCCTCTAATGAAACGCAAAACACCTCTTCAACCTCGGTAGGATTAAATGCCATAGATTCCGGAACTAGAGAATGAGGCGTATGGATATGTGATAGAATCGGATGAATCAAAATCGAGTGCGTCCGGTCTGGTAAAGAATGAAACTGACCCAGTACCGTCACATGGTCTGGTGGTATCAGTATTTCTTCATGGGTTTCCCGTAACGCCGTGGCAATCACGTCTTTATCCCCGGGGTCAACGGCTCCGCCTGGAAAGGAGACTTCGCCTCCGTGACGCCGTAGTTTTGACGATCGCATCGTGAACAAGACTGACGGCTTTCCGTTTGCTGTGCAAAGAGGGATGAGGATTGCGGCGTGTCTCCAGGCTGTATTTGGTGGCCCCTTATACGTCCATCGTGGGGATTTAGTACTGGATGTATGAGACGCGAGACGGGTCGAGTAAGTTGACAAGATGGGAGTTGTATAGTGAAGGGCGGATGGGTTGAGCGGTGGTGGTGGAGGTTGTTGTGGTGCGGCAGTTGTCGCCTTTGTGGCAGCAGTGCTGTACAAGCGGACTATGTGATGGGAGCGCATCTTGTGGGGTTTCAAGTTCATGAGGGTGATCTGAAATAGCCAAAGGAGCGGCGAGATTCGCTGACGAGCACGATGACGTTTCCGCGTCATGGTTGGAGCAACGCATTCCAATTGGCTAAGCCACACTGATATGTCGCCCATTATTGCAATTTTAAGTCGTTCACATATTATCGCAAGATGAAAGCAAATCGAAAAGTTCCTTTGATGGCTCAATAATGTACTGGTAACATTGGTAATTATTGGTTATTGATCAAAATAAAATGCATACAAAAAGAATGTTCAAAATGTACATCGACCCCCATAGATCCTCCATTTATACAGCCTGCCCAGCCGTCCAGGTTATTTCATTCTCCATCTCCTTTCTAATCTTATCATTGTCGCAATTTATTTCCGTTGCTGTGGAGGTTCCTTCTAAGATTGTAAGACGGGGTCCCTGAAACCATTTGCGTGCACCCAGGAAAAACCAGCCCAGAGAACCAATGAGGATGGTGCCTAGCACGACCACAGCGTAGTTCTACACAATGAAGGAATTAACATGAATGATAACACTCAAGAAGACACAATATCATGAACATACCATGTCCAACGGGTTTGTAACCGGTCCTAGCGGAAATAGCTGCACAGGGATCTGAACGAGGACAAAGCAGCATGCAACCGTGCCAATTGGAACACTGAAGGATCCCAATGAGAATGGTCCCGGCTGGAAGGTCTTCCGGCCGTATGTTATCCGCATCAGAATTGGAATGGCGTATGAAATGTATAATGCCAGTGCAGCACAGTTGAAGATGGCTTCAACCGCTGTCAAGTTTACGAGCGCAAGAAGCCCCAACACGGCGGAGCTGAAGACGACAAACCACACAGCATGGATCGGTGTGAGAGTTTTGGGATTCAGGCGGCGCCAGTAGCGAGACAGGGGAAGAGCACCATCTCGGGAGAATGCGTATACAGCTCGCGATGCGTCAATGCACTATACAAAGGAACGGATAAAAGTAAGTGAACATGATAAAGCCTATCCGGCATGAGTTATTACAACTAACCTGAGGAATACCACCAACGATCTGCGTCAAAGTTACAAAGAACCAAGCAGCCAGCATTCCATTTTTTCCCATGTTATCCAACAGAATTTGGGCCATGGGCAAAGGCAAGGTCGAGTTAACTACCCTGGTCACATCCGTTGTGACGAACGAAATTGCAAGCATGGTTGCCCAGCCCAGTACGCCCATCGCAGATACGGCGTAGATGATGGCTCTGGGAGCGGCAGTTGATGCATTGGAACTTTCTTCCGAAATGTGAGCCGCGCTGTCATATCCCGTCAAACACCAGAGTGGACCCGTTGTCGAGATAAGAAATGTAAAGCCGGGGCTGTTGAGCCAGTTGACGTTGTTTGTGAACTGACGAATGGAAAGATTATATATCAGAATTGTACCAAAAGTGGGAGGAACGAACAGGTATGCTCACCTCAAAAAATGCAGTCTTGGCGGGCACGACGTTGCCGTTGTTTGATGCGGTGACAACCAGGGCAATGACAATTGCAATTGAAGAGAGTATGTTGACCGTGGCAAAGTACACTTGCAGTCTCGCTATAATGGATGTGGCAAGACCGCTAATGAGTCCGTACACCAGCTGCAGCAGATAACTATTAGGGATAACTGAAAACAAAAGCGTTGAGCAAACTTAACCCACCAAAATGACAACGCATATTCCGTAGGTTTGGCGAGCATCCAAAATTATGCTCTCGTCTGTGGCCACTTGAATGAATGCCGCGACCATGGATGCTCCACCGAACGCGATGGAGCATACGAGAGAAACTTGTCCAATAGTGTTGATCCATCCAGTCAACCAGCAGATCAGAGCACGAGATCGTGGTGGAGCAAGATGAGATGCCCTAAGGAGATACTGCATTGATATTCTGGCAACGGTTTTCCTCGACATTACACATCATCACATACCAGAAATAAAGACCTCCAGCAGTGGGCATGCTGCTCACGAGTTCGGCCAAACTCAGTGCAACAAACATTACAAAAAAACTTGTCACGGGCCATGACCATGCCAGAGCAGCGTGTCCTCCGGCAGCGAGCGGGTAGAATAGGACGGAGGAAATGGTGTTGATGACACCCATGATGGAAAAGGCAAATGAACATGTTGCGAGAGCACTGAATTCTCGTTTAAACTCTTGTTTGCTAGGGAATGAGGAAATTGTTAGGTTGTTTAATCGCGCGGTGTGATAGCCATGTAACGTTACTCACTATCCCAACGCTGCTAGTCGCGCTTCATCTGACAACCCATCCTGCTTGGGTATGGACTTTTGGTGACTAGCTTCACCGAAAGACATTGTGGTGGACTGCAAAGAGGTTTATGCTTGAGGAGGATCTGGGTTCTTCTTGACGTTGGACTATGGTAGTTGCTTGATGAAATGCAGTAAGACATTTGGACAACTTTTTATATGCAAAAACGATCCAAGTAGGGACTCAGGTAGAAAGATTAAAAGAACAAGACATTGGGAAGAAGGATATTTCTTTATGTAAAAACTAAATGCGATTCCCAATTGAAAATGCTGTATTGTAAAGAACGATGTTTTCCATCAACAAAAGATAGCAAGTATCTCTTTGTGTGTGTGCAGAGATCCCTTTTTCCCAATCTTTTTGTGTAGCGTTTTATGCCCTGTGAGATAAGCGATTTATCTGCCGAGTAGCAGCCAGAAAGGGTAGGATTTGGGTAACAGAAGAAGCCAATTGTCCTTTTGTCTCGCTGGGGGTGTTCTAACACTTTAATAGCCTTATCTAACCCCACGATAAGATAATCATTTGTGGATTCAAATGTATGCACTCGATCCGCCTCGAGTCAAAGCTTAACCCGTTTGTGGGGGGACCTCCAAAAGGCACTTTTCAACATTTGTTGTGTTTGCAAGATTGTCTACTTAGCCTTTTGTATTTCTACATAATGTCCAGCTTTTGCTCTGCTTTCCAAACCTCGAAACAAACGAGGCGAGGGCGTCACAGGATATTTACAGATGAACAGCGCAAGGATCGCAACCGAACAGCCCAAGCAGCCTTTCGAGCAAAAAAGATGGAGGTGAGCGCCTGGTTCACACTCGATCAATTCTGGCGTTCTTGCTCATGAATCTATCCTTTTAGTATTATGCTGGCCTTGAAAGCACTGTGGATGACCTTCAGCGCACAGTCAGTCTTCTTCGCGAAGGAGAGAGTCGATGGAACACTGTCCTGAAAGAAAAAGAGACAGAAGTGGCAGACCTTCGACGTGAAGTCACACGACTGAAAAGTATGCTTGTCCGCATTGTGGATGGCCAAAGCGAACAACCAACGCAGTCTCCTCCGGTTGAAATTCAAGACTTATTTCCGCCAACGCCGCCAGCATCCACGAGCGATTCGACTGATGATGACCTGGAAACATTGCTCTCTTCATTGGATACACCAATGGAGCTGAGCGCCAAGCCATGTGATCTGCAGTTCGACCAGCTCCTCCATACTATGACAGACGCCCCATCAGATACTATTCAAGAGACGCTAGCTTTGGCAAGTGGTGTTTTTCGCATTTATCTCGTCTGTAGATAGGTGATCCTAGTTTGGAAGATTCTGTTTAGCCGCACCTTGGTTCACCTGTCACGTCGTCATTTAAAGAATCGGCAAGTATTCGGTTGTCCTTTTGGTCAATCAGGACAACCTGATCCTAGGCGGCTTTTCTTGTCTTGTAGTATGTTCCAATACCGGTGTCCGCCGGATTGGTTCGGGAAGCAACACCACTCTCACAGTCATCATCACCCTCGCTTTCGGAAAACCCAACCTCTCCTTCACTGTATACATCGCACCTGAAAGAAATGGAACTTGCAGCTAATCTGTTGCCCTCTCTGCGTGCATTCCTAGGTATGTGTTAGCCGCCGTTGAATATTCAACACTTGTACAAAAATAATTGGCGAAACTGATTCGTGCCTTTTTAGCGTCTGGTACCGTTTGTTGACTAGTCATGCAGATGGCGGTGAGTCAGTATGTATAGAGTGAAGTCTTCTGCATGATTCTCTTTTGTAAATTTACAACTGTATAAATATCTTGAGACAAATGTTGAAGTGTGTGTGTATGTTCGATGACAAGTACCTAATTACAAAGTTTCTAACAATAATGTCACCAGTTATTGACTCTAATGTCCGCCACATATCTCCCCCATCGCTACTCTTTTCTTACACAACTCAACTTCCATTCGCCAATTCGTTCCCAACGCAATGACTGCCAATTCCAATGCTCCTACAATGCACAATGCAGCGCACTGCCCAACCCAAAGCCCAATCAAACCCATGCGACCTTTAAATGCCAAGGCGATACCCATTGGTAATGCCAAAACATAATATCCGATCAAATTACACCATGCCCCGATCTTCTGTCGTCCCATTCCACGCAGCGCCCCTCCACACGCATTGGCTAGACCGTCGGCGATTTGGAAGAGAGCCACGTACGGAAGGACCCGTGCAACCAAGTCCACTACTTCCGGAGAAGATGAGAAGAGAAGGGGGAGGGTTGTGCGGGAGAGCATCAAAGCAATGAGCATGATGGTACCCATTGTAGCAGCAAGAAAGGCCGATGCATAAGAGGACATGCGTGCTCGGCGAGCGCAGCCAAGGCCGAGAAGGTTGCCGACGCGGTTGCTAGTTGCGATTGATATACCAAAGGGAATCTGCCATCATAGCAAATGAGAACATCAATTGTCCGTCTTCCGCATTTGAGCAATAAGTTTTCATGTACCCACCGTATTCAAGATCTGATCCGCAGTCATAACCACACTCTGTGCCGCAAGCGGAACGGTTCCCAACCACCCCGCCAGAATAGCCACAATTTCAAAAGCAATCCATTCGCTCCCAACCATCAGTATCCCGGCAATAGCGAGCTTCAAAAATGTCCCCCACTGCTGCAACGATTTACGAGACCAGCCGCCCCAGCCCTCCGATCCGTTAATGAATACTGCGTAACCAATAAGGACAATGAGCATTGACCAGTATGTGATGCAGATTGCAATTGCGCCGCCAATGAAGCCGAATTTGGGCACAAGGAGGTAGAGATAGAGCAGGTTGAGAGGAGAAGTGACCATCAATACCAACGTAGAAGCATGCATGATGCCTTGGGCTTGCAAGTATTTTCTGATGGAGGAAACGATGAGGTGATGAAAAAAAATTGGGATAACCACGGTGTGAACGTACTTGATGGCTTCAAAGTAAATATACCCAGGCGCTCCCAGAATCAACCACCTCATAAACAAAGCGCTCATTCGGCTCAACTCTGGTTCCTGTCCCAGAGCCAATAAAACCGGCTCGGCAAAGAACCAGAGGAGGGCAATCGGAATGTACATCAATGAGAGGATCATGAGTGCTCTCTGCAGGTGAATGCCAACTTCATGTCGATCTTCGGCACCTGTCCAGGACTGAGAACAGAGCGTGTCTATGGGAGAGACAGCGCACAATTTTAGCTTGGAGGGAATCAAGCGGAAGAAGGCTGAAAAGTATGGATACCTAAAGCGGTTGTGGATCCAAGTGCCATCACCCACCCGGTGACCATGACGAACATAAAGGCAAATGCACATGCAGCTAATTCTTCCGGCCCCTAGAGTAAATACACATTATTTTTTCTATTGCAGAATCACAGGCACATTCAAGCACTAGTCCGGCTCAAAAGTACGTACCAATCTTCCAACCACTATGACACAGCCAGTCTGCAGTGAATTCTGCAAAATGTACGTTGCAGCAACTGGGGCAGACTTTTTGGCTGTCACCCAAACTTCTTCCCAAAACATGGACTTTGCCGTGCCTTCTTCCTCCGTCGGCACACGAAGAAGAGGGGACGTTTCCTCGCTGTCCTCAAGCTCACGCGAAAACAGAGTCATGATACCGGATATGCTTCTAGTGGATGGAGGGTTGAAATGTGAAGAAACTCTAGAGGACTGTGGTTTTGGAAATGGTAGTAAAAAGGATGTCCGGCTTTTGAAAGTTTTCCGAGCCATGTAATGGGGATGAGTTGAACTCCCCTCCAATTATAGCCTGGCATTTTCTTTTGTAATTTCTGTGGATACTACTTTATTATGGTATCTGAACCATCCATGTCTGGTTTGTCTAAACGCATTCGCTTATCGGATATCTTGCTAATGAAAGCTGGTTTTTGTTCTCGTCCAGAAGGAAGCGATCGGGAGGGAACGCGTTCAAAAATCCGTTATGTAATAATATTTGATAACACTTTTTAATTCTCTTTACGAAACAAGAATTAAGATAGGCAAAAGGACTACACATTGATTTGAACTCTCCCATTTTTTTTTTACAAGGAGATCTGGCGTACAGAATCATCAAATACTTTTATCCAATATTCCATCTTATCTTGAGCTTCCCGTCTTTCCTCCTACGGGTTTACCCGCCCCCTATCATGTCCAATTTTCTCTATAAAATGCAGCCCCACACACAACCGCCTTCCATATGCCAGAGTTCTTGTACAAGATCGTCCCGCTACCTCTGCCTCGGTACATCTCTGCAATGCTCACTTCCGCGCTTCTAAGCAGTTTGGCTGTGTTGGTCTATTTCTCGTGTAAAGGCCGTGCTTATCCACATGGCGGGAACGATCTCTATCAAGTGGTTATGAACGGTCAATCTACTTTCAGCAAGGGTTCTGTTGAGCATTCTATCCCAGGCGACGGTGAAGTTACTGCTGACAGGTAAGCTTGGTTAACCTGGCACGATCAGTTCTTTGACGTTACGTTTGACAAGACATGTTAATTGATATGATGTAGTGTTTTCTCGGGCATTACAACTTTTGCACACCTTCCAAGCGAGCGGTGTTGGAAGGACAAGGACGTTGATTACGATATTGCTATTCTCGGATTGCCTTTCGACACTGCTACCAGCTACCGTCCCGGTGCTCGGTTCGGACCTGCTGGTATTAGACAGGGCAGTAAGCGACTGGTCCTTTATGGGGTGGGTGCCTAACTTGTGCTCAATTTTCTTGAGAGCATCTACTGAGATCCTGTATTCATGGCAGGGCTACAATGTTCCCCAAAACGTCAACCCTTTCACCAGTTGGGCAAAAATAATAGACTGTGGTGACGTCCCAGTCACACCCTACGACAATGCTCTCGCCATTGAACAAATGCAGTATGGACACAAGGAGTTGTTGCACCGCACACCGGCCGCACACCGGTTGTTCCCTGGTACTCTTGCTGCACAATTCCCTCGTCTGGTGACTCTTGGCGGAGACCATACCATTGTTTTGCCAATTTTGAGAAGTATCGCCTCAGCTTACGGCCCGGTTTCCGTTGTTCATGTACGTCAGTCTTCCCCCTCGCCTGTATTCTGGCCAGACGAACTCACCCGTCTTTATATTTTTTAGTTTGATTCGCATATCGACACATGGAAGCCAAAAGTGTTTGGTGGAAAAAAGTCCGAGCAGGGTGCTTATAACCACGGAACCTATTTCTACCACGCCTCCCAGGAAGGTTTGATCAAAAACGGAAGCTCCATTCACGCTGGTATCCGCACCACACTTTCGGGTCCCTCTGACTACGACAACGATGCACTATGCGGATTCCAAATCATAGAAGCCCGTGACATTGATGAGATTGGTACCAAGGGCATTGCCGAGAAGATTAAGAAAGCAGTAGGCGACAATTTGGTGTACCTCTCCATCGATATTGATGTGCTGGACCCCGCATTTGCCCCTGCGACTGGCACGCCTGAAACTGGTGGTTGGACTACTCGGGAGCTTCGAACCATCATCAGGGCTTTGGACGGCGTGAAGCTTGTTGGTGCTGATGTGGTCGAGGTTGCCCCAGCGTATGATACCAACGCTGAGTTGACCACCATGGTAAGAAACGTGGATATGAAAAATGCCTTGAAGTCCTCCATGCTGACATTTCTATTTCAGGCGGCTGCTGATGTTCTATTTGAGGTGATTTCTCTTATGGTCAAGAACCCATTGAAATAGGAACTCTCAGCGCAATCTTTTTTTGGCAAGTACACCTGTGATTACCGTTTTTTATCTTGGAACAATTGGTCCTAGGTTGCTTTTGTCTCCTTTAGGGTTTGCAACAAAAACCTGAGCAGGCATGGCTCGGCTCGCGCGACTGTGTTTTTCTTCTTTCTTTTTTCAACGGGTATTTTGAGTGTATCAAGTGTTCGTACATACCGTAGGATTTTTCTTTCGTATTATACATTTCCAATTTCTCAATGTACTTTTCAATATAATTGAGAGTCTGACTACATGTTTGGAGAGTCCATCACTACTTTGCGTCGGTTCCTACTGCAATAATTACTGCCGTAGCAATTTAGTACCTCATTTTATATTGCTACTATTCATTACGCCGTGGCCATAGTTCTAGGCAGCCTCTGCCAAACATGAATGCATCAGCCCAATCATAGAATATAGTCTATGATGCCTGGCCAGTTTAAGGAAAGGGTCAAATTAAGTCTTTAAGATGGATATACACAAAAGGAAGGGCGGAATCGCGTAACTTGTTCTGGCGATGGCACTGCCAGCTGCGGGTTTATTCTTATGATATTATGCAGGCTCATTTCAAGCATGTACGAGCATGTCAGAGCAGGTATTGGATGATAGGTACATTTTTTTGATAGCTCAGTTCGTCAATTTATCGGATGACCCTCCACAAGCTGCCGCAGTGCCGAGACTGTTAACAAATAATCCGTCCCTTCTAGATACAACGATTAATACTTAATCCAGATTCACTAGTAGTCGGGCGCAGCGACAGCGCTAGTCAACATGCCCATAACAAGTTGCAGAGGTAGACCAAAACGCCATAGTCGATGACCTTGTATCATCCTGTGCATATACCATAAGATTACTTTGATCGCCGATAGCTATATTGAAAAATCGGCGGACACGGCCATCATCAGAGTAAGCAGGACGGTGAAGAACTCTAGATTCTTTATCTTGCATGTGGCATCCATAATGGAAAAGATGACAACAACAACAGCAGTTGTTGGTTATAATAGCGTTGAGAAAATAACAGTGACAATATTGACAGTGATCAAAAGGCCCCCGCGGAGCCGGTGGCTTTAGACGCAGCAACCTGTTCGCTAGTAATTTGGCGGTGGCCCGATTTCGATATTGGGTTACCGAGATCCAAAGACGCGGCAAACTACAATGAGAACCTCCCAGCTAAGGGAAGCGCATGCTTCTTCTGGAGACACAGCTCTGCAACAGACGAGATTGGGCATCGTCGCCACGGTGGATCTCACGAGGATCTGTAGGCTGAGGCCGCTACCTGATCAAGAGCAATTCCCACCATGGCAGCTAATGCGCAGGTGAGGAGACTTTTTGTCGGCCGCACTGGAAAACAATAATGGCAAGGAGGAAGGCAGCAGTTGCGATGGTCTTGTAACAGTTTGGGAGTTGAGTGATAGTCTGGACCTGACAAATCATGGAGAATAATGCTTGATATAGAGAACACCTCGTATCAAGCATTATTTTCTGGTAACAACGGTTGGTCAAGCAAAATGACGAGAAGCACGTCTGCCTTTTGAAACACTGTCTCTCTCAAGGTCATACGACCGTCGCAATGAACGGCGACAATGGCAGCGCCGTAGGGAGTACGGAAGCCATGATTCCCGGCAGCTTGGCCGACCAGCAAGCTGTTGCCTGACGACGACGTCGTAAACAATGTTTTTTGCTCATTGATCCTATGGAAGTTTGTATCTTGTTCTGCATCGGATGATCGTAATACCCTTCATCTCTTTGAGTTCCACTAGGTGATCAACTCTTCCAGCAAAGTATACAAAATCGTTCTCTGGGAGAACAGTT
Source organism: Spizellomyces sp. 'palustris' (assembly GCA_006535965.1). NCBI lineage: Eukaryota > Fungi > Chytridiomycota > Chytridiomycetes > Spizellomycetales > Spizellomycetaceae > Spizellomyces > Spizellomyces sp. 'palustris'. The sequence continues at coordinate 215,679 of QEAR01000013.1, read as the reverse complement.
TCCGGGTACCAAAGATGTAGGATAGGGTATCATGGGCTGACGCTACCGCACGAAACTTACCTCAACACCGGGAGCCTCAATAATCTTCCTATTCCGCTCAAGGAACAGGTCTTTGATTGTCTCGCGAGAAAGGAAATTGGCGATTTTGGCAACAAATCAGAAACTGGAGAGAAATCCAACAGAATAAGATCGTACATTTTGAACAGTGTAAAGCGGTGTTTCATGGCATTTTGTCGATTCTTCCCCAGTAAGTTAGGAGCCACCGTCCAAGACAACCTGACGCAGGGCCCGACACTAGGGTAAAATTTCGGTTAGCTACCAGTTTTAATTTAACATCTTGCTTAGTAGTCTGCGTGCAATAAACTCCAGCTTTTTTCGATACCCAAATAAAAACCATGACTTACTGCATTTCTTCATTGGCAAAAACCTCTATTTGCCGCCTGGTAAGGAAGCAAGAAACGGTTCCTTCTCATAAACCTTGACGCCCAATAACTGGTTGTCCTACTTGATATCCAAAAGGCCAGCCAAAACAAATATTATCAAGTTGGCGATTGCGCACAACCTTTTTAAAAACGATTTTGATATAGCCACGTGACCACTGATGTTTTGCTCAGTTGTTTGGCAATCACACCGGTCCGTATTGCCTTTTCCTTTTCCTTCAAAACTTTAAAAACTACTAATATAGTAAGCGAAATAAGCTCATTCATACTCTTGATGCTCCTAGTTACGCTATTGTCATACTACAAACTGGACGAAATACAGGAAGAAATCCACCGGGGATTAATCATCAATTGATGGCTCATCCGACTGATCTTTTGAACCAATTTCTTCGTGATGCCGAATTGGACCCAGGCCTCAAACCTCGAGGTTGTGCACACTAGGGTCCAGAGATGACAAACAAAAACAATAGAATCCTGATCAACAGTAACTATAGCCAGAACCACGGAATTATCCACTGACAAAGGGTTTGTTAACAAGATGGATCGCACGGCTTCTACAAGTACCTGAGAAATACTTGTCGGGAGTCAGCGGGCAAATCATTGCTATTGTCAGGGTCTTTTTGCCATGTTGAAAATCACCCTTGCGCTTGCCTAGGGTTATCGAATTGATTTATAGCATTCACTTGTTCTTGAAGGGACATTTCAGGCTTTGGATAAACAGTCCAGAAAAGTCTAATCAGGAATCGTATGCATGCTGTGGGTTAAAGAATGTCCAAGTGTCACAAAAAGTATTTAGTGTCCTTGTAGATGAATAGTCATTCTGCCTTGTCTCGCTTGCAAGGTTCTGGCGTTGGATTATAATGATACAAAATTCCCAATTTCTTGGCTGCGGGCCTTTGTTTCGGACACTTTATCCAATGCTTTGCATCATGATTGCAAACGTTGACCTGGGGGAAGATTACATAATTCTTACCATTACGCTCGAGAATAATTACTTTCTGTTGGTATTTCAATCATGTGCAAAATCTGCTGTGGCCATTTTGTGTGTAGAGAACCAAATCACTTGTCCCAATCAGGCTTAGTCGAGGCCAACAATGAACGCATCTAACAGTGATAGAGAAGCCTTGCTCCGGGAAACAGATAATATTTACAGAAATCAAGCCGGACAAAACAACAACAGGCAACTACCTTAAGATCACATTAAGTCAAGAACATCAAGTCTCAGTTCCCACAACAGGCTGCTCCACCGATGGCTCGTCATTCGGATCCACTTTCTTGATCCCCTTTTGTGGCAACGCACCTTTTGACTCCTCCAACTCCGCCTCTGGTGAAATCGGACTTCCCAACCCGCTCCCTGTCTGACTTGCAGCATGGAACAACAATCCCATCCTTGCATTCTGCAGCTGGGCTTCCAGCTCTTTGCACCGGTCCTCCAGATTGGATATCCTATCTCGAAGACTGGATTCGGTCGTTTTCCATGCTCGTCGTTCGTTCTCAAGAATGGCGTTGCGCATAATTAGTTCTGCATTTGATTGTTCAACTGTTGTAATTTGGTCTTCAAGACTTTGGATGCGCTGCGCTTTCCGTTCCCGGCACCGTCTAGCGGCTTCTATAAAGGGTATGGAAAGGCTAAGCCATCAGAGCGCCGCGAGACCAGATACTAAAAGCAACATGCCTGCGTTCATTTTCCGCTTATGCGCTAGTTTAGACTCTTTCACATCGTACTCGTCCGACGCATTTCTCCTTCTCTTCATAGAAGCTGCTAAACTAGCTCCTCGATCCGTTAACCCATTTTCTGAATCTGAGTCGCGATCCTGCGATTGGCTCTTAGGACGGTCATTGCTCGACCCTGAATCCCGACCACTATATGATTGCGGCTCTTGTCGTTGCGGCATACTCGTCATAACTGGGGAAAGGGATGAAGGATCCACCAACGTCGGGACAATTTGTGAAGGAATTTGTTGAATAGGCTTTAATAGGTTCGGTGCCGTGTTGGCTTTGCGTGCTCGCTTGGTTCGTGTCGAATCCAGGTCCACGTCCCTGAATTGTGAGGTAGTTAGGGGGCCAAGTGACGGTAGCGAGACGGTATGCGCTGGCGGGTTCATTATGTGCGGTTGTTGGATATCGGGGAGTTTGATGTCCCAAGGGTAGAGTTGACGACTCGAATTCAGATTGAGGTCGTTCACGGGCGGTAAGCGGGGAAGAAGTTGGGTAGATGGGAGAGCATTGTTATGCAGAGTGCGCTGATCAATCTGATTTGGGTGAAAGCTACCACCATCGAGGCCTCCTGATGGTGCTTTCAAGACTGTCAAATCAACAGGCAGTGATACTGTTGCATCCAGATTTCGTTTTCGTGTCCGCTGCGGCTCTTGGACCGGGGGTGTCGGTGTTCGTGTCTGATTCCGAGACGAAACTGATGTTCCGGACGTTTGGGAAGAAAACGATGAGCGAGCCGAGGCGGAAGGTGCGCAGTGATGTGGTGATAGTGGGGGTGGTGGTGGGACAGGATGGTCGAGTTCCCCCATCGTCGGAATTTCGACAAGACGTAATGACCAGAGAAGCCGAGACTAGGCGAAGCGGAGACTAGATTGTTTTCGCGTATGGTAATGAAGGGGATGGAAGACGAGGGGTGAACTGGTTGTTCCGGACAAGGATGTTCACAGAAGGTTTGATCGACGTAACGTTCTTCCTCGTGAGACTCCAGAAACTCGACGGCACAAGAAAAAGAAATGCGGCGGAAAAAACCACCAAGACAAGATAGCAGTCCAAAACAGTTTGAACAACAATGCGCTTTTGCCTCAAGTGTTCCCTTGGGATGAATAAGCCTAAATTCAGAGTGCAGACGCATGCGTCATCACCACCGTCATTCACGAAGAGGGGAGGGGATAAAATAAGTAATCACAATCTATCTTTGAGAGAGCTCAAAGGTTGAAAGTGTGTGCAGAGGTGATGTTTAGACGAACTACACAATGTGGCGTCTTGGCTTTTTTCTGTCGTCACTAGAGTGTTGGCACATACGACGACCAGTGGCGAATGGCATCCAAAAGGTTTATCCATGCCATAATCCCCCCAACGGTATGTCTCTTTAAAAAAAAAATCAAGCAGACCTAACAACCCATTCGCCAAAGTCTCTCTGTACGTCCGAACAAACGTACTTTTGCAAGTTTGTCTGTAGCCGAGGAAACAAGCCCCCCCGGAACACTACCGCATTGCGTCGTCATCGACTGATCGGCGCACCACCACCACCCCCAGTGTTCCCCACCCTAACCCAAAATTCAAAAAACGACTACAGGGTTTTTAATGTACCCTTGCTGTAAATGTGTGGATCAAAGAAACCGTGTTGTGGTTATTGGGTATTGGGGGGGGGGGGGGGGGGGCGGAGGTGTGAGATTGCATCATTACAAGGGGGGGAACAAGAGTGTTCAAGGCAAAAAATCCTTCTTTTAAACAGTCTTTTAGGGTTTGCCGTTTTGTATTAGCAAGTATAACGACCAGTTTTCTTGTTCTTGTCCTTGTTGTTCCTGCTGGTTCATCAAAGATACCATATTATTTTTCAACAAATTCCACCTCTTCCCCACTCTTGTTCTTGCGTTGTCATTGTGTCAGGGATCAATTATGGTTTTTGGGCGAACCTGAAGGCAAATTGCCTTTTGGACTGCACGAGGGATGATCGTCATCAGTACGTAATGGGATTGCGCCACAATACGTAATGTGAGAGTTGGATTGCGGCCAACGCTGGTTCCGACCAAGATGCAGTCATTCAACAAGAATTTGGTTCCACCAGAAACAGTGCAAGGGTTTCTGATATTGTTCTAACCCCAAAATAGTGTGCTAGTCAAAATTAAACTTACCGTCAGCAAACGGCTGCTTTCCAGATTCATTAAATCATAAGAAGAGAAAAAAATGCCACTTGCTTTTCTTTTACGATTTTATTTCCGATTATCGATACAATGAGATATTTTTTCCTTTGTGCTAACCAATGCCCCTGCACTAGCAGACGTCTATAATGTTTGGATATCGTTTAGAGTAACTTTTTAATAGCAGCCTCCGCAGACTCATCCTCGGAATCAGTCATGTCCGGATCAACACTCAACTTTCGCGTCCTCAACTGGCGCGTCGCCAGATGATTTCCCGAATCGTCGTCCTTCCATGTCAATGGACGCCTACGCGCATTGCGAGGTGGAGGAAGGCCAATATCATCCGCTGTCGATCCGCTGTCATCGTCCTCCTCTTCAACATCCGAGAGATCATCGTTTTGACGGCGGCGCCTGCTCGGTTGATGCTTCCAACTAGACTGCTCATGCATGCGGGACACACGTTCAAGGGTATAGAGCCAGTCTTCCCTGTTCTTTTGGCGACGATTAATACGACCGCGTACGAGGTTGGAGAAGATCTTGGAGTTGGCAAGGCCATAGTAGATGAGCGAGATGATGGCCATGACACCGAGGGAATAGAGCCAGACACGGACAACAGTGACGATATCGGTGCGAACACCAGAGAACCAGCCAAAGATGGCAAAGAGCGTTGCAATGATGTCAACGACAAGCACAGCACCAACCAGTTGCCAGCTAGGTAACGTGTCCCACAACGTCCTGTTCGACCGGGTGATGAAAATCAGCCAGTTCTCAGTCAAGGTGACCTCCAAGAACAAGATCTCTTGGTATCCACCGTAATTCTGGACAATACCCTTTCCATTGATCAAAAGCGTGCCGTAAAGTACCCAGGTTCCGACAGCGAGCAGGAAACCAGTGATGATGGCTAAACCCCAGATCTTGGGCAGGTCCCACTTGACAGGCTCGGTAGAAAAAGGGGCACGGTCATAGGCGATCGCAAGAGTAGCAATATCCGCAAAAATGGCGAGGAATACAACCAGCTGGACGTTGATCGTTTGGTCGAGGATAATCAACGATGTAGTAAGGAAGATCTCCAGGTGCAGAGACAGAGCGATACGATAGACAACATATGAGTACTATAAAGGTAGGACGGCTGCATTAATATCCCGGAATACTAGTAATCAGCTGCATCAATACAACAACGTACCATGCGATGGAAGATCTGCCTCGATGTTTTGATAGCGTCAATGATAGTACCCAAACCAGGTGCGAGGAAAACAATATCGGCAGATGTCCTCGCAGCGTCAGACGCTCCTTCCACAGCAATACCGGCGTCGGCCTTCTTCAAACTGGGTGCGTCATTGACACCGTCACCCGTCATTGCAACGAGGAAGCCACGCTTTTGGAGGATATCAACTACCATGTACTTGTGTTCCGGAAAGACTTCCGCGAAACCGTCCGCTGCAACCACAAAGTCATTCAACTCGGATCCTGACAGCGAGCCTCCGACGAGTCTCTTGGTGTTATAGACGTTGGTACCGAGCTGAAGTTGGCGCGCAGTTTCCTTGGCAATGCCGACCGCATCTCCTGTGAGCATCTTCACCTTGAGCCCGAGCTCTTTAGCCTCAGTTACAGTCCTTGCAGTGTCATCGCGAGGTGGGTCAAACAAGCAGAGGATACCGAGGATTTCCCACTGTTCGTCTCCCTTCTTCCAGGCAGCGCCAAGAGATCGGAATCCACGAGATGCAAACTCGGCGACCCTTTCGTTGTATTCCTTGAGAACCTTGCGGTCAATAGCGTGATCTTGTTCGACAAACTTGAGCACAGCAGGAGGAGCACCCTTGACGCATGTAATACGGTTTCCTTCATCATCTTCGACGACGGCTACAATTCGTTTAGTAACAGGATCGAAGGGCTGGAACTCGAGCGTCTTGTATCTTTTGATTTCTTGACGGGCGCGGTCATGTGTGAGCAAACTGAGCATAACAGTCTTGTCAATGGCATCGAGACCCTTTTTGGATCGTGAAGAGGCTAACGCGCAGACGAGAACGAGGGTATCGGCATCGACCCCGTCCATCAAAAACGGTTCGTGGAGGACGAGCTTGTTCTTGGTCAAGGTACCCGTCTTGTCCGAGCAGAGGATCTCGCAACCTGCCAACGACTCAATTGCAGAAAGACGTTGAACGATGGCTTGTCTCTTGGCGAGGTAGGCCGCGCCGACTGCCAACGTGGTGGTAACAACCGCAGGCAAACCGACGGGGACACCAATCACAGTGATGATTAGTGCATACGTCAGTAAGTCCACAATGCCCAAGCTACGGAAAAAGCCAGCAATCCAAATCGCGAGGATCCAGAAAATAACCAAAAGAAGGAGAATGTAACCGATAGAGTTGAGAACTTCTGTGAATTTGCCCCGGGTTTGGGTGGTTGAAGCTAATCCCGCGGTGCGACCGACATAGGTATGATCGCCAATCGCTGTAACAACCATGTAGCCGTGGCCCCGCTTGATAGCCGAAGATGAATACAACTCGTCATTGTGGTGTTTTTCGATAGCAAGGGATTCACCAGTAAGTGCTGCAGAGTTGGACAATGAGTGAAAAGCAGGGTCGCATTACGCTCAGTGTGGCAGCATACCTGACTGATCAACCTGCAAGAAGCAATGCTCGCCCAACACTCTTCCGTCCGCCGGTATAATGGTACCTTCATCAACCTTGACAATATCACCTGGCACAATGTCGACAGCCTCAATGTCCGCCACTTGGCCGTTACGAACAACTGTAGCCTTTAATGCCAGCTGCTGTTTAAGTTGCGCGACAATGTTGCCAGCTTGGTATTCTTGCATGAATCCGACCACGGCGTTGAGGAGAAGGAGCCCGAGGATAACTCCTAAATCGACCCAATGTTGGAGTCCACCAGCCAGTGCAGCCGCCGCCTACAGATCCCGTGGTTAATGACCATTGATCTAACGCGCCAGAGAATTGGATGCTTATACTTACAATCATGACATACTGAATCGGTCCGCTGAAGAACATTAAAAACTTCATGACCATGTTTTCCTTGTGCTCTGCAAGCTGATTAGGGCCAAACTTTCTTCTCCGCTTGTCCGCCTCTTCCGTAGTCAATCCTGTTTTGGGGTCTGTCCTTAAAAGATCTTCGGATACGGTGATGGCTTTGTGGCCATCTTCTTCGTTAGCATCCTCTGGTTCGCCAGGGTGGTCTTTATCAGTGACTTCTGCTTCGAGCTCTTTGAGAAGCTGTTCAATATCCTCGGGATGAGGTTCCATCTTGTGCGCATTGCCGTCCTCAGGCGCGTGCTGGTCTTCGCGGATATCAATGGTCGTGCTTGGGTTGGAGGAATAATTCGGTGGATGATCTGGATGACCGTTACCGCTGGCCGAGAGATAGTTTCTTGAGCTTGGATTTTGGACTTGATCCATATCCATCGTAATGTGGGGATCGGGTCTGGACATTTTCCAAAGGGTGATCACGGGTAATAGTCGAATCAATAATCGAATCTTTTTGAAGAGAATATATGAACAATTAGTAGGGAGCCAAGCCCACATCCATCAACAGAGAGCAAGAAGAAGCACGGCAGCCCTTTTTAACTTTTGTACAGCTTGTCATGAGCCCCAACGTTTGATTTCATCTCAAAGATGATTAGCCAATGTCGTCATTCCTCGAGTAGGACAGACGCGCGCTAAGGAACGTGCACCACACAATCCACCCCACTTTTTCTCGGGTCTGTAGACCCAAGCATGCTCTCTCTCTTGATGAGCGATAAGCCAAACTTACCTAGTGATGAGATGCCACAGCACGTTGCCCGCGCGATAAAAGAAAAAGAATCAGGGAAACCCCGTGCCAAACCGGCGCACACCCCAACAAAGAAACTTGATGCTGGTCAAAACGAAATCAAACGACAAAGCCAGAGCGGGAGAAGAGGGGGCAGAGATACGAGGGTATTTATAGGCCTCACAGGAAACAAGGGGCATCGATGAAAGAAGGGAGATTTAGGAAGAAAAAAAACAAGTGGCAAATAACAAACCCGTCCTCTCCATGTGGCTAAAGATTGGGGTAGCTAATCATTTGGCGCCCGTTTTGTTCCATCGGTGACTCATCCCATGGCTTGTCTTCGCAGTAGAATATTCCATGTCCATAAGCAGCCATATATGGATATCATTGCGTAGATGGGTGTGACAAGAATGGGTAATGTGTCTCTAGATGACAAATATTATTGCGGGAATGAACGGAGCAGTTCTTGTTGACTTGATCTATTCGGAGATGGTTCATTGGTGCAATTATATTGGGGCAGGATGGGGCGGAAGGGACCGCGGTTTAATCGATGTGATCTATTTTTGTAGGCAAATGGCATTTCAAAAGACATGTTGAATTCCAATACTTGCTAATATGTTCTTGCATCGGGTGAACATCAAGAGGCGAGCAAATGGGGTTCAAGGAGTAATATGGCAACTATTAGCAGCCGTCGCGCAATAATTGCGAAATACGGTGCCGTGGCAAGGATGCAAAATATGGTGGATTAGCAAGCGGCGAAAGGGAACGACGTTGAGGTACCTGTTTGCATCCGGATTTAATGATACGTATACATTCACGTGATTGGGATCAGATGCCTCCCTGGGTGGGTTCAATGTCTTGAACACCTTGCCTCTGCGAGATGCCGCCTTGCGGATATGTGGGGTTCCGGTTGGAGATGGGAGATGCCCTTTTACTACATTGGGTTTTAACAGTCGGGACTATCTCGGCAAAGGACGGTTGGTGGTAAGGCAAGTAAGATGTAGAGGTGCACACTAGCACACTAGCACACCTTTGTACCGCCTTAACGTTTGCGCGGGCTGAGAGTCCCGATTTCCTATTGAAAGCATATGAGTGACACTGCTCGCTATGGCTGACAGGAAACCACCACCACTGTCAGCAGGTTATGCGGATGATATGCCTATTGTTGACTTGTTAGCAGACTGTGTTTGACACTCAAAAGTGACCCCCATTTGCCAGTCTAATTGGACATTTCATTTCCAGTCGTTTCTTCGCGCGTACCACCACGGCAAGAGAAGGGAAAGCTCCTTTTGCCTTATTTTTGCTTCATTTCCCGAATTGCCCAGGTTGGCCAACTCTTACACTCTGCCAGAATGCCCTTTTTACCCGGCTTTGAAATTGACGGTCACGCAAGATGGTTTATTTAAACATGGAGGACTTTACGTCCCACACGGCTTTCTGGTTTATTCCCACCTCTTGTCCACTAGTCACTCTTGTCCACCATGTTGCTGCTTCGTGCGTCGACAGTGCTTGTTTTATTATGGACTTTCACGGCAGCGAGTGCAACGCCGTTTCGTCGTGATGTAAGCGCAAAATACTAAAGGACATTAACACCTGCACAGACGCTGACACATTCCCCAAAAGTCACAGCCTGTCAAAACTGTCGTAGTCTTTGGGGACTCGTTTTCCGACACTGGGAACATTGAACGAATCTATGGTTTCCCTGCCGCACCATACTATCAAGGACGCTTTTCCAATGGTCTCGTGTGGGTAGAATACATTGCTCAGGCGCTGAATAATGCGACCATGGTCAATCAAGCGTACGGTGGAGTGAGTACAGTTGCCGATATTGCAATATGGAACATGGACACTGATCCTTCACCCATATTACCCAGGCTGTAGCAAATCGCCAGAACCTTCCCTTAGGGGCATCTACTCGGAACAGCACATATCCTCCAGACGTCAATGAGCAACTGGCCTGGTATCTTGGAAACACCACTGCGCTTCCAGACCCAACCACCACACTCTACCCAATCTTTGTCGGAGCGAACGATTATCTCCACACTCTGGCCGCAGGCGGCCTACCCGTGACGAGTACCATTGCGGGTTCGGTCGTCACGTTCATCAAATCCCTTCACACATCCAACCTTAAAGCGTCCCGGATGGTGGTGATGACCCTTCCTGATTTTGCGAAAATTCCATCTTTTACCCGTTTAACAAAGAGTTCAAACTCTACTGGCCTCTCAGCCGACACACTCGCTCAGCTCGCCACATCCTTTTCAACCCAACATAATGCGGCCTTGGAGAAAGGCATCAAAGAGCTGGTTGCATCCACCCCTGGATTGAGAATTGATCTGGTTGATCTCTTTGGTCTCTTTAACAAAGCAATCTCCAATCCTCCTTCATTCAACCTGACCAACGTCACGGCACCTTGTTTATCCTTTTCTCCCGGTACCACCCCAACGGCGGCGGACACTGCGGGAAATAAGGACCCTTCCCTCGTTACAACCTGCTCGACTCCAGATTCGTATCTCTTTTGGGATAACACCCATCCCACAACCATCGCTCACAAATTTGTGGCAGATGAGGCCTTGAGAGTATTTAATCAGCCCACGTCCAACACTGTGACTCCCAACAACGGCTCGAGCAGCACTACGACCGATAGCAAAAAGAATGCGGGTGTGAAGATTACTGGGGGAGGTAGTGCGACGGCTTTGGGTGCCCTCATGGTGGCCATAACCTGCTGGATAATGTGACCCCATATCTGTTCCTTGTATTAGATTTTCTATGTAACCCAACTCTTTTGAAGGAAATAATCTCCACAACAATGTATTTTCCCAAATATTCAAAATGGAGAGACGCAGTATAGATTTTCAGAGTCAACACTAACAACAACTCTTACAATGGCGTACCCCAAAATCCCCTTCCTTGTCTCGTTTCCTTGGCCCTCTGTCCCACATCCGCCAACATCTCCCCATAATGCCGCTCCTCATCCTTTGTATCAGTAGCACTAGCAAAAGCATTACAAAATGCCCTTGTATCCCGTGCCCCGTCTCGTTGGGCAGCACGAGAAGCCCGATCAGCCTCCGATTGCAAATGAGCAGCTTCAGATCCTTTATGAATGTCTGGACCTTGTTCTTTGGCTTTGGCTATTGAGGCGAGTTTGAGGTCTGCGGCTTGACGTTCTTCTTCAGAGTAGCTTGGGGTCAAGGGCTTGACAACGTGGGGCATTGCAGCTGAAGGGAGTTCGTTGACACGGCTGGAGCGAGGGTCGTGGGACGGCATATTGGCTTTATTGAGTTTTGGTGAGACTGGGTCGATTTAGAAAACTTATGAAAGATTCGGACACGAAAGGATTGAAGGGGCTAGCGAACAAAATAGTTAGATCTGTCTAAATGTGTGTGAAAGAATTGTTCTCGTTACGTCAAGTATCAGTCTTCCGGGTCCGAGTCAGGCGATTCTTTACGAGAAGGGAACAGCCCTCTACTGTTAACAAGCATAGCTTGACTACTCGAATATCAATATGATTTCCACAATATAAGCACATGAAAGCGAGGTATCTCACAAAGAAAAACTGGGAATATGCATAAAAGAAGATAAGCGTAGCCAACATAACTCTTCTAATTCTAATCTACTCATTTTTCCCCTAAAACCTACAACTCAAATGTCCTTACCACCAAGCCAACGTAAAGGCCTGTGGTCCATTCAGGCATAATACTTTCAACTCGACTCAAAATCGCCGCACTGCCCCACCGATCACTCCACTTCCAGCTCTGTCCAATCTCCACTCTTCCAAGAGCTTCACCGACGCCCCTCCGATGGCTCTGGATTTTTGGTTCCCCAACGACAAGTTCATGAAAACCATCTCTCTCCAAACCGCTAATCTCCATTTGGATTTTGTCGCGGCCCTTGAGGGTTAGAGTCAGGTTCCATGAGTTGGTCGTGTAGCCTCCCGCGTTGCGGATGCGGTATCGTTTGGGCATGGCTGGATCTACCATACTTCTGTCCGACAATGACCAGTCAACGACGTGGCCTTCAAAGGAGAGGACGGTCCAAATGTAGTGCGGATAGTAGCACCGAATGGCGAGTGTCCGGAGGTCAGTTTTTTCATCGTAACTGTCTATTTCAACGCTTATTTGCGGTGCTGGGGCCGGTGAGGGTGCTAGGGCAGTGAGATGCGAGACGTTGAAGGAGTAACCTTCAATAAAGTGGCTGGATAATAATGATGTGTTAATCTGCAGTCACGTTGGTTACGCATCGTGGTCCTTACGCACCTGAACGGATAGATAGAACTCCAATCTCGGTCAGTCATAGAGGCTCCGCGATACACGGGCTTTGACCCAAGTTCGGCCTCAACCTTTGCCAAAATCTCCTGAAAACCTGCAGGGTCGGCATGGGATAGCAGGACTTCCCTTGAGTTATCTGTGACATTCTCTTTATAGCCGACAAAGATCCGCTGAAAAATCGGTTGAAATTTAGTCTACTGGTGCGTAGTACTGCATCCACAATGTGTACATACCTTAGGATGCATCTGATCATACGGTGGAACCGACGTCACAAAGAACGCGATTGTAACAAGTGCCAACACACCTAGGCCAGTGATAAGCTGTCTAACCTGCCTCCGCCCAAGACGATGGACAAAGGGTACCAAAATGAAGATGGGCAAAAATATGAGCCCCCCAGTGAGGACACCCATGATTACGTCGACAGGAGTATCCGCTCCCATCCGTCCAGTGATCGGAACAAAAAGATATACGGCGCAGATGAGCAGCTCCGTTGTAAACACAAATGTAGAGGAGGCCGTAAAATAGACGAGTGGATGGAGATGCTGAACTTTGGAGGATGATCCACCGAAAATGAGGTCCACCAATTTTCCGAGCAAGAGTCCAGTTAGATAGATAGCCATCAAATAGCCTGCACCAATCTTGAACCATCCAGCAACGAGAAGCGCTCCAGTGAAGACGAGCACAAGTCCGTCATATGCAGCCCTTTCTAAAATAGGATCAGAAGCATTCTCGTACGCATTGCCGGTCATTTCTTTCTTGGCCCTTCCAATTTCATCAAGTCTGGGTTGTCCCACAGAAGCATTCCGCAGCCATTTTTGTGGCAACAAGGTACCTGTACAAAAACCAACGATTATTTGGCGAGATTCTAAGCTGTGCGCAAAAACAGGGTGCTTACCGAGGATCCCAGCGGGAGCGAAGAGCACTAGCGCATACCACTCTCTCGCGAACCACGTCATCGGCACTTTAGCAGCAAAAAGCAAAGCGCCAAGTACAGCGCATATAACCGTAGCTACCAACTGACTTGCAGCTGTCGCAAAAGCCACCGTTATGGTAGCTCGCAGCCTAGCGGACAGCGATAGGTCCTTGAAAGGCGAGGTTACCAGAACAGACAAAAGAGCCACAAGGATGAGGATTCCGTTAAACACATGAGCCGTGTCCCACGAGTAGTGAACAAAAAAGAAACCTGAAGGTGAAAGGGGACCATTTCAATCATGAGATCACCAGTGATGAGTGTGACTACTACATACCCATAACATCAAAGAAAATGATATCATCATTCTGCTCAATCTCCGTGAGATCCGCCTCAAATAGAAGGTAATCTAATATCGCCAAGGCGTTATCTCCAAAGTTTTGAATGGAGCCCTTTTCAATTGTTTCTTCCACATCCAGCATCGTATGGTACAGATAGCTTCATAAAGCGGTTGATAAATACAAGCTGAAGAGCTGCATCGTTCACTCAACTCACCTATTAGTATAATACGCCATATCCTGAAATAATCCAGTGTGTCAAAAAGGCTTAACCGATCAACGTATGCTTAACAATGCACCATACCAGTCCGACAAGTCCTCCATGATCCCGAAATTGCCGGAAGTCTGTATCACTCATCACCAATCCGGTGCGGAAGACATCGTTCGACTAGAAAAGGCAAGACACGATATAGTCGTCAACGTCACATTATTTTACGTGTAAGCAAATGGTGGCAATATCTCATACCAGAACGCTTCCATGGGGGTGCGGAGCCCGTTTATAGGCATCAACCATCTGTTTTGAATTAGCCTGGAACAAAATCTCTTTGCCCCCTTGTCCCATGGCTTCCAGATTGATCACACCACGAATGCTATCCCGCCATTCATGCTGCGTAACAAAGGCGTGCGAAGCATCCTGCAGAGTCTCCTCAGCACCATTCCACAAGAAGATCACGGAATTCCTCAACGGTTTTCGGGTTTTGGACAGAACGCGCACGAGGTCTAGCATCACTGCGACACCTACACCGTCATCCGCGGCACCGGGACTCACAATGGTGCTATCAAAATGGGAGTTTAAGAGTATGGCGTTTTCATTGCATTCAGGTCCACATGAGAGGCGGGCAAGAATATTCGTAATGTTTGAGTAGGTTTTCAAGACAGCTGCATAAGGTAGCAACGGTCAGCGATTACCAAGCACAATTAACACAATATCATGAACAGTCACGCTTTACCTTGACCCATAAGATCAAACCGATGAGATCCATCTGCCATCTGAACATCAATGTCAAAATGCGTCATATGAGGATTGTCAGCGGACTGACTCCGGTAATCGTATAACTTTTCCAATATCATCTCCTTTGCCATGTTCTCCTGCTTAGTCCCCACCACACGGAGCCCAATGGTGTGTGCGAGTTCACGAATGGTTTCCCGAGCAAGGTGTTCCGAAAACTAGTTACCAACCCACGTCAAACATATATTATGTATCAATTACAAGCTTCTGTCCGGAACTTACCACTGGGGTTATCCCATCAGCACCAACACTGTTTGCTGGCAAAGGCTGGGGCAAGGTATGGTGTCGCACTATTCCAAACGTTGCTAACAGGGCAACCCATATCAAGAGACCAACGCTCAAAACCAAGTTGGAGGGACGCCCACGCTCCTTGATTGGTGGAACTTTCCCGTCAGATGGCAAGCGTTCATATTTCGAACCGTTTGAGGAAAGTCCGCCGTTTTGTCGGTGGCCGTTGGCCGTCGTTCGTTTATGCATTATGTGGCTTTTTCGCACTCCTTGCCGCGCAGAGGTGCAAGCGTAGATGTCCAAAAAAAAATCCAGCGGGTTCCCGGCGAGGCACTACAACCTGACAACCAGCTCCGTAGATGAGGTTTAACGGACCCCAACGTAGATCTCGCACAGATGTGCAAGGCTTCTTCCGGAAGTCGGAATCCCGTCCCGGTGAAATATAGAATGTAGAGTGTCATTTCCCCAATTCAGGGAAGCCATATATGTCCAAATTGGGAAATTTATCAAGTGCATAGCCACTGGGACGTCGATTTTTGTTAAAAGGTGCGACGGTGCACGATGAACTGTGACCCAGAACCAGATAAAGAGCACACAGCTGTCATGCTTCCCATTCAGCACAAAGGCGTACAAGAGAAAAATGGGCCTTCTCCCAAACGACAAGGCCCGTTTACGACTAATAAATATTACCACTACCTCAACCACGTATGATCTACAGCCTTCGCAGCGTTCTCTTTTTATCCATCTTGGCTTGCTCAAGCCTTTTATCCGCCCCTCGTTTCTTGGGACCCGTCGTGCCCCCATTGTTGATTGTCAGTACCTCAGCAGCTCCCGCAGCCGCTTTAATGTTTGGTCCGGGATTTTGACACATCTTCTCCGATGTCCGTGTTTTGGTCGCCTCTGTACCATCAAAGTTTTCTTGGAGCTTTCCGAATTGTATGCTTCGGTTAATGCCATGGATGCTCGTTATGAGCTTCGCGTGCTTGGCGTAGGCGCTATAGTCTTCTAGTAGGAGACGGCCGGCTTCCTCGTTTAAAGCCGACTCTGGATTGGGGTCTATCAAGAGACATTTGATTGTCTTTGAAAAGGGAAAAACAAAACCAATTAGGTGAGCGCATGAATACGCCAAAATTAATGAACTGTGTTTACCAGGAGAATATGTCCAATCCCATATTCTTTCTTCCAATCCTTTTTCAATACATTGACACAAATTTCCCCACTTTTTGATACATTGGGGTGAAAGATCTTTGTCAAGAAGAAGCCTATCATACGACAATCAGCGCCCATTTTGCTTCACCCATACATACAAGTGAATACCTTTTGGCGGAGCGGTGGGGAAGTCCCCTCCCAAAGTCAACTTTACTCGAAAGCATCCCCCTTGATATGGCGTCCCTATACCGTCATAACCGTCATTGGGAACGGCGGTTAGAACTCTTACGATATCTGCCAAACATGTCTAGAAACCATACCTTCCGGCCCCTCAATCCAAGCCTGCACGTCTGTGATATTATCCATGTTCAGTATAGTCTTGATGCCTTCTGGTGGATCCTTGCTGAGGTCCAACAGTTCTATAAAGACAGTGGAGAGATCACTCAGCATGCAGTTTTCGCGGAAAGGTCTATGTTGACATATCAGCACCTTTGGATAGCCGTTTCAAGACGGCCGGTGAAAGAGTATCCAGTGTGGTCTAGATAGTACGTCCCAACTGTGAATGCGCTACCACAAACTTCGAGGTAAAACGCTGAAAGCGTACCATTGTGTAGAAGGAATGTATAAGTACATTAAGCGGAAGGGTGCTCGCAACTATCTATCGCAAGCAACAAAGGAAGGAGAAACAGTAACGTTCTTGAAATGCGTTCCGATTCGTTGTGACTGCGTTTTTGAACAAGTCAGTCCGAGAACGTTCAGTCGCGTCGACTGTTAATCCAGTAATCCAGACACGTTTCGAGATTTCTGCGTTCGACGATGTATGCAGTATATTTCCAACACACTTACATGGGATAAGACAAAATCTATATATCATATATCGTCTATTTCTACGATAATGTTACCATCGCGGTCGCCGCAGCAATTGCGAGCCCAAAGACCACCACCACCCATGGAATGTCCATATCCCCCGAATTATCACTCCCCACAAAACTTGACCAAGGCACGCGAATTTCCTTCGTATTTCCGTCCCGCTTGGAAATCCTATTCACCACATTCACCGAACTCGCAACACATCCTTCTAATAGGGGTATACCCTCCCAAGCATAGCTTCCTACAAACCACCTTCCACCAGCACCCTGAATACCGTCCAGAGACTCAAGCGCCGCCCAGCTGGACATCGTCACAACGGCCCGCTCAAAAGATGTATTTGAAAGCGTGAGCGAAGGGGATGGGAGAGCGTGAGGGTTGGTTGTTTGGTAATAGTTTGGGGCTTTGGGGTGAGTGAGGGAAGGATGGGATCGATTGAACCAGTGGCTGCAGGAAGATGTGGCATATGCATCGTACGGGAGAACTGATTCCGCACTGGTCCCCAATGTCTTTGATCCACCGATTTCGCTCCGGCTCAACGACTGTTCCTTTGTAGTGAAGAAATTCAGACACCGCCAAACCCCCTTGTCTGCCGGCATCAATGCTTCATCTGTATGACACACCACCAAACTCTTGGCGTATAGAAATTTCTCAAGGACTTCCACTTGTCGTTGCGCCGGACGGTCCTTCTTAAAGTCTTTCGACGCCTGTAAAATCTTTGCCGCCTGATTCGCCTGGGTTGCAAATATCACATGGTTATAGAGTCGCCGTATTCCGGATGCCGTTTGCACCACTAGGTGGGGCGAGTCCAGCAGGTCGGAGAGATTATCGACCGTATCGGAACCGGAATGCACAGACTCAACAGAGGTGTTTAAAAACACTCTTCTGACGGGTTTAGAGAGCGCCTCGCAAACAGATTGTACTCCAATGGATACAAAAGACATCTTTCCAAATGGCATAGCCCGCACGGCGTATTCTGTTGACAAGTACAAGCTATCAATACGAGTCCAAGTTTGTCAATACGCACTCCAACCAGCCATTCTTACCGAGTATAAACACAGCAGGGAACCCTCTTAACACTTCTGTTGAACATGTACAAACACCGCAGAACAGCGGTTCGAAAGCCCCCTCAACAAACTCCATGCCGATTCCATACAAATCCCAAAATTGTCCTAATGTGACATTTTTCAAAGGTCCCTGGGGTGCCAGCTGGCCCCGTGCGGCCAGGTACTTGACGACCACCAAAAACTTTACGTAGCCAAACATCACACGCAAGCCATATATCGTTGATGTGATGGCTTGAAACAAGGCACTTATAAAGGCAAAAGGCGAAGGCAAGTCCGGGTAGGAAATTGAGAAGGATGTGAAGGGTATCTTATAGCAAGAAAAGGAAAAATAGGGTGTAGTGTCGAGGGAAGCTGCCGATTGTTCCGCATAGGATTTTGCTATTGGCACGTAGGTTGAGAATGACATGCTATTCTCTGACGCATGATAAGGTATTTTCAAATATTTGTACAGAGCAGTTAGGTGTGAATAGTGTTCTGGATAAAACGCAGTTAGAACCGACATCCTCCACATTTACGAGAGAACCGCTACCCAAGGGAGGCTCACCAGGGAAGAACGATCGCATGGGAACATCCATTACCACTTCTTCCTCGCCCTCAACTCCTGGAACGGTGACATTGGCCGCAGCCATTCCCAACCGCCCACTCTTCTCGTACAGATCGACTGTGTAGCCATTGACAGAAAGAAGATATGCGGCACTTAAACCAGCGAGACCCGATCCGACGACAGCCACTCGCGGGATGTCGCTGACCGCCTCAGAATCCCCAGGTGTTTCTGAGGGGATCTGTTCCGAGTGTGGAACTAATGGAGGCATGTTGAAGAATTAAATTGCAGAAAATAGGTAGATTTGAAATATGGCTTCACACACTCTCGATCCATAGGCGGACCAAATATAATATTAGCAAGCGGATAAAACACTAAAAACGATAGGTTGTCCCCAGTCCTCGTGTGGTGCGGACACCATTCCTCCGCTTTTCCGCTTCCGTGTGGCAGTACATAACGACCGCGTTGCTACGCAAGTCACGCCACATGTTTTGCGGACTGGCACCATAAAGAACTGGAATGTTGCATACCAAGCGCTTCTTGGGACCATAGGACGATCAACAGAAACATGGTCAAAATAGGGTCGCAAGAAGGAGAAAAACTTGATGAGGGACGTCAAACAGATGATCCTAACGTTCAAATTAAGGTTACTGGTCATGTCGATTTTTCAATGTTGTCATCCAGCGAACGTTGCCTATAAGCACCCCTTGGATCGTCCTGCATGAGCGCGGAATAAGATCTTCTTTACATTGTACAGGAAATGCACACTTGCCAAAGTTGTGCTCTTCCATAACGTCAATGCCAACGTGCAATATGTGATAAAAACACATCCCAATTTCATCAGCGATCTTTCGGGAGTACCAAACGCAAAAGTGCGCATATCTAAATTGATGCCCGCGCACCAAGGCTCACTGAATTGTGTGAACCACAGGACCCACTTACTGTTGCCCAAACGTGATAAAACTGGCGGGTCTCCGGGACCTCCGAACATTGTGCGCAGACCATTGGTGATTTGCACGCGTTGTCCGCGCTTGGCAAAGCCCCAAGGTGTTGCTGCCGTAATCAAAACACCAGCACCACCAGGAGGATACCCTTGAGGTGGGGCGTCAAGGTGAGCAAAAGAGTGTCAGCCAAACTGGTAATGTCTTACACACACCTTTGCGGGATAAGTAATACTATACGTTAGTAACCGGGGCCAACACTCATTTCCGGGACAATTTCCTTGGTGATAACATTCCTACAAGGATCTCCCAAACACGTCATGATGCAGGAAAGCACCACACACCTTAATGGTGAGCTGCCCTTGGAATTAACTGCAACCTTTAGATAGCTCATTAATATTTTACTCCATCTACAGCCGATTACCCCTACACAGTCTCCTTTATCCCTCTCAACAATGTCACACGCAACCGAAGAGTTGTCAACCTCGAACAACCCATGTCAATAGGGCGACTGTTGGATAAGGACGATCCAGGGCCGACCAGTCTAAAGTTTGCGTCGAAAGTGGTTTCGAGACAGCATGCCATGATTGGGTTTTGTGATGGGCGGGTATGTCATGTTTTCTTGCGTGGAAGATGGTGGGCCCAGCAAAGTTGATGTTTAATCACACAATACAGCTTTGGATCCAAGATACAAAGAGCTCTAGCGGGACGTTTGTAAATGGACAACGGTTGAGTCTGCAAGGACAAGAAAGTCGAAAGGTGGAAATAAATGAAGGAGGTGTGATCAGGCTGGGGGAGGATTGCGAGGTCAATGGAGGTAAGCGATGGGAACGGTCAGGAACGTGTGTATACCCGGCTTACAGTTTGCAACTTCATACCGAGTTTCAAGTCTATCTTTCTTTTGTTCATAGTGGTACATCAAAGTGTTATTCTAAAGGTTGTATTTGGAGCGGTTGGGATGCGGGAACGATTGGGATCGCAAGATAGTGGCATTGTCGAGGTTGCGCGACTCGAGACAGATAGTGGAAACGATCACTATATGTAAGTGGGCCAAGATTCTACATAGATAATACCATATTTGTCTGCAGAAGCTGACACGTACGTGCCTCGTACTTACCAGCGATTTCAGTCTCGATCCTCAAGTCCGCGCAAACGTTGACGCCGAATTCAATTTCATCTGGAGCAGCCTAACACAAGGCCTAGATCATCCCCTCCAGCGCCTCCGCGACATCAGTCAAAATCATCAACCGCAATGGGCGCCATCGACCAGCGCAGATCACACCCTTCTCCTCCCTCCACCAGAAAATCGACACCAAAAGCGACCTTCTATATCAAGATTGGAGACTGCTGTGCCAGGAAGAAATGATGCTGGGGTTGGAAAACCAAAGAGACCGCCTACATTGAGTGTGAGCAGTGCATCATCAGCTGGCACGACAGCCTCAACATCGACGGTTCTCAATGGAGGGGCTGGACTGGCCGCAATGCCCAGTACGCCCCTTACAGCTGTGCCTTTCTTTTCTCATTGAATACCCTTAATATGCGCTTTTGGAATGGACATTCGGTGCCATCGACCCAGCCTACGGGGTTGGAGAATGCAGAAGACAACATTAGCGACTTTATACTTGTGCGACGCTTGTAAATTGCTACTTCATTGGACTGTAATTTATGATAAGACGGCTTTGAATGTGTATTACCACCATTTGCAGAATAGCATTTATGGGACGGTCTTTTCTATAATGGCTTGAAATCAACCATCCATCGGTAGACCAAAATGTAGTATTCATGAGCTCCATCTTTACTGATTTCTGGCAGGCGTGTACAAGATTTACCTCTTCACTCAGAAACCTTAAGGTGGGATCCAAAATATATCAATTATACACCAAATACAGGTCAATGAACATATAAAACAAAAATGGTTACGCAAGAGCCGTCTCAGAAAGCTGGACTCGCTCTACATTAAAGTACGGGAGCCTTCCAGACCTTCTTCTCCGTCCACACTCTCCGCTTACTGCCCAACTTTGGATCCACGATCCACTCTTGTGTGAATTTCACATCCCTCAATTGGTTACTCCGCACGGGATCCCAGAGCTCACTGGCCATACCAAGATCCTTCCCAACGCGCACCAACGCCGCGTGATCGCACTTTGCTTCAGCGGCGGTCCTGCTGCCGGCTGTGGCGACAGACCAATCACCGATCGCTTCAGAGACGAAGCGGTCGTTGACAATGAGAGTGTAGGCACGATACACGACATTTCCGCTACTGGTTTCTTGAAATGGGGTTACGGGGACTAGTTTCCATCCTGTAATCATCGTAAGACATGGTAAAATCCGATTGAAAAGATTCAAATGTACCATCTTGTCCAAAAGCGTCATCCAACATTTCCCTATATGTCGCCTCTTTCAAATACACGTATCCGCGATCTAGAGTGAACGCGCATGTTCAAGCTCCATATACCGAATATACCATATCGACATTTACTCGCACCCACCAGGATCAATCTCAAGGTCCTCTACCTTCACAGGTCGCATTAATTTTGTAGCAATTTCATTTGACAGAGGCTGGGTCGCTACGTTTTTGTAGTACACCTGTCCTTGTTGGCCATTCCCAGTAAACAAGTCGGTGGGCAAGGCCCCCTTTCGCATTGCTTCGGCTCTTACTGCTCGCTTTTCCGTACCACGAGGCCCGGACGACTTTGGGGGTGGGGTGCTGGGAGGGGAGGGTTTGACGTAGTCCTTTTTCGGTGTGCCCGACCAGGCTGCCATAGAAGCCGATGTGGCAAAGGGTCTTGAACATGTCGTGAGGACGCTCATGTGGTTGCCCATGCGGGCAAGTAGTCTGCTACTATATTTTGCCATTCCGTCGCGATGGAATGTCAACATCGAGGTGCAAGATCTATGGACGATCTTTGACAGTTGGCTGACGCTGTTCGCAAATCACGTGTTCTGTCAAATCGTGAGCTTTGACCCAATGCATTTGATATAAATATTTTAAAATACCACATCCCAGCTCGAACACAATCTACAAGGCCCCTTTCCCTTTGGCCTCCCTTTTCCGGAACTCCACCAAATCCTCCACCCAAATCCCATCCATCCGCTCACTCCCTCCCGCCATCCCAACCGTCTCATGGGTATTATAATGTCTCAACAAAACGTCCACGGTTCTTTCATCCAATCCATACTTTTCCGCCAGTTTGGCTGGAGGCCATGCAGCGGGACCTGCCATGCGTCGGAGGGCAAATAGATCTGCGATATCACGGGTAGGAAGTCTTCTGGAGGTACCTGGAAGGGGTCGGGCGGATGGGGAGCGTTGGTCTTGGGCAGTGTTTTGGTCGCGTTTTGCGAGAATGGTGAGAAGTTCGTTGTCCTAGGTTGTCGTACATTTGTGTCAGGAGCATGCATACACTGTATGAATTCTATTATCATGATATCCCACCTTTCTGTACTCTCGCTTGGGTATAGAATGCACATCAAAAGCCATCTGTTGATAATGCTCCAACAGCCGCTTATGCTCCTCCCGGGGATCCTCTTTTGTCTCTATGGATGCCGCCGTAGGTGGACTGGCATGTGTCGGTTGATGAGGCCCGAGTTGCATGTGGGGTTGGGCGGCTGAAGGTGTCGCTGTCGGCGTGGGTGCGGGTGTGGATGGGGATGCACCTGAGGGTGGTCGTGGTGGGAACCTCCGTGCTGCTTTTGAGCTTTGAGCGCCCATTGTATTACCTCTAATCTCGTCGAGTCGTAATGGTGATGTTAAGAGGATGGCACCTCATCAAGCAAGCAGCTCCAAACCAAATCCAAACTAAAAGCCGTGGTTCGAACCCACCGACGGACCGTGACATCCGCTTTGTCCTTCCGCTTCCCATCTTGACAAAGAATCACCATTATTCCCAGCACCGTTTGACACACCAATCTCCATCCACAGCCGCTTCCATCGCGACGCTCCAAACCGACCCTTCCCACTCCCCTATTCCCTCCCAAAATTGTCAAGATCTCACAATCCATTACATCATGTCAAGGGATACCACAAGAGGTCTGTACTTTTGCATGCCGCACGCCGGCACCCTCCGTCTAACTAACCATATTGTAACACCAGCTCGAGGCAAATCCTTTGACACAAAATCCCTCTTGACACTAGCCTTCAACCACAAAGAAGCTGCACAGCACCTAAATGACAGTACGTTGGCAAATGCGCAGGTTGGGGCGCAAGCAGAGGATAAACCGTGGCTTTTCATTGTAGCGTGGATGGCGATGCAATATAGGATGCAAGATCCTGAGGGGTCAGGTGGGTAACATTTGACGAAATCATGTTTTCAATGGATCCATATCGTTTGACATGCTCAACCCTTGGCGATAGAGAGACCAGAGATCTACAAGAATGTTGACAAGAACCGGGTAGCAAAATCGAATGGAACCGTTATGTGGGGGGAGCAAGGTATGTTGCGCAAAGGTCTACCAAGCAGTGTATACTTGAAATCTCTGATCAAATCCGTTGGTGTCAAATCTTCACAGCCAGACCAGATATTCTCATAAAGCTATTAAACTTTCAAAAAGGATAATATATTGGGCTAATGTGATTGGTTATCTAAACGTCTTTATGGCTGTACCAAAGCTTGGGAATTCTAAATTATATGTCAAACGTTGGAAAAATCGCGCCATTGGGAACGTTCTCAGATATTCTACTCTGCCTTTGCGAACGGTTTGTCGTATACACGTGTCAGTTTCTCATGTTGATGTAGTATAAAGCCCTACATACTCTGCCATCTACTGTAGTGCTCCAAATAATCAGCTCCAAAGAAGCACCCCGGTCTAAAGCACATCTACTCTTGTGTACCCCCTTCCGAAGCCGTCAAACATGCCTTCAGCCGCTCCCTCCAAATCTTTCCAAAACCCTTGGACTCCAAATACTCTTCAACACTTCCATACTTATCGACAATATACCCAAACGTATCCCTCATAACATTTTCGGGAGCATCAGAAAAAGTGGGATCCAATCCCGCTTTAGCCATTTCCATCACCATCGTATCACGCTGGGAGGCGAGGCCCTTTTGGGAGCGAGAAAAGTCGAGGAGGATTTGTTCAAGGGGGATGTTGGCGCATGTCAAGGCGAGGGCAATCACAATGCCCGTACGGTCTTTGCCTTGGGTGCAGTGAACGAGTACGGGATAATTTTCGGGGACCGACATGAGTTTCAGGGCCTGTGATCAAGGTCGGGACGATGAGTGTTGCCGACTTGGCAACTATATGTGATACATTTCATCTCACCTGTACAATCTCGTTGCCGCAGTAATCTACAAAGTCCCGATAGAGTCCTGGTAATCCTTTGGGCGCAATGACCTCCTCTCCCACCATTTGCACTGCCCTCGGCTTTTGCCGCAAAATCATAAGCGCAATCACCTTCCTAACCCAATACTGATAATAAACACACGGAGAAACCCTGGTAATCGCGCGCAAACAGCAAGACTCACAATTTTGTCAACACCCCCAGTGGCCTCCAAACCGAATACTTTCTAAAGTCTTCCCCAGCAAACTCAATCGAATACCGCGTCCGTTTCCCATTTGTAAACTCTTCTGGCAGGACTTGGGTTTGGAAGCAAGATGATTTGCGTGTATGCATTGGCGAGAGTTCATCTTGAACTTCTTCCTCAATGGCTGAAAAGAGAAACGTGGAAGCAACATGATCGCATTCTTTTCGTTCTAGACTGGTAACGAAAGCGTTAGTGGATGAGGCGGTTGGGTTTTTACGGTCATTGTAGTTTCGATACGCTACTCGGATCGGAGGTCAATGACGGTTTTGATGTTGTACCGGGATTGGAGGACTTTGACGTCCTCGGGTGTTGCATCGTCTGCCATAGGCTCTGTCAGTTTCTTTTCACCCATGCATCATTTACGTGAATGGGAATCAGCACGCACCTAAGCGTGCTGAGCGATACAAATTCCCTTCTCTTAACGCGGTGGATTCATCACGGTTCCTTGATGGACGAAACATTTAGCACCCGTTTGCACTAGGACGGGATAACAAAACTACAAACCCATCGGCATCGACATTGTAATTCCGTCCAACGTCTCTGAAATTCGCTACGTTTTCCAACCCGGATTGGTCCAAAGGCGGGTGTGTGATATCGATCGAGGCAGTCTCCGAAGCTTCTGATAGGGAATTTGAAGATGTGGTTGTCATGTTGAGTTTCCGTTGTACAGTGTATCTGTGTGGGGATCTGAGTAGAGGTAGTGTTTGTGAGTGCAGGATGCGCCGCAAAGGCCTGGCGAGATGGGTCAACATGCGGAGCAGGGCAAGCAACACTGATACTCGCCCCAACGTACGTCATCATTAACAAACGCCGCCCGCGTAAGCAGGTTTCGATCACCTTTTCTGCCAACTCAAGATTTCAGAACGCTACGAAATCAACAATTCTCACAAACAAAACCTAATTTAATAAAACATAATACTTATACACAAACTTGGATTACTTATATATACAGTTCCTTCTCAAATCAATATTACAAGATAAGACATGAGGACTGCGCATCATTGGGAGGAGGCACAATCTCACCAAACATGGTCTGAATATCTTCAGCAGCTCGTTCCCGTCCACTATCTATAGCTTTACGTTTAACTTCTTTTGGAAAATACAGTTTAATCATATTCATACGCGCAACATCTACAAAACCATCCATGGAATGAGCCATCAAAAAGTGATTAACTTGTCATATACGCAAACGTACCCAATTGCTCTGCCGTCGCTTTTTCCACGGCGTCGATATGTCTGCACACGGGACAGTTCTTGACGTTGCGTACTTGGGCCTTTACCAGACACCGGACGCAAAACACATGGCCGCAGACCAGGCGGATGGGTTTCCAATAAACGTCCTGACAAATGGGACAAGAGTAATCCTCTGGTTGCGGAATAACCGTGACGAGCCGCTCCTAATCTTGAACATAAGTCTCAACGTCCATGACAAAAACTACAGATTTAGCACAAACCTGAATGGTAAATACAATCGCTCTAGCAATATTATCCACAAAAAAAGACTGCTCTTCCAAAAATCTTGCAAACCCTGTGCTGGCCGTCAACCTCGTTCGTTTATCGTGCTTTTTCAAAATCTTTCGAACGGCGGTGTGATTAATCTCATCAAATTGCTTCATGGCCAGCATTTCGCGATTCATTCGCAAGAAAACATTTAACGCCGTTGTGGATGATGACGACTTTAGTGTCATCTGGAGGGATCCTCGTGCGGTACGTTCAAAAGCAGCCAGCTGCTCTCGGGAGGACATGACCGGTCGGTCCTTGATTCCATTGATAAGCCAAATTTCTGACTCGAGGTATGCAGCAAGGACCTTTCGCCATGCATACATGTCCTTGTTATACGGGGAGGCGGCGGTGGAGAGGTAATCGGAGAGGGTATCAAGGTTGGATTGAAACGTCGTCTTGAGTGAGTCTTCAAATTGCGCGATGGAGTTGACTGCCGTAGCGAGTTCATGAAAGAATTGGTGGTCTGTCTTCAAGAAGAGCTTGACACTACCGCTTTCATCTGGTGGTGTTCCGGGGGTTAGCAGTGTTTGCCCCAGGTTGGCAAACATGTCTGTATTGATGGTCAGTCGCTGTCGTACGGAGGGTATATCAAGTGTCGGTGTTGGGGGCAACGAATCATCACTATTGATACTCCCACTCTCTGCTACAGACGACGCAAAAGGAACCGGCATGGATTCCGAGGGAGCTGGTACAGCCTTCCTGTAATCCTCTACTGGGCTGTCCTCCACTAGACTCTCACCCCCAGACGGCGCCTGGAAAAACTCATTCAAATTCTTCATGGATCTCGAGGTAATTTTTATCCGCAACGACCCGGACCCACAGGGTGCCCCTGGCCCCACTTCAATCGCCAACCCTTCGTCCTCGTCCTTGACCTGCAATAACGGGAAGGGGTCCACCTTATTGTATTGACATGGCGGCAAGTCAGTCTCGGGTGCTTTGACTGGCCGCATCTCATCTTGGAGGTTGATAACAATAAATGGCTCGAGGTTCCCTGGTGAATCAAACAATACTGTTTCAAAACCGACGCAAATTCCTTTTGACGCCTCGACGCTTCTCTCAACATACCTTCAAGAAAATAGTCGATCGTACAATGTCGCATCCCACTGGAACCCGGTGCATCATGCACGACAATCCCTTTTTCCTCCAATTCTGTCAACCCCATCCCAAAATAAGCAAAAACCATCAAACAAAAAACCTCTAGCACGAAAAACACACACCTTGAACTATTCTTCGGATATTCTTCTTCAACGCCTTGTACTGAAACGCAGGCCATGACGGCGGAAGATCCCTATAGGCCTCTGTATACTGTTTGGCAAACTTCATCTTGTCATGCGCATGGCGAAAGAAAAACGGGGGGAACACCTTGCGTCCAACTCCTAGTTGAAAGTACCCAGACACACAAAGGGCAGGCTTAACGTGACTTGATCACGCAATTTACCCTAAACGGGTGTTATCAATTTATGGCTACAAATAAAAGTAATTCATTTGCGCAGGTGTTCAAAAACGTGACGACTTGCAGGGCTGGGCAACAAACCCAGCCAACCAAACAAAAACAAAAACTTGCGAGTGTGTAGTGAAATCATGTCCCAACCTCGAAAAGTAGATCCATCTCTCGTATGCGACTCCAAGGAGCTACAAGAATGTTTACAAAAGCATAACGGTACATGCTAATGCTCTTACGATTTTGTTGCAGCTCTGACCAACATTCGGAACCTACTAGGAGATCGATCCAAATGCAGCAGAGAATGGGAAGCGTTCAAACAAGCTTGTGCGGAAAAAAAGTGGGTAGTGTGTGTATTGCCGTATAGTGGGCATAAAAGCATGGTGAGGTTCCTCGTTTTTACTTTTTCTTCTTTTGCACCGATAGAATGGCGATACAGAACGGAAAGTGAGAATCTTTTGAACATGCCTGTATATACCACACGGGAAACTTATTCCAGTCAAAAAAGCGCCACACATGAAACCTCACAACCACGCATATAAAAGATGCAAACCGAGTGTATATTTAAACCCATCCATGCCTATTACGCGATTATACCATGAAACGTTATTCAAGAAAACCGACTTTATCGCCCCTTCTTCTACCGCCTTTGCTGATTCCCACTCCCATACCCTCCATCCGGTTGAGGAAACTGAGGAGTAGATCCCCCGTAACCTGTGCCAGGGTATCCACCTTGTTCCGGTTGGGGAAAGGTCTGGACGGGTGGTTGAGCACCGTAGCCTTGGGGTTGGGCGTAAGGCGTTCCGTACCCAGCGGGTTGGGCGCCGTAGCCACCACTGGGAGGATGGCCGTATCCAGATGGCTGCGGGGGTTGGACACCGTAGCCAGATGACGGAGCTGCCTGGTTTCCATAGCCCGACGGTTGGACCGTCTGATTGCCGTAGCCAGAGCTAGGAGGGTGTCCGTAGCCAGATGACGGAGCTGCCTGATTTCCATAGCCGGATGGTTGGACCGTCTGATTGTCGTAGCCAGAGCTAGGAGGATGGCCGTAACCAGATGACGGAACTGCCTGGTTTCCATAGCCGGATGGTTGGACCGTCTGATTGCCATAGCCAGAGCTAGGAGGGTATCCGTAGCCAGATGACGGAGCTGCCTGATTTCCATAGCCGGATGGTTGGACCGTCTGAGTGCCATAGCCAGAGCTAGGAGATTGCCCATACCCAGAGGGCGAGGGCCCCTGCTGTCCGTACGCACCCGCAGGAGAATGTCCATAGGTCGTCTGCGCTTGTGGCTGAGGGGGTGGAATATACCCACCACCACATCCTCGCCCAGCCGTCTCAGGATGCCTTCGATTACGTCCAGCCATGACACTGGCTTTATCCAATTGTCCCAAAATTGATCGATTCTCATCAGCCCATTTACGAACCACGTCCATCATTTCAGTTTGCAATGGCGTTTTGGCGAACCCCAAATTAGCAGGGTGGACAAAGACTTGCATGGCGAGGTTGATGGCTTCGGACGTGGCAGAGGCGTCAGATGTTGACCAGGCCTTGACCACGGCTTTGACAATGTGTTCAACAATGACTTTGGCGACGAGTCCTGCAGGCTATAGACGGCAAGTCATTAAAAAGATTCCAAATTTCTTGCATACAAGCGCATAATGCACAATCGTACCTCATTCAAGAATAAATCAAAATGATCTTTGGATAAGAGCGAATGTGTTGGATCCGAGCAATTGGGGTTGGTAAAGATTTCTCGCTGGGAATCCGCATTGACGATTTCTGCGGACGTGTTTTGGAGTTTACCAACGACTTGTTGCATGATGGGTTTCATGTACGGCTATTTATAAAAAAGAAAGAAATTTAGAATCAATGCCATACAAATTCAATAAAAACAGAAACAAACACGCACCTCAAGCTGCGTCAAAACAAAAACTTGAACCGTCTCGGAAATCTTTTCCGAAAGCCAGCTCAAACCAGGAATCTTTTCAATCGTCATTTCAACGCCCTTGACAATCCGATCGCGCAACTCCAAAATCTTCCATACGCTTGCCTTCATTTCGACGGGGTCGGTGCTCACGGGTGCGCGTTCAACATCACGGACCTGACGCGCCACGTCTTCCATACCCGGGACTTTGGTTAACAGATCCGGAAGGGAGTTATCATCAAAAGACCGTTTAGCAGCCTCCATTTGCGAGTCGAGAGACGAAATCGATGCGGACGAGACGTGATCCGTGGCTTCTCCTAGAAGGGAATGAACGAAATCCGCTCCACCAAACGTTCCAGTCACAATCGGATAAATAGGACGATTCCGCCCCGTACGTGGATCCACTCCCTGCCGAAACGCAGTAGCTTCACCCACGAACGGAAACACGGAATCATACCCAAGTTCAATCAAGGCGAGTTCAACAAAGTTACTGTGAGCTGGGTAATCTTCCAAAGTATGCAACGCGGTGCCCAAGAGTCTAAACCCCTCATACTCGTTTCCAGAGCGGTAGGCTTGAATCGCACGTTCCAGTGTCGCACGGACAAAGGCAGAGGAAGTAGGCCACCCACCCCCTTCATTTGAGATATAGTTTTTTAACCCTGTCCGTGGGTCAATGTCGAGTTCACGCGGGTCAACCGGTCCACGGAGTCCTGGGTCGTATTTTCGTGCATCTTGACCATCAGCGTATCCTTTTGGGTTATCAATGTGTTCTTCGGCACGGTAACATCCCAAGCGATCTTCGGTGACTTCGAATTCGGCGGTGGCGTATCCAAAGGCTAGAAATCCGAGAATGGAAACGAGGGTTACCAAGGTGGTTTTGTTGAGCCCTTTTGAGAGTGTGCCGACGTCAATGGCCTGAGAGTAATCTCGTAACCAATTTCCTAACAGAACACAAAAAAACAATGTTTTGTTAGGGAGTTTCGTTCTATAAAAGAATGCACAATGATTATTTTTGTTGGTTACCAAAGTAAACTCTCTTCACATCCAACCCCCCAAACTTTTTACTCAAAAGCGCAATAGCACCGTGTGACAACACAAGGGACGCAAGGACATCTTCAATATCACCATGTCGAAACGCCTTGCCCTCGACAAACGCAATGGACGGAATATTGCCTGCACCGAACGCAGAGACGGTCGGGAGGGTTACCAAAGCGATGAGAACAAGTAAGAGTGCCGTCGTAGTGTGCATCGTCGGAGTTTTTATTGTATCGAACAAAAAGGGCGGGGAGTTTTGTTAGCGCGGGTTACTTGCTTTCCCCTCCTTTTACCAGTCTGGTAACTACCAAGTAGGGGTATGAGTCATGATTCGTAAGCGATCAAATAACACTTTTGAGAACCATCGGACTCGATCTCAACAATCCATCACAATACAGAAACAAGAGAAAAACAAATACATGAATCGCCGTAGCGCTCGTATCGCTTCCCGTCCGACACCGTACCCCCCCACCAACCCCCTCAAACCACCACCACCACCCACCACCACTTTGAAAACACAATTAAACCCCCCGACATCCGCACTCAAAGGCCAAACCGTCGACACACCATTCACACCCTTCTCGGCTCCCCTTTTGGATGATACGGGTACCGAGGTAAAAAAAACCATACATACACCACCTTTAAGAAAGATGTTAATACCCCAAATAGGTGGATATCGGGTCTGAGATCGATTCAACGGGAACGGTGTTTTTTGTCTATCCTCGTGCGAATACACCTGGTACGTTTTTCCAACTCTGTCAAATGTTGTATGGTGAAGGTTTGTTTGACTTCAATTGGGATTAGGATGTACGAAGCAAGCCATTGGGTTTCGTGATCATTATCAAGAGGTATGTCATGAAATGGTTTTTTTACTTTGGTGGTGAATGTGTTTTTGTTTTGATGGTGGTTGGTTTGTGGGTAGATTAAGGAAAAAGGATATAAGGTCTTTGGAATAAGTGGAGATTCCGTATCCGCTCTCCAAAAATGGAAGAACAAGGTAAAAACCAAACGAATGTTTTCTGTTGTTATCCCCCACTAAACAAATGTTTACATTAGTTGGAATTACCCTACCAACTCCTTTCAGACCCTTCATTAGCCTTTATATCCCATTTAGGTACCGTATCTTGCTTGTATTATTTGTATATGTATGGGTTGTTGATGATATGACCAGGATGTCATAAACCACCCAAGAAAATCGTGCGATCCCACATTGTTGTTGATAAGGGTGGACGGGTTCGACAGGTTTGTGTGGGTGTGTCGCCGGTAGAGAGTTTTGAAAAGGTGTTAAAGGTGTTGTGAAATGTTGATTTGGGGATTTGGGGATTTTGTAGGGTGGGATTTTGATTTGTCTGATATCTCTCAGTTTTTATTGGATTTTGGGTTGGCCAATGCCTGGAATGTTTTTTAAAAATATGAAAGTTCCTAATTTGTGTGTATACGATATCAGACCCATTTCAACGAGTCTAAAAAAAAGTTGCATTTGACAAACGCCAACCTTTAATGTATCATTTAGTTTCCTCGTACGCCATGAATCTCAGTTTCGGGCCTGGGCGAGTTTGGGGTACTTTATGGCAAAGATGGGTAGTATCAAATACAAGTATTTTTTTGTTGTTTACGTTACGTTCGTCATCATTACATCCAATGTTAGTTTTATGCCACACGTTTTTGTTAAAAAGGTGTGAGAATGCAAATGTCAGTTTCATCAAAAATTCAAGATAAAACGAATAATGTAACACACTTTGATCCCGAGTAAAATGTCCCTCTGCACTTGTACTCTTTGCAAGTCCAACCCAAACACACATGAAAAAAAAACAAAACAAAACAATGACCCCCGAAATTTCACCGACCACATTTTCATTTCTCATATCTATACTTGACACACCCCAAATATAACGCTTGGTTTGATAGAATGGATTGCCACCATCTCACAATGTATGAAAATAAAAAACAAGGCCAAATACACCCAACACACCTCTATGAAAATCCTCATCATTCGCAAATGGGCAAAACAACAACAAAAAAGGGGGAAATCTAAAACTCCTAGTCTAAAAGTTCTACAAACAAAAAACAAACACATAGAAAAAATCCAACAACAAAATCCCACAACTTATAGATCCGTGTAAATACTCTGTACATTTCTATTCTGTCCCATGTACCCTTGTTGTTGTTCTTGTGGGGGGGTAGGAAGAGATGGAGACGAGGGAGGGGCAGGCGGAACGATTTGGGGACGAAAGCCGCGTCCTTGAACATATTTTAGTGAGGATTTGGGTGGTGTCATGAAACTCTGTCCCATATTCGGTCCCATATTGGGTCCCATACTCGGGCTCCCCGCGTTCGGTCCCGGCCGTGTATACATGGGCGGTACAGGTGGTAAAGTCGGCTCCACTCGTTGTTGGGTCGTCGGCATTCGTTGAGAAATAGACCGCTGGGCAGCCCCATACCGACTAACCAAAACCCTCGGAACACTCCCCCCAAGACAAACTACCGGAAAACAAAACGGTCCTCCAGCACGTTTACTCACGCCTTCCGCCCACCCATCCGTAAATACCCTCGTCAAGACAATCCGGTCGCCAGGTACCAAATTCATTTCATCAGGTGCGGTTTTGACATGGACTTTGGCTACCGGGAATTCCTTTTTGTTGTGGTTGGCTGTAATGAATTCTTGAGCTGTTTCGAGAGCGTCGGGGTCGGTTTTGGTGAGGGAGGTGGAGCGGGGGAGGGGACGGGCAAGTGTGCGGGGGAGGGAGACGTGGGCGATAGAGGAGCGGCGGCGGGAGAGGGAAGGAGATGTGGTTGGAAAAGAGGTTTTTTGGCCGCGTTTGCACACAAGGAGACAGGTGATGAGGAGGAGGGTTAAGCCGGCTATGGCGGCTAGGGCGTACCAGATGGCATTGTCGGCCGTGTCGAGTTGGATGGGGTCGGGGAGGATACGGTTATTGGGGCCGCCGATTTGCGGCAAGTCGCGTTGGGTGAGACGAGTCCTGATGTCATGAACTGGATTCTTTTCAAGTTGCTCTTTTTGGGACGCTCGACTTTTTACTGTACGCCCTACACAAGGACAAAAAAAATTACACCCGATATTGACAAGTATCAAATCACACAAAATAAATACCGATTCGCTTGACCAGCACGCCCGACCCCCTCACATCCGCACCGTCATTGTCATCGACACCATTATTGACACCGTTATTGACATCCCGCACATACCGACTCGAATCCATCACGTCCCGCATGACAGAAACCGTTCCAAAAAGCCCACTCTGGCCCTTCACCGACCTTTTAAAAACCCAAAACAGTCAACTTTCAACCTCTTTCCAAACCCCACAAAAAGAAAAGATTACATACAATCTCACCACACCATCCAAAACCCCATTAAATTCCCCTCGAACACGTA
Organism: Spizellomyces sp. 'palustris'; assembly: GCA_006535965.1. Taxonomy (NCBI): domain Eukaryota; kingdom Fungi; phylum Chytridiomycota; class Chytridiomycetes; order Spizellomycetales; family Spizellomycetaceae; genus Spizellomyces; species Spizellomyces sp. 'palustris'. Next base: position 181,481 of record QEAR01000013.1, on the reverse strand, counting down.
CGATTTCTCGATCCCACCTACTATAAAATAGAAAACCATCAAAACACACACACATTAAAATCCAAACATGTAAAAACTGCAACGTACATGCTCGTGACTCTGTTTGTATTGCACTCGACACCCACTATCCCACAACACCCTACAGGAGCCGTTGAAGTGAATTCGAGGGATGCAGTGAGGGATGTGAGGTGTTTGCAGGTGAGTGTGTGTGCGGTTGGGAGGAGGAGGAGAAGGAGGATATGGTATTTGCGGGGCATTGGAGGATGGTGGAGAGGATGGGAATTGGTGGAAGAAAGCTCCTTGGATATGCGAAGGGGGGGTGAAACCGCCCATAGTCTAAAAGCCCCCAACGACAAAATTAAAAAAGATTTTTTCGTATTGCGGCCAGCCGCCCGCGCGCGCGCTGAGAGTTGAACTCGTGATCAAGTTTTTGTAAAAGGAAAAAATCCCACTTGGCAAGGGAAATCTGCTCATGCACAATATCAAAAAAGACATACGTTTGATACTCTTTTCAAAATATACAATATACAAAATAACAAGAATGAAAAAAAACAGACACACTCACGCAGCACACGTACTCGAAAAACATAAAACATGCTAATATGCAAAACATTCATGCTAAACAAAAACCACAAACCTCAATGCAATCATCATTCCACCCAAACAGTAACAGTTATCCCACCAACCGCCCAATTCAAAAGGTTTTTTTTTTCAAGTAGCATACCCATACTCATACGCCGGATACTTTTCATAATAATACCCACCCTCCTCCTCATCCTCCCGCTTTGTCCTTCTCCGCGCCGGTTTCTTTGGCTTTGTCGCGCGCTTGCGTTTCAGAGGGAGGGGCATGCTGGGGTAGGGCGAAGGTGTCATGGCAAACGGGGAATAGTATGCGCTCACATGTTGTTGGGCATGTTGATGTTGGGCTTGTTGGGCTTGTTGTTGTTGTGAGGGGGGTGGTGGTGGTGCTTGCGATGGTTGCTGGGGGTGATGGTGCGGGTGGTGATGGGGGTCGTGGGGATGGGGGTAGGACATCCATGGATCAGCTAAACGACGCGGCGTATCCAAAGAACGTTGGACAAAGGCGTATTCAGAAGGAAAGCGGCGAAAGCGTTCAATTTCGCGACGGGCTTGGGCCATAATGTCTAATAATTCTTGGTCAGACATGCCACCGCCGCCATTCCCACCAGCAGCACCACTCTTGTGATCGGCAGACCATTTAGAGTCCTTGTACACTGGCATGCCATTGGCGTCGGCGTGTTTCCGGTCGGCAGAAGAAGAGGTGGGGGACGAGATGGGGCTGGGAAGGGGTTGGCCGGATTCACCGCTGGGTGTGGATGCCGAGGCGGGCAAATTGACATTATTATTATTATGCCAATGGGTTGCCTCCATGGAGGGATCCGCAACAGGTTTCTTTTCTTGTTCCAACGCGCGAGAGGACACGACCATGCTGGGTTGGGTGCCCGAAAAGTCCAATCGCTGTAGCGAGGTACGCCGCGAGCCACGATTCTGTGATGGTTGTTGTTGTTGTTGTTGTTGCTGCTGCATGCCACCGGCCAACGAGGCCAAGCTCGCTGCAGCCGCTTCTTCATCATCTGTCAAAATCCCTCGCGAGCCTTCATCATACTCTTTGACACGAGCAATGCGCGAGGCCTTTGCACTTGGGACGGCATGGCGCTGCCTTCCCTCCTTTTCGGCATGTTCCTTTGCCAAGAGTTCCTTTGCGGCACGCTGTCTGGCGCGAACGGCAGCGGCTTCAGTCGTGAGTGCTTTTGCGGCATTCCAGGCCTCGACGACGGTGGGATGTTTTCGGACGCTGTCCCATTCCCAGCCATTTTCATTGTGCAGCTTGCGCATCGAATGCAAGTACCAATTCAAGGACGAGAATTGAATTTCACCTCTGCGCATGCGTTCTGCTTGGAGACCAATGTACTGGGACAAGGAAGAGGCCGAGACGGGAAAGGGATTTCCATCCTTGTTGACGAGGCCGTGTTCGACGAGGACCGAGTGGGTTGTACGCAAGTTTTGAGCGAGGCCCTTGCGTGAGTTTTCGTTTGCTTCCGTTGGTTGTTGACCTGGAGGGGGCGAGTCTTTTAATAGTGCAGCGACGGGGTGATTTTTTGCCCTGCGCGGCCTTCCACGGGGGCGCTTCAAGTCCGCAATGGCTTGGAGGGTGGCATGGTCTGGAATGGTGTCGTCGTGGAGAGAGGAAGAGGAAGTGGAAGAGACGGACCGGGCAGGTGACTGCGAGCGAGACCGAGAGCGTGACGTTGAGCCACTACTCGACGTGCACGTACTACAAGTCGATTCCGTTGACCTAACCAATTGTTGTGAGTGACTATGGGATATGGGATATAAAAAGTGGCGAGAGACATACGCGTTACTCTCTACATCCTCTCTGTCCTCTTTCTTTGCCTCGCCTTGTGCATGTCCGTCTCCCTCTTTTGCGTGGGCAGTTGTGAGGGTAATCAAAGGAGTACTAGAAGTAGTAGGAGTACTAATAGGAGTACTAGTACTAGTAGTAGTAGCAGGAGTAGTAGGAAGAATGGTCATGGTTGTCAGTTGGGTGGAATGAGATGAATGCCCCCGTAATGCCCAAATAAAGGGAAAGAAAAAAAACAACTAAGCAACGAGATAATGTGATAAAAATGATGCAGAAATGCTAATAGTAATATGAATATAGTAAGTATGCATTGGAATGTGGATAATGCATGTGATCTCATCAATAATAATAATAATAATAGAATGGTTTCAGAGGGATGGACAGTAAGAGAGATGTGGGGAGAAAGATCATGTGATGACAAGTCGTTGAGAGATTTCATAAAACAGAGAGAAGAGAGTGAATGGAGACTATTCCTATAATAATACAGATAACACACGCCCATCTATTTATAGATTTCAACACTACAAATATATGCATATGCATAGATATGCATGGATACATAGTCACATATGCATTCACATATGCATTCACCATATGCATAGATACAAGCATTCACCATATACATATGCATAGATATGCATTTCACATACATGGCACATAGTTACACTCTTGAGGTATGTCTCATCAATTGACACTTGCACACAAACGATTAGTCACGCAAATGGGAAGAGTCCGCAAAAGGGGGCCGCTCATCCAAACGTTTGAAATGTATTGCAACAACAACACGAGGAAAAACCACCACATATAGGTTCCATCCAACTCTACACAATCAATGTGAATAAACCGGCTTCTTATGCTTATTTTTTACACACATCGCTTGTTCTGCTTGCATCCTTGTTCTGGTCTCAACATTTGGTCTTGGCATTTTGGTCATTTTCTTTTTTTTTTGTTTTTTACGACGGTTTGTTACTAGACAAGCACCAGCACACACACATACATACATATACGCCTAGATACACACGTACATCCTTAAAGTAAGAATCTACTTTTGCACCTGTAGTCATGGTCAAACTCTACCTACGCTACCGCCAAACACAAACCTTGGGTCTCATCACGAGTCCAACCGCAAACATTCTCTGCTCGCCATCAGGCAAGCATGCCATCACTGCCACTCTCGAATCCATCACAACATGGGACATCAAAACGGGTGTATCCGTCTCTTCATGGAGCGACCCAGACTGCAAGTCACAAGTCACTTGTTTATGCGCCAGTCCAGAGGGATTTATAGCTGCTGGGTACGCCGACGGGAGTATACGAATTTGGGATGGAGATCATGTCAAGATCTTGTTCAATGGCCATCGAGGCGCTGTCACTGCGTTGGGTTTTGATCCGCTGGGTGCGAGGTTGGCCTCGGGATCTTCAGACACGGATCTGATCGTATGGGACGTCGTGGCAGAATGTGGCCTCGCTAGGTTCAGAGGACACAAGGATCAAATCACGGGACTCGCGTTTTTGACACGGAACGGGTTGGATCATATCGTATCCTGTTCCAAGGACTCGTTGATTAAATTTTGGGATATCGGCACCAAACATTGTGCAGAGACCGTCATTGGGCATCGAGGAGAAGTGTGGGCTTTGGATGTGGGGCAGGATGAGCGCATGTTGCTCACTGGAGCTGCGGATGGGGAGGTCCGGGTCTGGACGATTGACCCAGACGCCCTCGCACAAAAGCTAACAGTCGTGGCGGGCGGTTGGGACGACGCGACAGAACCAGATGCTGCAAAGCGGGCCGTGACGAGTAGAGGTGTCCTGGAGCGACAGAGCAAGGAACGCGTAGTGACCCTCAAGGTGCACCCCAATGGGCGGTACATTGCCGCTCAGGGAGCCGATCGATTGGTGCAAGTCTATCGCATCAGGACACTAGATGAAATCAAGAAAAAGCTGGCAAGGTTGAAAAAGCGCAAGGAAAAGAAGACAAAGGGCGAGCAAGAGGAATTGGAGCCTGTATTGACGGTTGCCGATGAAATCCCTTGTATTGGAAACGTTCGCTGTTCAGCAAAGATTCGATCCTTTGATTTCTCGCTCAAATCTCAACAAGACACGCTCACGCTTCTCTGCGCGCTCGCCAACAATAGCATTCAAGTCCACGTCCTGGAACCCGCCAACAAGGACCAACCCACCCGTCTCATCACAGGGATCGACATGCCAGGCCACCGCACCGATGTCCGCTGCTTGGCACTCAGTCCCGACAACCAAATGCTCGCCAGCGGCTCATCCGAATCCATCAAAATCTGGAACGTCCATTCCGGCCAATGTGTCAAAACCCTGGAATCAGGCTATGCCCTCTGCTGCGAGTTTATCGGGCCTAATTTAGTGGTTGTCGGCACCAAATCCGGCCAACTCCACCTCTTTGACCTTGCACGAGGTTTACTCGAGACCATTGATGCCCACGAGGGACCGATTTGGTCGTTACAGGTCTGGCCAGATCGCAAGGGTCTCACGACGGGATCCCAAGACAAGGAGGTCAAATTTTGGGAATGCGGCATGGTAGTTCAAGACGGCGTACGTCGATCCGCCCTTGTTCACACCCGGACGTTACGCATGTCAGACAATGTCCTCTGCATCCGATACTCTCCCGACGGCAAACTCTTGGCCATTGCCCTCCTCGACTCTACCATCAAAGTCCTCTACGCCGACACCCTCAAATTCTTTCTCTCCCTCTACGGCCACAAACTCCCCGTCATGTCCATGGACATTTCCTCGGACAATTCCCTCATCATCACCGCATCCTCTGACAAGACAATCAAAGTCTGGGGCCTTGATTTCGGCGACTGCCATAAATCCCTATTTGCGCACCAGGACGCTGTCATGTCTATCCGTTTCGTATGGGGCACCCACTACTTTTTCTCAACGTCCAAAGACAAGACACTAAAATACTGGGACGCGGACAAATTTGAACAGATTCTCAAACTAGATGGCCACGCAGGCGAGGTGTGGGCCCTTGCTGTATCAAAGTACGGTAATCAAGTCTTTACGGGCTCTCATGACCGGTCTATACGGGTTTGGGAAAAAACCGATGACCAATTCACACTCGATGAGGAACGCGAAAAAGAACTGGACGAATTATATGATCAAACTCTTTTCGATGTACCCCAAGATGCACCCATTGGGTCCGGTGTTGACAATGACACGAATACACCTGCTATCGACAATGACACGAGTCTCCCCACCAAACAAACACCCGTTACCCTTCAATCCACTGACCGACTCATTGCAGCCCTCGACACTTTTCACGAATCAATAACCGCCAAACCACCCGCAACTACAACAACAGCCGCAGCATCCACCGTGTACGCGACCCTAAAAACCATCCGTCCAACCGACCTCGACACCATCCTCATGGTCCTGAGTTTTTCACACGTGATGGTTTTTTTAAAAGTTTTGGATACCTGGATCGAAAACGTACGTTTTACTCCTATACTTTACCTCTCCCCTCTCTTAACTCCTTTCTATTTTTTTTTTATAAAAAGGGCTGGAACCTCCACCAAACAACCCGCATCCTAACAACCCTCTTAAAAACCCACCACCACCAATTGACGTCCACGGCACCGCTCACACCGCTTTTATTACATATCCGGTGTACACTCTTTAAAGCCCTGCGCATTCAGAAAGATTTAGTTGGGTTTAATGTTGCGGGGTTGAGGGTTTTGAGAGGGGTTATTGGTGAGGACGTTCAGGGTGGGTTTGGAATGGAGGATGTGGGAATGGAGGGGATGGAGAAAGGGGGAATGGGGAAAGAGGGAAAGGGGAAGGAAGGGAAAGAGGGAAAAGAGGGCAAGAGAGGTAAACGTAAAAGGGTTGTGGTGGTGAGTTGAGGCGGGTACAAAACCATGTATTATTTATAAAATATTTTACTTGTGCATTTTTAATTATTTGGAGAGGGGCGGGGGTTGTCTTTTCAATAAAACAGTTTTCCTATATATCATGGCTCATTTTGGAAACCTTGTGCCAAACACACACGTGAACCCGTGCAAGAGTTTAGAAAAATAAACAAATGTAATATGAGATGGATTTTGTTAAACCTGGTACCCACTCATTTACGAGATATGATTTTGCTTCATCATAGTGTAGAGGTGACAGAAAATGGCACTAGCTACACCAGGGAATGAACCGGCGACAACTGGGCTCGGAAAAGCTGACATGACGAATCGTTTATCACGTATCCACCATTGCTATGCAATGCAAAGTTCATCATGAAATGAAGAGTAACGTTTCAATCTATCAATATATATTACAATTTACGGGAACAAAACATGCCCCAAAAAGGGCGCTAGCTACATTGACAAATGGGGCGCGCGGTGTGTGATGTGCTGAAGGTGAGCGGGGGCTGATGACTTAGTAGCGGTAGTGTTCGGGTTTGTAAGGACCCTGAGCAGGGATACCGAGGTATTCGGCCTGCTTGGGGGACATCTTGGTGAGCTTCACGCCGAGCTTGTCCAGATGTGCGGCGGCAACCTCCTCGTCGAGCTTCTTGGGGAGGAGGTGAACACCGACAGAGTAGGTAGCGTGGTCGGTCCAGAGGGCGATTTGGGCAAGGACCTGGTTGGAGAAGGAGTTGGACATGACAAAGGATGGGTGACCAGTGGCGCATCCGAGGTTGACGAGACGACCCTCGGCCAAAAGGATAATGTGACGGCCATTCTTCAAGGTGAAACGGTCAACTTGGGGCTTGATGTTGACCTTCTTGGCGGCGTTGGCCTTCAACCATGCAACATCGATTTCAATGTCAAAGTGACCAATGCTGTAAAATAACAATTAGACAACTTGGCCCTTTAAGATTTGGGGAGAGGTACGTACTTGCAAACAATGGCATCGTCCTTCATTTGACTAAAGTGCTCGCCAGTGATAATGTCACGGCAACCGGTGGTGGTAACAAAGATGTTACCCTCAGCAACAGCATCCTCCATGGTGGTCACTTCGTAACCCTCCATCGCAGCTTGCAGAGCGTTGATAGGGTCAATCTCGGTCACAATGACACGGGCACCCATACCCTTGAGAGCGGCAGCGCAACCCTTGCCAACGTCACCGTAACCAGCAACGACACCAATCTTGCCAGCAATCATGACATCGGTGGCACGCTTGATACCGTCAATGAGGGACTCACGGCAGCCGTACAAGTTGTCAAACTTGGACTTTGTAACAGAGTCGTTGACGTTGATGGCGGGGATCTTGAGCTTGCCCTCCTTCAACATACGGTACAAGTTGTGGACACCAGTGGTGGTTTCCTCAGAGACACCCCTGATACCAGCAAGGAGCTCGGGGTACTTTTCGTGAATGAGACCAGTAAGGTCACCACCGTCGTCAAGGATCATGTTTGGTGGTTGGCCATTCTTGAACGCCTTCAACTGCTGCTCAAGGCACCAGTTGTACTCTTCATCGGTCTCACCCTTCCAGGCAAAGACGGGGATACCTAAAGGCGCATGTAAGCCAACCGCGCCAAAAAAAAGGATGAAAAAGATAGCAACGTACCGGCAGCAGCCATGGCAGCGGCAGCGTGGTCTTGGGTGGAGAAGATGTTGCAAGAGGTCCAAGTGATCTCAGCACCGAGCACAATCAAGGTCTCCATCAACACGGCAGTCTGAATGGTCATGTGCAGACATCCAGCGACACGAGCACCGCTAAGAGGCTTGCTCTTGCCGTACTTTTCCCGGAGGGTCATGAGACCAGGCATCTCATTCTCCGCAAGCTCAATCTCCTTACGACCAAAGTCGGCAAGGGTGATGTCGGCTGTAAATCCAAAGTGTTAGAACGCGTAGAAGAGGAGTAAAGGACCAACCATGTATACGCACCAACTTTGTACTGCTGAACCATGTTTGCAAAGTGTGTTGGAGGGAGTGCGGGAAGACGGAGGAGGTCAAGATGGGTTGATGGGAAGAAGGGGAACCCATCCGGACAACTCGGTTCTTGTAGGAAATTCGCTTGGGGTGGACTGCGCCACATTACCATATTAGAGTAAATGATACGTGAAGCTGATTGGCTGCGATGGATTCATGTAACCTTTTAGGGCAAAGCGGCTCGGGGAGCCCCTCCATCGAAGAGGCCAACGTTTGGGGCGAAAGTTGAAAACGTGTGAAAGTATGCGAAGAGCTGGGTTTTTGGTCGGGCGTTTTGTTTTTGTTTTGTGTGTTTTCTTTGTGGGAGGATGGGCGACTTTGGTGATCACTGCACTCGACGGTCAAGAACCAATGGCAAGACTTGCATAGTGGGATATCCATCAGAGGAAAGAGTATGGGCATCCATTGTGAACATGCTGCGCAACACGCCCTTTTGGTTTCAATTGTGTGTGTGCGAGACCACAAGGTCTCCAAGTCAGTCTTGCGCAACCACCTCGATCAAGGAGCTCTCTATTTTCCACAATGACAAAACAGTAGATCCAAAAGGAAAAATAACTAACAATAAACGTCTCTCATAATAATAACAAAATATATCGTTAGTCTACATATATACAAATGCAAAGGTGTTCGTATCAGGTATCAGTAAAATAATGGTATAGAGTATGCTGAATGTAATATGCTGTTCGAGTTTAGGCCGGTACGCAAGATTTCAAATCGGAGGCATGTGTTTTGCACGTCTAAAATTCAGCAAACCGTTCAACACACGGACATGCACGAACGTCCCAAACACACGAACCACACCTTTTCTTGCCATGAGATGGTATCCATCAAACACTTTTCGAGCACGATGCGAATTGTTCCAACAAGGAGGAGGGCCGACAGAAAGGAGCATAGTATTGCTGTCGCTACAAGCAACGTTAAACCAGACCGTCAATAAACACAACAGACAATCCACCAAAAACGTTTACATACCAAAATCAATCTCTTGCATCCCAATCACAAGCGTCTGCTTAAACAACCGGGTTGCATTCCCGTCCATCATCATTGCCAGCGTTGGTTCAGGATCGTGTGTGGGTGACAGGGGCTCCTTTTAGATGGAAGTTATATTCACTTTACATACTCGATGAGGAGACGTCAAGTGAACAAGAGAACTACAAGAAACCCCAACGGGCCATAAACGAAGCAGCAGCCAAGATGGGATCACGCCCTCATCATGTCAACGACCCAAAAAAAAAACAAAAACAGGCCGACTCTGCAGAAAACCATTCATAAAGTGGGCCTATTTTTTCGTATGATCGAGCCATCTTTAGTAAAACTCAGCGCCACGAACACAAAAGATCTGGTCGTTGGACCTTGTCAAGTGGAATTAGGTCCGCGAGGTCATTCGATAGCAGAGGGTGGTCCGATGTGAAATTTGTTGAAAGCTGCAAAAGTAAGCAAGTCACGTGCAAAGAGATTGGGGACAAGTCCAGGTGGACTAGTGTTCAAAAACAAGGTTCGATCATCCAAAGCCCGTGTTCAACTTCTTTCTGCAAGTTAAACCTTGGATGATTCAACTACTGCCAAGGATCCCCATTCGACGAATCTGTCAAAATATATCGTTTGCATGGAGTGACAAAATCCTAATTGTCATATGGAACTCGAATCAAGTGACTAATCCATGTTGAACCGTACTGTGAAAAAATCTCAAAGTTCGTTCCTAGTCTTATACATCACATGGCAGTTACAAGCAAGCTATGCAACAAACGGAGAGAGAAATCTGCCTAAAAAGTAAAAGTATATACAAGGGAAGAAAAAAGGGAAAAAAGCTCAAAGGTTGTCAGTCCTCCCATCCCCAAACTACCTCAAAGGCCTCAGAAACGTGGACGCCCACATCCAGTTTCAACACTCCTACATCCAAAGTCGACTGCCTGGCATCTCCATTCACTGTAACGCGAAACGGCTTGTCCGTATTCTCATCCTCTGTCCGCACTCCCATGACCACAATCTCATGAACCATATACGAATCCGGGATTGCCCATTCGACGTCTTCTGCAACCTTTGCACCAGAGGATCGAACAGAAGATGCGGTTGCCGTAAAAGAAATTTCATATGATGACTTTGTCAGAGTTGTTTTCAAGGATATGCCGTCATCAATGTACAATGTGCCCACAGCATTCTGCGAGGCATCCAGTGCAACAAGGAGGTCGTACCCCGACTCCCGACTTTCATGTACAGTCAGGTTGGGTGTATGATGGGTAGGCACGACATATCCCCCCCGTATGAACGCAGGCGTAGGCTCCATGAGCGGCGCCGACATGAACGGCATCTGCGTGGGGATCTCCTTGTAATGATACAAATTGTACCAGTTGGATTTGGGAAGGTACGGTACGATCCTCTCTTGACCTTGTCGCAATATAGGTGCAACGAGAATAGAAGGGCCGATCATAAATTGTGTGTCAATGGCCCAGGTTGTGGGATCCCTAGGGAACTCCCAGCACAGAGGACGGAGAACGGGTGTCCCTTTTGTCCAGCCTTCGTGGAAAAGCGTGTACCAGTACGGTAGAAGCTTGTACCGTGTGTGTAGCGCAACGCGAGATGCATGCGTGACTTGGGGTGTAACGAATGGTTCTTGGGGTTTGGCGCCCCGCACGTTGTGGTTCCGGCTGAAAGGGTAGAAGGCTGACATTTGCATCCAGCGAGTCAAGAGTTCTTCACTTGGTTCTCCGTTGAACCCTCCAATGTCCGGACCGACCATGTGGATGCCAAACAGCTGAAAATTAATGCAACCTGGGATGGAGTAGGCGAGAGATTCAAACGTTGAGACTTTTGGACAGGATCCAATCAGTATCTTAAATGTCAAGCATGCCATGTGCAACGCAAACTAAAAACTCACAATTATCTCCCAACCAATGCGTAGTCCACCGTCCACTTCCGGCAAACGTACTCCGACACAACACAAAAGGCCTTTTTCCACCGTCCAAAACTGTCAAAGCCTTGTATGTCGCAATGGACTCCATGTGTCCGTACAAATTATGTACATCATACTCTAAAACATCCCCATAATGGACAGAGTCCATGGATGTTGTGTTTGTGTGGAGATCTTCTCGCTCCCCTGCATTGTTGATACGGTAGGGTGGGTATTCGAGTGTACAGTGGTGAGTGTGATGGTGTAGATGGTGCGATTCCCTGTGTGTGTAGCAGTCGTGGTGGAAGGCGGAGCAACGACGCTGAGGGAGGGAGCGACGTCGGTCGGGGGAGTAGAGAGGTTGAGGGGGTAGGCTCTTGGAGAGGGGTGGGACATTGGGGGGTTCGGGCGTGGAGAGGCGAGGCAGGCTCTCCCAGCTGGACATGATTTCAGGAGTTGATTCGGGTGTCGCATGTAATTCCTTTTGTTGGGTCCCAGTAATTGAAAACCCGACAGCTCCCTCCTGGCCCCCTCCAGACTCGACATCTGTTGTATTTGACTCGAGAAGATCTTTTAAGGAATATGTCTGCACTTCTTGCAACTCTCCCACCGGTACCTCTCCAACTTCTCCTATTTCCTCCCCAGCGTCAAATTCCAAGTCATCAAACACAGATTCAACCTCTGTCGCCGTAGAACAATTTGACCCAGCATCACTCTGTTCCTCCTCCTCGGGTTCCAAAGGATGAATATGCAAAGCCGGGCCAGAAAGATCCGTTTGGATCAATTCATCCAGGTTCACCGGCTTATTCGGTGTTCTGGGATCGTCTCTACATTCCCCTTTGCAGAAATTGGCCAACTCGTTCATATCCAGCCAAACACCATCTAAATGCGAGATTTCGTACCACTCCCTTAAACACCGATCCCAGTATTCTTGAGTCTTTGGATGAAAAAAATCTGGAAAGTGAACCCGTCCTGGCCATACTTTGCCCATAAAATTGGCCCTTTTGCGGTTTTTCATGTAAATGTCGAGTTGAAGGCCTTGTTCAAAGGATGGGTAATTTGTTTCGACTTTGATACCTGGGTCGACAATCATGACGGCGTGCTGGTTTCTTGCGTGAAGTTTGTCTATGAACGCCTTAAGTTCCGCTGCTGGGTAACGGATGGGGTCGTACGTGAAATCCTTAAATTCTTCCATGTAGCTACACGTTCCATACAATGCCCTGGTCAGCCGGCAATGGCAATGATGTATCCAGACACCAGACACAGTACGTACTCAATATCAAACCACATACAGTCCAACGGAATCTTGGCCTTTTTAAAATTCCTAACGACCTTCTTGACTTCATCCAATGTATAGTACCCCCATCGACATTGGTGGAATCCTAGAGACCAGTAAGGGATAGGTGCTGGCAGTCCCACGACATCTGTATATTGTCGGCAGACATCCAAAGGCGTTGGTCCGAGGAGGACATAGAACTCGAGAATCCCCCCTATGATCTTGTAGATGATGGTTCCTGGGTGCAACTCAATGTCCATTCCGTTACTGTTAAGAAGGAACTATAGCACCGGGCCAATGTCAGTAAATGTTCATGGCGGAATGGCATTCGCGAGTGAGACCGCTTACCACACCGTGAGCGTTGCCATCGCGAAGTTCCATATACACAGGATCTAAGGGAATCGAGGATGAAGCAATAAAAATAATCACCAATGGCATCGTGCGACACACTTACGGCAGCTGTAAAGGTTTTCGTTTGGCGGGCTGGGCGCATCTTGCAATGTTTTGAGACGAGGCACTTGAAAAGCACCAAGCGCCAAACACATACCTCTTGTGAATATAGTCCATATACTCCCATCAGGGTCCTTTCGCAATGCTGAAACGTTCTCTCCAAGCCCATAAATATTCGCATCTTTCGGGGCAATCCCAGTATTAACCAGTTCTATATACTGATCCTTGAACACCATCTGACTCAAACTCGCGCGAAAGATGGGTGCGCCATCTTCATTACGAGTAACCGATAGAACCGTATCAGGAATAAGGCCATCTTCACCTGGTTTGTCCGTCAGCACATCCACATAGTAGGCCAGGTCATTCACCTTCAGATCTTTATCAGGACTGGGCCGCTCAAAAATGGACTCTGGTACCCTCCATCGTCGGTTTTGGCGGTCACCAATGACAATATGCAGGCGAGAAGGTGTTTCAAACGTCACTTTGAGCGCGAGCTCGGCCACGTCGTGACCGAGGTGAGAAAGACGGGTCTGACCTGTGACTGTCAAGTCAGCGGTGATGCAGGTTTCCTCTCTGAGAACATGTTCAACGATATATCCCGATTTGAAGCGCTCTTTGAGGCTTTTCCCTGTAGGCGGACACATTGTGGTCACTCAAGCCAGTTGCGGCGGACGAGGAATGATACAGAGGGTAACTTGCAGGGCCAGCAATTGAAAGTCAGGTTTTATTCGCATAAAACAGGTGGCGTTTAACGTCACGCTTGGGACTCATTTGCAAAACCGCTACCTTCCTTGGACGTTGCCAGGTTGTCAAGCCCTCACATGGGTAATGGGTTCCCATATATAATCTATCAAAACGTCACACTCCAAAAGGGAGCCTCCAGGAAAGGAACAGCACCAGGTCTTTTACGTAACGCGTTCATCACGTGGATGTCATTTAACCAAATTGGGCATACTTGAGAGTGCCTTGGCTTGACAGCCGTGGCCGAGTTTTGGCAGTTTCCCTTTTCAAATCTTGAGACCGCAGCTTCCAAAAGCATCTGGTATCAGGGAATCAAGGCTTTTGCATTCAGAGGTCAAACGAGTGGGAAACTGTGCGGAACACTGAGCTGGTTTGCATAAGGGTATGTGCCAAAGTTTTCCATCTAGAGGTACTTCCTCCCAGTCTAACATAAGTTTTTCCACATTTCTGGTCGGAAATACTTGTTTCTCAGCATCGGACAACAATGAGTTCTGCGTCCTATATTCCGCCTAGCGCTGAGGGGCCATCCAGTAATACTTTCCCCAGGAGAGACTCTCACAGCGGTCGAGGTGGCAAGGGAAGTCGACGAGGTGGAAAGAGTGGCTACGATCCAGAACGAAGCTCGTACAGTTACATACCTCCGCCCCACCACAAGCTCGCCAAGGCATCTCTTAAAAACCACGCAAACGATGCATATAGCGAAGAAACTGCCCTTGCTTCGCCAACCAACCACAGCCGGCAACATAGTGGAAGCAGCGCTAGACGCAGCCAGGGCACGAACGAAGGTCCTGGATTGCAAATGACGGATGGACATGCCAATGGACCATCTGAGATGTGTCCGGTACATCTATCATCAAAGAGCCAATCATCATCAAAGCCGACGACACGTCAAAGGACCAAGGACGAGAGAAATGCTCAAAGAAGACATTCGCAAGGGCATTCTCCTCCTGTTCAGGTCGAGGTGGAGACCAGCAATGTGAGTGAAGGTGGAGCGACCGGCTCGGGTGCATCCCATCCCAAAAAATCAAGAAAGAAGCGAAATCAAGAGAAATCGACTGGCTCGAGAAATGCGTTGGAAGTAGAAGGACTGGAAGTCGATGATGCTCTGCAACGCGAAAACCCCTTTGCCGACAGCAAGCCCTTCACCTCTCCTCCAGATGTCAAAGGTGTAGAGGGCGTAGGGCAGAAAAAGGCACGCAATCGAAAAAAGAACAAGCAGCAGAAGCAGGCACAACCTTTGGACGATCAAGAAACACCTACTTTGGTGATTGAAAGCCGTACCCTCGCTTCAGGTGGAAAGCTTCTTGTTACCAGATCCTGTTCCACCTCTCCTCGGAGTCCTGGCTATCCAGATGTTGGTTACAGCGATGGTGCACCCGCTCCTCCGTCGACTCTCACCAACGAGGGACCAGCTACTACTTTAAGGAAACTCAAGGATGTGCCTAACAACCCAGCGCACGATGCATGCATTCGGGCGTCTGGCACGAGGGACGAGGACGAAGAAGTGATTGATTATGCAGACCTGAACGCATTGAGGGGCCCCACTGCCAGCAAGCGACCCATTCGCAAAGCCAAATCTCATCAAGGTATTCGATATGAAGGGTCTCGTAATGAGGCAGCCAGTAGCAATGGAGATATAAATTCCCATGGCCGACCATTCACAGCGGGAGATAGATCCAGAAGAGAAAAAACTTTACATGGTGGGAGAACCAACATGAGTAAAGCAGTGTCCTACGGGTTGGCACCGGAAACACCAAAGGGCAGCCGAGCAGGAATGCAACTATCGCCGTCTATACGTCAAGCCAAAAGCCACGAGCATATCAATAGGAGCGGGCCGGACGACGGTGTACGCCGACGGGGCGCGTCAGCTCGAAAGGAAACTCCCAAAAAGAATGATCACCGAGGTAGTTATGATCGTCAAGGTCTAACGGTTCTCGAAAATGAGGGGAATTCTGACACCGGCATCCCACTCTCACGGAGGAAAGACCGTGGGAAGAAATCGTTTGGAGAAAAGTCGCATGCCAGCACCCCGGAAGGACCTTTATCTTGGCGTCAGCAAGATACTCCCGCCTCCGCATCGGCCTCTCCTCGATCTAGTGCTGTTCGAGAGTCACATGGAAGCCCCCGATCATCCCCCCATGTGTCCGCGAGACGGAATATCTACGAAGAGTGCGTGATAGTTTCATTTTAAGCAACAACGATGCATATCTTTTTAATTCTTAGTGACATTCTAGGTACCTTACGAGTGCGCAAGTGGCTGATGGATTAAAGGATGGGACGTTAAAGCTCGGTTCTTTGCGTATCAACAAACGCAACCGTTATGACTCGTATGTGACTGTCAACGACGATGAACAAGATATATACATTTGTGGAATGAAGAATCGGAATCGTGCGTTTGAAGGAGATGTAGTCGTCGTCAAGCTCCTGGAAGGTCAAGATCTCCAAAAGGAAGTAAATGGGGAGAAGTATCGACGAGAACGGAGGAGGAAGAGTAACCAGGAACGCCAGGCCAAGTGTGATGTCGTCGCGGAGGGCTATAGTAGCGAGGGAGAACTTCCAGAGGATGAAGACATTGGTAAAGTATCTTTGGACAATACTTTAAAATGTTTTTGCCTTAACGTTCCTGAATTTAGATGGAGAGAATCGCGTGTACGGAAAGGTCGTTTACATTTCGGAACGTCGTCAGGATAGGTCTTTCGCTGGGACCCTCCAGTTCGATTCACCTATTACTCAGATGCGAGAGAGACATGTTAACCGTGATCGACCTCCGAAGATTGTTTGGTTCAAGCCCGTGAGTATGCTTTGTGCGTCTGCGAATGCATGCATGCATCTGACAGTTTTGCGAACCACTTTACAGAGCGATAAACGCGTTGCGTTGCTGGCCATTCCCCTTGAGCATGCACCAAAGGATTTTCTTCAGGACCCGGTGGCTTATCAGAACATTCTTTTCAAGGCCACTGTACTAAGGTGGCCCGCCAGTTCACAGCATCCTTTTGGTGTGGTCACGGGCACACTTGGACAAATGGGCGAGATCTCAATTGAGACTGATGCTCTCCTCGTGGACGCAGGAGTTACCTGGGATGCGTTCTCCGACGAAGTATTAGCGTGCCTACCATCAGTTCCTTGGAGTATACCACAGGAGGAGTACAGCAAACGTCGGGATCTACGCTCAGAGCGCATTTTTTCAATTGATCCGCAAACCGCTCGGGATCTGGATGATGCCGTTTCCGTCAAACCATTAGGAGATGGAACATTTGAAGTCGGCGTGCATATTGCTGATGTTACGCATTTTGTACGCCCGGGAACCGCGTTGGACAAGGAAGCAAGACATCGCGCTACAACTGTCTATCTGGTCCGGAAGGCGATTCCTATGTTACCTAGGCTCCTTTGTGAGGAGCTGTGTAGTTTGAACCCTGGAGTAGAACGCCTGGCCTTTTCGGTGATTTGGAAGATGAATTCCTCTGCAATAGGGATTGGAACGCCATGGTTTGGACGAACTATTATCAAGTCTTGCGCAAAGTTAAGCTATGATCATGCGCAGAGGCTTATTGACGGGAAGGACTGGGAAGGACTGCCCCAAGTTGAGATTAATGGAAGTACGACCATCGAAGACATAAAAGGAGATGTCCTGCGACTATACGAATTCAGCAAGATGATGAGGAGGCGCAGGTTTGAAAACGGCGCATTGTCCATTCAAAATGCCAAGTTATGGTTTGCCATTGATGATTATGGGAACCCCGTGAGTACTGGGGTATATGAGATCAAGGACAGCAACAAGCTGATCGAAGAATTCATGCTGTTGGCGAACATGGCTGTTGCGCAAAAGATCAGTAGCCGTTTCTCTAACTCTGCCTTGCTACGTAATCATCGGAAACCTCTGAAGAAGAGTATGGATGAATTTGTCGCTTTTGCGGCCAAATTGGGATATACCATCGATTCTTCCACCTCTGCGTCCTTGCAAACGTCGTTTGAATCGATACCACATGCATTTCAGCGGTCCGTGTTGCAGCAATTGTGCATCAAACCAATGCAGCGAGCGAAATATTTCTGTACTGGAGCCGTTGACATTACAAACTGGCATCACTATGCGCTGAGCGTTCCGCTCTATACTCATTTCACCTCGCCCATTCGTCGTTACTGTGATGTCATGGTCCATCGCATGCTGGAAGCTGCAATTGAGAACGACGAGTACGACGTTTACCATACGAAGGAAGTTGCTCTAGTGGCGAAGCAATGTAACGACCGGAAAGACGCAAGTAAAGACGCACAAGAAGCTAGTCAAAAGCTTTTCTTATGTGCATATCTGAAGCGATTGTGTGAAAAGGAGGCCGTCAACGCGACGCAAAGTAATCAGACGTCAGCGAAAGACGGAATTTTTGCGGAGGCTATTGTGTACAATGTGGGGACCAGAGGTTTTGACGTCTTGGTTCCCAAGTACGGACTCGAGAAGCGGATTTGGCTCGAGGATTCCATAGAGTTGGGCGAGGTTATTGGGTGTGAGGAGGTCAAAGGGGAGATTGGCAAACTTCGAATCTATTGGAAGAAAGAGAGTAATGGAATGGCTGCTGTGATCGGTAGCTTGGAGAGCTTGAACATTGCAGATGCAGAAGATGCAGTAGATACACCTTGCAACAACAGCGACTCGTCGTCGAACGGCAAGCCTGATCGTGTGTCCGTCAGCCCTGAAAGCCATCCCAGTACTGCCGCGTGCATGTCTTTAAACGACCCCGTATCGCCTGCTGATAATTCGTCTTTTTCGCATCAAAAACCGTCAACCCCCGCCTGTAACGATAAAGCAAACAAACCCAAACGCCGCACTTTTGATCCCGCAACCGTGGAGACGCAAACTGTGCGCATATTTGATCGCGTGTTGGTGCGAATTCTTCCAGATTTGACCAAAAGCCCTCCGGAACTCCGCATATTCGCCGTGAAGCCTGGAACGGGTGTCTTCATGGACGATATTGGCGAGGATGCCGTGGGAGTTCAAATGGATGTATCTTGCCCTGGTATTGTGGATGATGCAGAATGATGACCGCTGTATTCTCCTATAGACCAAGATTTTCTTGTATGATGTTAATATTGTTTCCGTGCGTATGTGAGAATGGGGAATGTTATTTTGAAATCTGGGAGGCGTCATGGTTGCGTATCATCTTTTGTGGCTGTATTGGCGAAACCCTGTTGTTGTGTAGATACCCAATATTGTAGATATGCGAGATATAGAGCGTGTTTTGGTGAGCGTTGCAAGAACGCCATCACTGCTATTCCCAAAATCGTATTTCGCACATATTTACACCGTCATCAATTAAAGTCTCAAACATCCACTTTCCGCTTCTTGGCTGCCTGTGCAGCCTCAATTTCCAACTCGCCTTCAACCTTTCTCGCTTGGCCTTTAGCTACCAAGCCATCATTTCCAATCAATTCGCCTACACCAGCCTCAACAGCTCCCACAATCTTTTCTACCGTACCGTGGATGGTGGAGGGCTTTAGAGACGGTTGGTCGACCTCAACATAACCATCGTCCACGAGCTCTGTCACTTCGGCTGGCCCGCTTTCACCTTCCGTTGCCTCAGCCATTTTTTTTCGTTTCAATCGTGTCATGGGCCTGTCGCCATCGTGTGGGGAAGGACTAAGCGAAACCCTTGACTAAACACGCGACCTGCGTCAACAAGGTTATGGATAAAATTCACTTCTATTAGTCGCATACCTTTATTTTTGTCGGGGTCCTTTCAGGTGACTTGCTGAGCGACTCAAACTCTTCCATGGATATAGGAGGTGCAATCTCCTGGTCATGGACGACAGGTGCTTTAATAAAAGTCTCTTTAATTGGTTTGGTTCTAATGAAAAAAAAGTTTAAGGTAATTGTGTCTGGTAATAAGCTGAATATACGTACTCTTCCACGACATGAGTTCTATGGATAACCCGCTCAATGACGGGTTGCACTTCTGTGATGATTTTTGTCTTGATTGTTTCATGGATGATAGGTTCTTTATAAACCTGCGACGACGTTTATATTTACTCAGCGGGTTGGCTCCGTAAGTAAAATTTAGCTCGTGGTTCCCAAAAACGAACCTTTTCGTGGATAACAGCACTTTCATGAATCTCGTCCTTGAATGCATCGGCTTGTTCCTGGTATCGCTCTAGGTCGGCCTCTCTTTATCATGCGTCATGTAATGTCAATGCCGTGCGACAATTATCTCGGACGCCAAAGAAAACGGATTTCATACTTGGCTTTCTCGCGATATCTGTGTTTCTCCTCCTGCAACTCGACCTTTTCCACTGTAGGTGCCTCAGTCACAACATCCAAAACCGGTTGCACGACCTGCTGAACTTCTGTCTGAATCCGCTCTCTTTCAATGACAGGTTGGATCTCTTCGCGTTCCACTTCAGCAACAGTTTCGTGGATGACGGCATCTAATCAGTCGTGAATGTTACATGTGAGTTTCCTACTCTCTGAAGCAGATATTGACTTTAGTAATTAAGGGGTCATACCTTTTACCTCCGCCTCTTCTTCGGCAGGTTGGACAATCTTGTCTGTAGCTTTTGGTGGAGGGGCACCACCGTGATATTCATATGTAGGCTCCGCAGAACTCTCTTTGGCTTGAGATGGCATATTGTCAAATATACTCTAAAACTTGTGGGCTTTTTTCAAAGTAGGACTTTTCAAAAAAGGAAGACGTTGTGATAGCAGGAGGAAGCTTATGTACTGGTCATTGGCGACTCAATGTGACGTCATATGTGCTGGGCTTATCTAATACGCGGTATGACGCGCACAAGCCTTCGCATACCTAAGCCACAAGATATTTCCAGTGCTTTCTCCAGTGGGGGAGAGTTGTAGTTGTATGCCAGATTCCGGGAAAGTCAAGTAAAAGTTGATTTGTACACACCTTTATAATTTTTAGGAACACCCATATGACACTTTACAACAGCTAAGCATGAAAGCAAGTGGTTTCACCCAGGAGGAGAACTATCTACAAAATCATGGAATCTGACGAGTTCGATCCCGGTTAATAGTCTCCGAGAAGGTCCGCGGAGATCCCTTTTTTAAATTTGACAATTTCAGAACTAGAAATATCACAATGTTTCAGGGTAATGATCGCAACCCAATTAACCTTCCTAAAAGCATACGAAAAATACAAAAAACTCTCCAACTAAAACCAAAAAGTATTTCGACTTCCTATCTCCCATCTAATCTTTCCCGTACAACCCATACACACCAAGGGTCCGACCTTGGAGCCACCCACATTTTGGGGGTTCCACTGCGCCCATCGCCCATTGAAAAAACTTACGTCTTGAAAAAAAGTTTCCACAGAATTTCCACACTTTTTCTGGCCCGTGGATCGGAGCTGACGCAAACATTCATTCAGCCAGCATCCAACGCTTCCAGCCGCAAGAGTGAGGCGTCCCACTATGAGCGAATATCACGTGAGGTAGACATTTTTCGGTAAGCAGGCGAACACGGGCTCAGCTGATCAGTGATGGTGCTCAGCTGCCAGAGATCCCAATTGCCATTCAAACAATCGTTTCGCAAAAAATTACCTTGAAGGCTGTGGGGGGCCACTGACAGCGATCACGACCACGACGTGGACCGTCGCGTCGTCATACAAGTCGGGGGGGTGAATATTCAGAGGAAGACAAGGCAAAACGGCACGAATATAGCCATTGTCAACAATACCCTGATGAAACCGTTCAGGAAATCTTTCCCCCAGTGCGACAATATGCCAATTTGTAAGGGGGACGATATGCCACCCATTCCCCCCGAAGAGATTCCAGAGACAGAAGGATTGTTTTTTTCACCTGTCACAAGGGCGTGGGGGATGGTTCGACCTGCGGCATAGTAACTGAGTGTTGGCAGGGGTAGTGCGATTAGTCAGCGACCACAATCGTGGGAGCCGTGGAAGACTCGTCCTCTACGACAGACCGGGAACCAGGATGGATTACGTGTGGTTATCCAATGGTCATGAAATCACTTGCTTCTCTCCATTGGCTTCGGAACACGTGGATTCACTTTTTCAAAACCAGTCGAGCCAAGAGTACGTCTTGTGGTCGGCCGAAATTCGGAGCCCTTTTCTCGGAAAGACTGGATACCTTTTCCTTCCTCCCACTCCCCCCCTCCCTCGCCTGAAAAGTGGGCGTTTGGCCTGCGGGAGACTTGCCATCCGCGCCATAATTCATAACAGCGCATTTCTCGCTCCAGACATTCACCCTCCGCTCCACTCGTCTCGCTTGGACACGCTACAACATTGTGTCTTTTCCATACGTGAAAATTCCGCCTGACTGCATTGTTACCGGGTTTCTCCCCACTCCCGACACGATTTAACAATGTCGTCTGCATCTAATCTGCAGTCACAGAAGTCTCATTCCCAATCTGGACGGCGGCATCCATTATCCATCGACAGCGTCGTCGACGGACCGCATCAGCGGGATCCGGGCCCACGGAATTCCGATGGCTATGGGAGAGGACCACTTTCGGCGGACAGGGACCCACCGCAGTCACAGCAAAATCCCGCATCAGATGCACCTTCAACGGCATCGTACGTGTTTGCGCACCCTTTGAGTTTTTTGGTCGTCTTGACTCATGCTTGTCTCAAACATTAAAGAAAGGTGCATTCATATCAGTTGAGAATCCTTCAACATCCAGTACGTGCACGCTGTTGTGGATTTGGAAATAAAGGTAAGAGTTTCCACAGTTGCGCCGTGTTTCCTCTGCTATACCACGTGCATCATTGCTCACAGTTGCTCGTTAGACCGGCGAGCCGTTGATCCGGTATGATTTCGCTTGTTTATCTGGCGTGATTCCCGCCATTGCACTGACTTATCGTATCCAATCTTTTTGACCTTGTAGCCGCCAGTGGTGGAATTGGTGAGACTGGACGCAGCTGGCAAGGAATTAGACAGGTATGCCACCTAGTATAATTTTGATTTTTTTGTCACATCTAAGCAACGTCCGCGTTTTGTAGCTGCGAAGAAGCTCCTTTCCTAGTATGCCATGCATCACTTTGGAACCCAGAGGGCACAGAGGATCGCAGTTTGGTAGAAAACGTATATGCCCAAGGCGGTGGAAACGACGCAGCAGATGCCAGCGTACACGCAGTGGTTGGATCCCAGGTGGCCATAGCTCAATCACTAAAAGATGTGGACGATAAGCGGAAAATGATGTTTTTATATCCGGACTTGTCCGTTCGTTTGCCTGGACGATACTCGTTTCGGTTTCAGCTTGTGGACGTTTCGCTAGGGTAAGTTCTCGGAGCCCATGAGGAAGTCCCTCAACGTCAGCATGATGTATGCTCCTTGTACTTCTGCGGCAAATTGTGCAATAAATCTGTTACTTGTACTCATTTCATTTATCACGAGAACAGGAGGCCAGCAGAGGGCAACTTGAAGCAGATGGTTGGCCGCGATGCTGTAGAAGGCAAGCCGGTGCTGGCAGTAGTTCAATCTTTGCCCTTTGAGTCCTACAGGCCCAAACAGTTCCCGGGAATGCTAAAGGTATACTAGTACCTACATCTCTGCGTACTGATTGCATTGCTGACGTCGCCGGTATAGTCAACGGAATTGTCCAGACGCCTTGCAGAACAAGGGATTGTGGAGATACGAGCACGCAAGTGAGTTTCGCAGTCCTTTATTCCACTTAAAATATGGTTGTACCCGGAACCAAGAAACTTATCCAGCCCATCCGCAATTTTAGTCGAACTCCGCCACCTCAACGCGACGAGTCTTAGGAAGAGAGTACCACACATAGCGGACAGTTTTTCTTTAACGAAGCCACCGTCTGCGCCTCCACGAAACGGAGGAGCAATATCTGCAAATCAATCACCCTATCTAACACGCCGAAAGATACTACCGTATCTCCCGTCCTCTGCGGATTTAGTTTCTAACAGTCATTTGGGGGCATCCACATTATTTTTCTCTCTCTTATATCACTTGGGCCGGTTGCTTCAACAAGGCGGCGATGGAGGAACGGTTTTGGTAGAGTTTGGTAGTTTTTATTTGAATAGGGTTCTCTCACCACCCGATCGTATTATTTTAATGTGTATCTTGTACCTGTACCAAAATGTACATCAAGTATTTCATCACTGCCTTGTTGGGGTTGGTTTTTTCTTTCCCGCGTGAGGAGGTGTGAGAAGCAGAATTAGCTAACTTGCATCCTGCCATACTTTGATGGAAAATCGGATGGAGGTTCACTCCCGCAATGAACTCAGAAGCTAGTTTGGACATTGAGAAAGTCTAAACGTGACATACTCTGACTACCCCATGTACTCTGAACCAACAGTGTTGGAGAGGATAAGCAGCTTTTCAATATCCCACCATGTGCTGCTTGTATTGACGGTCATTGTAGTGCGACGTTGAAAGAAAAACAAACGGAAATGCTTCCACGGTGTGGCTTACGGCGTGGCTGGGTAGTGCTGGTTACCATTAGCCATGGACATGGGTTTTCCGCCTTGGGGAGACGGGATATTTTGTTATGCAATTGGAGACATTGCCACCTGCTCAGCTGATGCTATCAGTTGCATCACTGAACCCGGCTGTCGGAACCATGCTGTGAGCAGTAGTGCCTGACAAGAAACGTGCAGCCAAGCCCTGGTCGTCTAGGGACGTTCGGATTCGGGTTGGTTGGGACCAATATGCATCTTCATCGCCATGGTGATATGTGGCACAGGGTCTGAACTGAGTTGCCATCGAACGTCCAGAATGGATGTGTCAACTCTAGGGGGCCGGCGAGGATGGGAGAGTTGCGATATAATATTGATGGAACATTGCGACAGGAAACAGAAAGGGAAGCGACTGAAAGAGAGCAGTGGGATAGACGGCGCGGTGGAGTAAGTTTTGACAGCAACATGAGCAACTCACATTACTCATATTTACCTTTTGATCTTGATCTCTCCAAATCTTTTCCTCCATTTCTAGAGGTGGCAGCAAAGACCAGAAAAGCCAAAACTTAGCAAAGAGGAGGCACTCGCAGAGGCACGAAAATCTATCTTAATTGATAACCGCGACAGACGGGAACAAGGGCGTTCAGGTGATGAGCCTGACGACTTGCCAAGAGGAGGTCGGCGTGAGAGAGGGGCACCAGTGTGGGGATGGGAAGCAGATCGCGTGCTTTTCGGGAGAGGGGGCGAGGCACCCTTTCGACGAGAAGGCCCTGAATACGATGAATTCAGAGGTGCGTTTTAAGCTGCGTTTGGACACGGTTTACGAGGGTAGACAGATGGTGTGGCTGGAACAGCCTATTGATATCTGGTGGTCCAGTGTGTTTTCCCTTGTTATATGTTGACGTCAAAAGTAATAAAATATCATATCTTTTATTCTTCCCTACGTCCATCCGGTGTCCGCGTTACCATATCTAAAATCATCTCTTCAAACCCGTCACTTAAAAGACTTTTTCCTAAAATTCACCGTCATGCGGCAGAAGAAGCTCAAAGCAGATGAAGCAGCTGCGATGAAATCAGGAAACCCACACCAAGCACCAAAACGTGATGAGATAGCAGATAGTCGACATGCATTGGTACTTTTTGCAGACTTCCAAGAGAGGAAACGGAAACAATTGAAGGAGAAAATTGAGAACGTGGGTAAAAGCAATGTACGCAATGTGTCGCTGGATCGCTTGGATCTGACGATTATTTTGATAAGGACCGTGCAGCTTTGCCCATTAAACCGCTGCAGGAAAAGATTGCGGAAACGGTGCGCAATAACCGTGTAGTACTTATTGCTGGTGAGCGGTTGATTCTAAATAAGAATATCACCGAATAATCCCTAACAGCTTTGTGACCATAGCGGACACGGGCGCCGGTAAAAGCACTCAGGTGCCCCAGTACCTGCTGGCTGCCGGTTTCGACCGTATCGCATGTACGCAGCCAAGGCGAATTGCATGCTACAGTCTCGCTAGACGGGTTAGGTAAATATCAAGCTCCAGTTCCTTCTTTTATAAGCAAATGATCTCACGTTGATGGTAGCTACGAGAGCATGAACATGTATGGCTCAGAAATTGCATATCAAGTTCGATTCGAAGGTACCAAGACCACGAAGACAAAGATTTTGTTTCTTACGGAGGTAGGCGCTCGTAGCATAACTAATTGAAAAATAAAGATTTAAACAATGGTAACAGGGAGTGCTCCTAAGACAATTTGCAAGCGACCCGCAGCTGCCCATGTACAACGTGATTATTGTAGATGAAGTCCACGAGCGGCATCTGACAGGTAGTGTCCTCTTCTAGTGCACTTTATCAATCTCCATTTTACAGATCACTTTTTGCCGTCAGGTGATTTCCTCCTGGGAGTACTGAAGCGCTTGCTTTCACATCGAGAGGATATTCGGGTGATCCTAATGTCCGCCACAATAAATGCGAAACTTTTCAGCGAGTATTTTAACGCACCAATTATAGAGGCAAGAGCCAGGAATTTCCTTCATTCCAGCAATTCTTTATTGGTGGGCTTACCTTTGTATTGCTTAGTAGGTTCCTGGACGCATGTACCCTGTTACGATTGAGTATCTATCGATAGAGGAAGAAGACAGGAATCTGGTTGATGACAGACTGTATAATGAAAGAATGGAAGCTGAAGTACGGCAGTCCATCCCCGCTCGCCCAACCAAACTTGATGCTGGTAAGACCCGATTTATCTGAAGTGTGAAGTGGACATGTTTCTCACATCGTAAGTGCAATGAATAGCACCGTACCTGAGAATAATGGAGAAGATCGATCAAGTGGTTCCAGAGCACGAGCGAGGCGACATGCTCATATTTGTCAGTGGTATCAATGAGATATCGCTCCTGGCAGAAGAATTGAAAGGTTATGCAAGCTACACAAAGTCTGTACCCTACACATTCTTTGGCCGATATCTGAGATATTAATTAAGCGGTACTCACTATGTTTAGGAAATGGATTATACTTATGCTGCATAGTTCGTTGTCTGTGACTGAGCAAGAAAAGGTATACGAATGCTCAGCAATTATGTATATACATACAAGACTAACATGAAAGAGCAGGTCTTTGACGTCCCTCCTGTCGGAGTCCGCAAATGCATCCTTTCCACCAACATCGCCGAGACCAGCGTTACCATTGACGGTGTTCGCTTTATCATTGACTCTGGTGCGCATGAAGGAATCAATGCATTGAGCAGGCTCATCAACAAATTCAACACCGTTTTGTATCGTTTAGGCAAGGTCAAGGAAATGGGCTTTGATCCTGCTGCAAATCTGTCCCGCCTCTCAGAGTTCTGGATTAGTCAGTCAAGCGCAAAGCAGCGAGCTGGGCGTGCAGGAAGAACAGGGCCTGGTGAAGTACGTACCAGATCTAGTGCACTACGACTCATCTTTAATGACCATAAACCATTGCAAATATCTTGATTCTAGTGTTATCGATTCTATACTAAAAAGGAGTATGACCGCCTTAACGAGTTTCCTGTACCTGAAATTCTACGCATGCCTCTTGAACCACTTCTTCTCCAAATCCGGGCATACGGTCTCGGTGATCCACGGGATTTTGATTTCATTGAGCGACCGGCGGAAGCGAATATATCATTTTCGATAATGCGATTGCAGGATTTGGGCGCACTAAGCAGGAAAGAAGACTTGACTGCTCTCGGGAGAGTATTAGCGATGCTACCCTTGGACGTGGTATTAGGGAAAATGCTAATTTTGGGATCGGTACGTGTCGGGCAGGGACTTTAAGGAAACGCAGGAAAGTTGATGTTTTTTGATTTTCGGCTGGCAGATTTGTGATCTTGTCGATGCCATTGTGGTGATAGCTGCAGCATTGAGTGTTCAGTCACCATTCATACGCGTCCCTGAGCATAAGGTGGATATTCTTGAGGTATGCACTCAATGTATGATAGCGGGTTTGTGAACTTCATACCCACCGCATCTGTCATGGACACAGAACCGACGATCTCTTCAATCCGATCATGGTGACCCTTTTACACTGCTCAATGTGTTCTCAGAATGGCTCGGAGTAAAAGCAGGGAGAGAGGTATATATTTTGCAGTGTTTTCAACTTTATCGAACTTATTAATTCACATCTCCATGAGAAGGAATCCTCCCGGAATTGGTGCAAGCGTCACGGTGTGGAAGAGCAACGATTATATGAAATGGTAAAACTGAAGAAGCAATTTGAAGGAGTCTTGCAGGATTATTTGCGTATCTCGGCTGCTTCTGCGGGCGAGGACGACAGCGAGGGAGCAACCGGGCACAAACGTAAACGTAACCAATATGACGATAGAGATGATAAGGGGCGGTTGAACTGGAGAGTATGCATCAATAGGTTATGTTCACGATCAATCGTTTTGTTGATGAAGCGTTACACAGGACCCAGAGTATCAACGACGGCGTGAGCAGAGGCGTATGCTAGAGCGGCGGAAACGATTACAGAGTTCCGGAAAACGAAAGATTCTACGGATGGAAGAATCTGAAGGGTTGGAGGCTGGAGAGCAAGACGAACCCGAAGATGGTAACATTCACTCTACCTTGTGTCACTTGATGCGTAGTGGACACATTATGACTTGGATCTACTTGTTTGGTCTGTTTAGACATTGCGGACATGTCAGTCGATGCCTTGGAGTTTTCCCTTAAACACGATGCTCGCGAATTGTTCCAACGCTCAGATGTCGGAAACTTGACCGAGAGGGATGTAAATCTCCTCAAATTGGTGGTTTGTTCAGGATTGTATCCACATTTAGCGGTTCCAGATGAAGCGAACCACGTACGCAAAGCAACCGAGCAGGTTTTTCATACTAAAGGGAAGAGGTATGGACAAGTTTACGGGGGAGCATGTAACCATGCGCATGCTGATTGCTTTTTTTGGCCAGATTTGTGGCAATGCATCCCACAAGTATCTTTGCGTCTAAGCCAGAGTTGGTACAGCCCAAAGTACAAGGTACATTAGATGTTGAGCCATTTCTACGGACAACTGTGTCTGTCCTTCTCGCTGTCATCAATTTACAACTTGTTTGCCAGGCACGAGCATACCTGTTCCGGAAGATGGCAAGGAAACATTAGCCACCCTTCATGCACGTACCCACGTAACAGAGATGTTATGCTACTTGGAGTTACTGGAGACAACCAAGCCGTACCTCATGAACGTCTTGAGAGTTCCTGCCCTTTCAGCATGCCTCTTGTTCGGACGTTCAAGTATGTACTTTCCTTTGTTTGACTGTATGAAACAATCTTTCTCACATACATGGCGTCCGCTAGTCGATATCAGCCCAGACACAATGCACGTCATCGTTGATGACTGGCTACATATTAACTTCCATGATCCGCACGTTGCACAGCGTGTTTTGGTTTTGGCGAATTTCTTACGTGTGGCATGGGACATGATTGTCAGTCGAAAACTTGAGGTAGGGTGGGGTACGTGCTCTTGAGCCTTTTGAGGCTAGATAATGACTTGCATCGTTCTACACCAGAATGTGCGCCAGTTTAAAAATGCAGTATCATCATCAAAAGATGCGACAGAGGTAGTGGGGACCGCCTTGGGTGATTCAGCCTTACAGGAAGACGAAACATCAGGACAGCCTTCACGGCGTAATCGTAGAGGGCGAATGGATTGGGCCAAAATCGACTTCCTGCCATCGTCAATAAAGCGAATACGAAGAGATTGGGAGGATGGAACAGTTTTGGGCAGGATAGGGGCCTTTGCGGATATTGGCCCTGAAGATGTATCTGGTACAGGTTCTCGGTCGTGTTCCCTTTGCGCAACCCAACTCACCAATGTCTGGACATTTAGCACAACTAGGAGATTTCTTGGACCTGGATGTGTCATTTACTGCAGAGCGTTTAAAGATGCAAGAAGTTTCACAAATGGTGTGTATCCGTTGTGCTCATTCAAGACTCATGATGGAAATTGGGATCGTTCTCCTCATGTCTTCTATTATAGTTTGGATACGATCCATACACGCCAGAGACTCTCAAGCAAGCGTCAGTTCAAGTTACACCGTATCTTCGGTACTTTGCAGCCAACCCCAAAATCGTTACAAGAAAAATGCGAAAGCTTCTGTATGAGGAGGTAGTCGATGACATGCAGACAGAGCACGGCGAACAAGCAAGTGATGACGCAAAAGAACTCTCAGTGGAGCTTAATGTTGATGTGGCCGAGAAAACCATGATGGAACCCGCCCAGGAACCATCATCACAACTAGCACAAGATGCGGCACGCAAGACATTTGAATGTAGCAAATGCGGGAGGACATTTTTATTTACCCCAGTTGAAACACTCCGACATCGCAGAAATTGTGCAGGCTGAAGCCTCAACAGTCCTCTGTATCTATTTATCGTCCTGTATCTATCTATTAAGTGTGCATTTTGTAACATGGCGGCAGCACCTCGGTAAACCTGTCTGGCCCCGTTGGATGTCTGTGAGGAATGCGTGGGAAAGTTTGGGTTGCGGTACCAGTTCCCTCTCATTTTGAGTGGTGGACTCCCCAGGCGGTACGGGTGCTTGGTTTTTGGTTCTTCATTTTGTTTGGTTCCTGGGCTGGCTTGGCTGTCAAAGAGCTGCTCCCTCGCCATTATCGTCGTCGCCGTACGCAGGAGAGAAGGATTGACTTCAGATTTTTGCGCCGGGCAGCATCGGAGCGGCGCCCATGCCGACCGCATTAGTTGCCGATCATTTGCCAAACGGTACGGCAACCAGAGCAGCAGCATCATGGAGGGCTACAGACGGTTTACTGTACATATCACACCACCCACGTCGCCCTCTTCTTTGGCTTCATCCAGCCTTATCAGAGTAGTGACTCTTGTGGTTACCCCAATGATTGCTACTTTCATTCATCTAGAGAGTGCCTTGTGGGCCTTGACATGAAATTCACATACAGCATTAAGGAATGAGGTACCAGAGGGGTAGAGGGACATGAAGTACTGTACAATAAAGCGCAATAGTCAGGCTGCTTGACCTGTATCACAAAAATAGAAACGTGAATTACTCTGTGAGTTCTTCATTTTGGACTCTAGCAAGATGGTTCTAGGAAGCTCTAGATTGTGGCTACAATCCTGTCAAATTGCTTTTCTAGTTGGTTATCTTTGTATGCCCAGTAATTAGAGGTTGAAGGCACTCAAGTCCTAGGTAAAGATGAGAGTTTGAGACAAGCCCTCGCTGAAGCAATCATGCGAACAAATGTCATTGTTAGGCAAGCAATGTGAGTTTTGTTAGGACTACGTTCTCCGTGATCCGGACACGAACATTCCTCAAATTAATCCAAATTTCCTCGATGTCATGTTGCAATCAGTATGCTGAATCAAGAAAGGGAATAAAAAGCTCTACAAATATGGAATTGCGTGAAATTCGTCGAAACCTTTATGATGGTTCCATTGGTACACTTCAAATAGGTACTTACGAAAACCTATTTATCTGAATACTATGCAGCCGAAGCATGATTGAGGAAGATCAAGAACAGCCTCTTGAACGTTGCTGGGGAAAAAGTTCCACATATGCTTGCAGAACATGTAGAGTAGATTCACGATCACAAGATCCAAGATCCATGCTTCTTCCAGATAAAAAGGAGTTTTGAGGAAACTCAAACTTTTTACAATATTCAATGCAAACCGATGGAGTACTATGCTACTTATCACGCAGGCCATGGAGACCACGAATCCAAAGACAAACCTAAGCTTACCAATGGTTCCCCTTTGATAAAAGCCCCATTCCGAAACACATTCGTTTAGTCACTAGAACGTTAATCCATCTCACCAAGGTCACAACGATGTGTGACGGGTTAAGGAGAGGAATCAGGAAACAACTGAGTGACTACTGTTTAGTTGGGCATTGCTGCTCTTTTACCTTTCAAGTGGTTCCACCCACGCACTGTTGCGATATGAATTAGTTGTTCGGCACCAGCCGTTGCGAGCTAGGATGCCTGGGTTCAATACCAAGGATAGGTATGCATAGATTTGTGATTGCTCCTTCCGGATTAAGAGCTTCAATTTGAAGGTTTTGTATGTCAGGTGGCCCATCGATCCCGCCGACATAAGTCTGTTTTGACAATACGGCATTTCATCCTGAGCTATAGCCGTGTTCCAGATGACGTCGCTCCACTTTGATTTTCCTTGAAGAGTACAACTGCTCGGAAGAGATGAGAGATGTCCAGATCACCGAAATTGAAGTCAGGTAGGTCTTTTAGGGCAAGGATTTGTTGTGCCGTGGCTCTGAATTCATTCGGGAGCATTTTTGTTCATTTGAGACGCTTCCTGGCCGTTTCCGTTTGGTTCTATGCAGCGCTTCATCCTGGGTAAGTTGAGTCTCAGTTGTCGTTGTCGTCATGGCGCAACTATTCAGCAAGGCGACCCACACACCGCGTTGACAACAGAGAACCAAGCTCACGATTCAATGGCACTATACCACACATCCTGCCAGCACCAGCGTCCAACCCTGTTCACACGGTTCAAGAACATCCCTTGTCAGACGCCGCCTACATACTCGGATATCCTCCGGGTTCGATTGTGTCTGGTTGCTATGCTGAGAGTCGTTTTAATTGCAAATCATAATGGCAATGTCGTTCTACAAGGGGCGACAAACACCTGTTGCCTCGTTCCTCGTCATCATCTTCGCTCGCTCTGGTTGGCGCGCTACTGTATCAACTGAAGTGTTAGAGTGTATTCCCCAAAGACATTTCCAGCAATGTCTGGCGAGCACAGCCCTGTTGAGGCGTCAATATTCTAAAAAAATAGTAAGTCTTCCGATGTAACCTTCTTAGATTCCACGCATCGAAACTGCTTGCCCATTGGGATACAGATACGTCCAGACACAAGAGGGAAGGGTCATGGGCTGGCATGCATCAACTTTTGGGCACGGCGCTGGGATCTGGACGGGGGTTCTTCAGGATCGTCACGACCGCTTGATCAGGGATGGGCGGATCCTCTGGGTTTTTATCACAGTAATTTATTCACTGTTGCTATTTCTGAATCGAATGGGCATGTCGTATAGGATAACACTGTGAATGGTTAGGGGCTGAGGAGAGGCGGAAACGGGCAGGGCTTTAGATTTTGTTAATTTGATTTACCAGTCAATAGATACTGGTTTATGGCGCATTGCCACTTCAACAAGATGCAAGGAATGGATCCCATCGCTAAAGTATTTTTAGTGACAAGCTGGATACATTGAAAGTTTGGGATAAGCGTCAAATGCGGCTTGACCTGGCACTTTCTGATCCCGCGTGCGATATTTTTAGATGTCCGACCAAATGACATGTTACTATTTTGTACTTACTCTGCGAGGGGAGTGGAAGGGTATATTACGTGGAGCCCTGAGAGCTTCCCGCCCATCGGGTAACAGTGTCTTGGTAGAGCTCGCTCTCGTCGTAAGTATTCAAAAGGTCATTGGGCTGAACCATCAATTCCGATGAGACATGTCGGTGTGGATGCCCCACATGATGAAGGCTTGAGCTGTTGCTTACTAATCCGTCGGAAAGGATCCTTTTTACGAAACCATGCCTTGAAAGACTGCGGACCGTATTACGATTGGAAGCTTGGTTTGATCACCTTCTCACCTCGTTTTTTTACCCCTGTCAGAAAGCGATGTCGGCGGTATCATCTGAATTGATGGACCTTTCATCTTTTACTCCTTCGGATGACTGTTCCAAAACACAAGGAACACCTACTCCTTCCTTTCCTTCTCCCCCCATCTCCGAAGTGCATACGAGTAGCCCATCCACCACCATTACAACCTCCCAATGCTCCTGTGCCGCATCTCATAAGACTGTAGTCAATTCCCCCGGGTCCCACAACTGCCGCAAGATCCCTGTACCCCACCGTTCCCTCCCCTCTTCACTGACCAGTGACCAAAAGCGCGAATTGGGCATCATTAAGCTGGACGTGTACACAGCCTACCGTTTGGAACCCGCACAACTCCTGTTTGATCGCGAAGCACGACGAAAGGCACTCTGGGCGTGGAAGCGGAAGCGAATTGGTTATGGTGATAGTGAGGATGAGACGCTTGGAAGGAAAGTTGGCAGGCCTAGACGGCGAGGACGGGGTGGAAGAAAACCCATGACCAGTCGTTTTGCGGAGGGGTTCTCACTAGATGATATGGAGCTTATGCCAAAGACAACCGGCACAACCCAAGGTGCACCAGTTATTACATGGACCAAAGGTATTCGCTACTAGGATCCTTTTATTCTCACGAACAGATAATAAACATGTGATTGCATTGCTGTCAGGTGAACCGCTGCTCATAACCCCAACAACACCTTATTATAGCCATCTCACCCCCGAAGAACTTCACACGTGCTCAACACTCCGTCTTCTCCCAGAGACCTACCTGAAAATAAAGGAAACCCTTCTTACCGCCAAAGCAGAGCGAGGGCCTTTTAAAAAACGAGATGCTCAGAAATGGTGTAGAGTGGACGTCAACAAGACAGGAAAATTATACGATTGGTTCGTTGCTTTGGGCTGGTTGGAGGCATATGACGCTCCACCATCAAATGGCGTATAGTAACACTAGTAAGAACTGTTCAACTCGGTTGCTTGCTAGGGGCGTACTTTTATTCTATTACCGTATGGCACCATTCTTTTGATTCTTTGTGTATGTAGTGTCGCTCGCCAGTGTATTATTTTTTTGCAGCTGAACTAGATGGGTAATTTCTTGAAGTGTTGCCTGTCCACGTCGCGTAGTGATTAAGTAATCTGCGATATTGGATCGGAGGTGTGACATCATCAACTGAGCTCATTAGAGTTTTGCCCAACGTTTTTTTTTGTTTCTGAACAATGCCGCCTTTGAATGATGCAACCTTAATGGCCATCATAACGGAAGGCCAACATGCGAAATGCGCGATTGCGGATATTTATTTTGTGCCTCTACGTTTGCTGGTAGTCGTTGGTCAAAGGCACACGTAGGTCTCCCCCCAACCGCGTGCCAGATTGTAACGCGAGGGGAGGAAAACCTTGTTCATACAGGTAGTGGACCTGACATCACACCTGGGCTGCTGGACAAAGGAAGTCTGTATGATATCAATAGAAAAGGGTCGCTGAGAGACACGTAACCACGTTATGACGTCGTATGACGGAGGGTGGCAGATCACGCAGTATGAGACTAGAGGCGATGCGACGGGGTATAAAAGGGAGACCACAAGCATCTTCGGGGCTTTTCCTTGTACTGCCATTAAGAAACGCAAATTCCGTTATCAATATCAATCACAAACGCTTTCGTTCCATATCCCTCTGATATCCCATTTGATCTCTTCTACTTTTAACTATCGAAATGTCTGACATTGAACGCCAAAGAGCTGAGAAAGTGCGAGAGGTAACAGGTGCCCTCAAGGAGGGTAGGCTCCCAACTACCGCCCAGGCTGTCTCTGGAATCCAGCAAATCCAGCAAGGTGCGTCCCTTGGTGGTGTATCAAAAGACTTGAGTCCCGCGGGAAAGAAGGTACAAACATCTCTCATATCTTGACGTGTTGTACATCGTTTTGGAAGGAGCCATTTATTTAATCTTTTCTGATATTCTTCCTTAGGTCTTGGCTGATACCGAGCGCCTCCTGGATGACACGAAGAAGGTTATTACTCAAACAATGCCCAACAACGAGCTGCAGAATGCCATTTACTATGGTGGACGTATGTATTGCTCTCGCCCGCTTGCACTGATTAAATTGGCCTATATGTTCTGATTGCCGGTTAATTTTCAGTCGCTGCTCAACGTTCACAACCACTGAGCGCCTCTGAGGCTTCTACAGCTGCTGACCAGTTAGTACAGGCTGGAGCCAAGGCCGCGCAGCTCGCCAAGATGATTGTGACATCTGGCGAGTTCCGGTCATTACTAA
The DNA here is from genome assembly GCA_006535965.1 of Spizellomyces sp. 'palustris'. Taxonomy (NCBI): domain Eukaryota; kingdom Fungi; phylum Chytridiomycota; class Chytridiomycetes; order Spizellomycetales; family Spizellomycetaceae; genus Spizellomyces; species Spizellomyces sp. 'palustris'. The sequence goes on along the minus strand of QEAR01000013.1, from coordinate 146,113 downwards.
GTGAAATCAGCGAGATTGCTCAAGGTGGGTGTTTTAATTTACGTGAATCAGAGCCATGGCAGAAGGTTGATAAACTCTTTCTTATGCGTCCTAGAAATTGCCCGAAGTAATATTGACGAAGCCAGTGATGATCTTGCCAATGACCCTAATGCACCAGAACAAGTCCGCGATGCAGCTGCTCGTACTCGCGAAACAGTGCGTAACAACGACCTTCAAGGTGCGGCTCAACAGGGAAGTCAACAAGCTCAGGCAACGTATGAGCAAGGGAAGCAACAAGCGTACAACACTGCCAATGAGCAAAGTCGCAAAGCACAAGAAGCCGGGGACGCTACAAGACGCACAGCTGGTGACTCTCTCGCGGGCGGGGCAACTTTACGCGACACTGCAAAGAACCTTGTTGATACCATCGCTAATCAAGCTGAACGACACTTGCCTGAGGACACGGTCAACAAGACATCTGGAGCCATTCGTGATCATGGGGCCAAGCTTCACACTGGTGAAGAGTCTGCCACTGGGTTGAAAAACCAAGCAGTTGAGCAGGGCCGAACCTTGGCTAATCAGGCAGCTTCGCAGCTCCGTGATCCCAACTCACAACTTCGCCAGACTGGCGAACGCGTTGCCCGCAAACTGGTGGACATGCCGGAAGATAAGCGCAGGGACATCATTCTCCGTGTGAAGGTCGTTGCAAAGGTATGTTCAATGAACGTTGGTCGTCCTTACTCGGAATCCTAATGACAATTTCGTGTCTATGCAGACTCTTCAGTCCAAGCCCGAATTCCAAGGCGGTATCGACGACCTATTCGACATCCTCGCCCCCCTTGGCTGGCAGGCCAAGACCGCGGCATCCGTTGCTATCTCCAAGACCGCTGAGGCCCCTACTGATCCCAACCAACTTGAAGCATCTCGGGAAGCCCGCATCGCCACCGCCAATGCAAAGCAGCTCATTGAGAACTTTGCCAACGGCCGCTCGTTAGATCCTCTTATTGTCGCATTGCAAGGCTTCGCTGGGGAAGCTCGTGAAGACCAAGAATTGCGCGCATTCTGGAACGACTTTGGCGCATACCTCCGCCGGACTATCCGCGAACCCGGCTACATTGAGCAGGCCAACTACGACCGTGAAGCTGAAGAACTTGTAGAACGCGGTCGCCGTGCCTTGGACAAGTACAACTATCACACCCAAAAGATTTCGTACGAGAGCCGCAACTACGCCCAAGCCCTCGCATCTAACAAGACTACGCAAAGGATGCAATCCGATGCCAACGCCTTGGTCAATGATTTGTTCCTCGATGAACGCGGCAAACCTACATTTAAACCCGAGCTGCTTCGCGACTTGGCAAAATGCATCCCGGCCATTGCCGACAAACTTGCTTACCTGTACGTATCGTGTTCTCTTGGTCTTATTTACGTCAATGTCTGATGCTCATAATCACTTTCGCAGACCTATCCCTCGTGTTGAGGTTGATGACGGAACTTACCACCTTATTTTCGACAACATCATCTTGCACTCTACTATTCTGCCCAAATATGTGCACATTGTGACCGACACCACTGTGGATGCGACCAAGAAGGACCCCAACGAGCAATTTAACAACTACATCCTTCTCGAAATGTAAGTTAAATTATTACCTCTGTTGGCATTATTTTTAGCCTGTTAACATTTCAATCTGCAGCTCTCAAATTGAGGCATCTGCTCGTGACATTGCATGGTTGTTCAACAAACACTCTGGTTTCTGGAAGGCGGGTGATGTCGGTCTTGCAGACTTTGACATCAAGGGTGATGGTCTCTCTATTCGGGTCAAAATCATCCCCGGCGCGGAAACTGGCCGTGCGGCTCCGAACGATGACGTCAAGGGTCGCTTCCTCCATGCAGCCGAGGTGGAAACGACTTTGCATAACCTGGACCTCCGTCTCCACGATTCACACCATGAGTAAGTATCATGCAACGTTCCCATCCTGTGTAACCAGAACACAAAGGACTTATTTGTAAATCTTCCAAAATCAGCTTCCTGTACAAGATCGCTAAACCCATCCTCCAAAGCCGGGCAAAGAAGCAAATCGAGCAGGCCGTGTCCGACTCTCTTCGTGATTTGATCTTTTCACTCGACGAAAAGGTTGCGCAGGCAGCGAACCAGGTTGCCCCTGTAGGTGGACCAGAACCCGCAAAGGGTATTCCGGAGTGGGGAAGCAAAGCTTTCAATGCGTAAAACACAATCTAACCATATGTTGCGTGAGCGTGGGGCAAACGGAGAATCATATCCTTTCAAGAAGCACAGTTTTTTTTGGGTTGCGAGATAGTTGATGTTTTGTTGTAAATTTGTTACTGCAAAAGTATTTTGAACCGTTTATGCTTTCCATATGCTTTACATAAGAAAACGAAAAATTCCTTAGTACATGAGATATGTAACTTAGAGATTTCACTTTCGCCTAGCTTGATTTTGTTTAGCCGTATGAATGTTATAAATGTCAAGAACGATGAGCACAGTTGGCTATCCGTCGTTGCTGTCGGGCATCCCCGTGGCGAGGAAGAAATCTTCGGCGATCCAATTGTGCAAAACTCCTGCACTTGCTGTGTGACGTACCTCGTGCTGACAAGAAATTTCCAGTGCACTCCAATGTCGTCGTGGTGAGCCGAAAAGCAAAGAAAAAGTAGGTAAAACAGGAAGAGTGTCCACGCTGTCTGCGTCGTCTGTCTATTTGACATCATCTCCCCCGTCGTATCCAACCGTCCGAGGCTTACTGATTTTTTTGAAGTGTTTTTGGCGCTCACCTGGCAATTGCTTCTCGTGTTTTATTATGCGTTGTCCCTGAAGATGAACTGGCCAGCGCCAGAGGACGAAGACAAGGACGACCATAAAAGTCCACTGGAAGTTCTTTTTTTGCTTACCTGGCCATTAGCGCTTACTTAACAAAAGGACACAGGCTTCTGCGCGTAGATAATATTCCGCTAGGAACGCGTCCTTCCATTGGAAACTGTAGTCAAGATAAAGCAACGGCAGCCAGCTGGAAATCTTTGGTGAATTGCTCGTGAATGTAGAAACCAACAATAACGATTGGACAACCCTTTGCAAGAACTGTCATCCACTGCACCTCAGACGAGACATTAGAATTCCAATCGCATACTCGCCATCTTGTCAGCATTGCCACTACGCAGCGGTTGCAACGGTGCTCAAACGTCCTCCCTTACAGAGTTTGGTGTGTGTCGTCCGCTGTAATCGAGGGTCGGTGCAGCTTGCCACCACCTGGCTTGTGCAAGTATGCCGCCGAATGGCTCGCTTGACAATTCTAGGGCAGGTGGGAGCGCGTCGATAGAAGCCTCACGACGAGCGCCTTGGCTCCTGTCTATCTCGGCAAGAAATAGCCATGACGCTCGGTCTTCATTGGGGTCGAAAGCGTCATCCGCAGATGGGCGGAAGGGTGGAGTTAAAGGTTTCCTGGGAGCATTCAAGTTTTTTGGAAAGAGGAGTAAAAGCATGTCGGAAATGAAGAAGGAGCTGGCTCTGCCAATGTCGCCGGAGCCACCTATCACATCCACCACCCCTGTTGATCCCGTGAGACCTAAAACACCTTCGTCAACTGAGCGGGCTAGAAATCCGACTTCTACCAGGTCCGTTAAAAGAAACTAATTGCAAAAAAAGGACATTGCAGTCGCAATTTGCAGTTTATTAATCGCTTGTTCAACTTCCCAGCACGCCACAATCCCGACTCAAACCCGCAAAATCGGAACCGATTCTGAATTACCTCAGTACCCCACCACCCAGTCTCCCCTCTACCACCTCGGGGTCCTCAGCGTCAACTGCGCTTACTCCTACATCCTGTCTGTCGAGATCATCATCTTCGCACCGATCGACTGCGATTGTTCGCCTTGTAGATGTCGATTCAGACGGGACGCTCTTTCTTCGGCGTGAAGGACTCGAAAATCTACGGAGAATCGAGGCGGATGTTTTTGTAATTGCTGCAATTGGTGGGAGCGGCATTGGGAAGTCGAGCGTTCTAAACCGAATTGCGAAGAGCCGGAAGCGCTTTCCTGTAGCGGAAGAAAGGAACCCGAGAAAGCCGTCACAACAGGGAATATCTTTTATGACGGTGGACCCATGGTGGGAGACGGATGCGCAGGGCAACCCAAATCGGAGGGATGTGAATACGAGTGGAATGCCCCAAGCCATGCCAAAGAAAGTGCTCCTCCTTGATACGCCTGGATTGGAAGGGACCGACACAGTCCTTGACCGGGAACTCAATCTTCTTGCCCTTGTGATGCTTATTGCATCATCGGTCCTGGTGGTTGGGAGAGAGATATTCGACGATGCAGCGCTGCGCACGCTTAGGTAAGACCCTGACGTTCAAACGTCATTCAAAGGCTATGCTCGGATCACCAACGGATTTTATAGAGCATTTGGCGAACTTCCGAAACTCATCGACCCTTCGACTCGCCTGGACGTACTCTCATTGTGCCTCCCAAAGCTGCTTTGGGTCCTTCTCGACTCCGACACAAAAACGTCCGACGACGACGCTAACTTCCTCGATGCCATGCTCCACCCACCTACCCAGCTCAAAACCAATGAGACGGCTGAGATGGTTCGGGCGGTACTCACAAAACTGTTTCCATACCAGTCACTCTACAGCATCCCATCCCCATCTACTAAAGAGGAATTGCCTCCTGTCGATGAGTCCACGAATGATCCACCGAGACGGCCAAAATCGAATGCATACCGGCGACGTATGGAGCGGATGATTGGTGCCCTTGGAAGGACAACTGACGTCAAGAAAGCGTGGGCGTTACGAGGGGATATGATGGCGCTTCCTCTGAAAGGCAAAGGTACGCCGTGAAGTCTAGACATCTCATGTTCTGATTCGGAAGCAACTCGCAAAAGCTGACGAATACCCAACTGCCGGTTTGTAGACGTGGCTAATCTGCTGGTTCTTTGCTGCGACGTGTTAAATAAGAGTGAGCTCCTCGATCTGACATGCTTATGGCAAGAGACGTATGGTGGGTTACAAATGCCGAGGGCACTATGTGTTATTTCTCACTAAATGCACGTTTTCTCCCAGACCGAAGATGGAAAATGTTACACGAGACAGCGAGATCTAAATGTATGTTCCATTCAAGCAATACCGGGGGTAATCTTGCGCGTACGTGCTAACTAATTTTCAACTCTCGCAGATGAAGACCTTATGGCAGCGGTAGCAGTACCGGACATGCCTATGGATTTAGCAGCTCTCCGCAAACGGCATGACGAGTGCGCGCGAAAGTCTACTCTTGCTGTTCGGGACAGCTTGGATGTGGACACTAGAGGAAAACTTTGGAGAAGACGGGAAGAGGAACTTTTGGTATGGTGGCTGATGCGTCTCTGCGCGAGGATGACCGGGTGCTGATATTCGGATTGCTCACCCAGGCATCAATGGGCCAAATGGACGAGCGTGGTAAAGTGCACCCCATTGATGCGTTTCTTGCCACCTTTGTTATCAAAAACTACGAAATGGCTATCGCTCAATGTCGGTCTCTATTGGCCAAGGGACAAGACGAAATTACAAACAAGGTACACATCTAATGTCAGATATAGCTGTTTTCAAAGAGGTTGTACCAACAGGTTTCTTTATAGATTGCCGATGGCTACTACGAGGATGTTTCGCACTTTGACGACAATGTCAACCGCCTCGTCGCGCACTTTCATCGCACCTGTCGCACACCCGCCCTGCTTTCCGGAACCACTATCACCTCCCTTCTAGAATCTTTTCATGCTAAAATCATATCGCAACGCACACATCTGTTACAGCATTTTCAAGAACGAGCACAGCACGCCGCCGAGCGTGCGGCAAGACACAATATCATACGCGTCGAACGTGAACGCAAGGAAAGGCAATGGAAGGTTATGAAAGCGGCGGAGGACCTGCGATGTCTTCAGGAGGCTGTCGGGCAAGTTCGGGTGCGAGCGGTGGCCGAGGAGGCACGATTGAAAGAAGAGGAGCGCGAGGCAAGAAGAAGGTTGATGGAGGCGATTTCCGTGTCAGAAGGTTCTAGTATTGCGACTGTTGGTTTGCCAGGGGCTCCCCCAGATTCAAGCGGAAAGATTGGGGGAATGGTAGGAGGCATGGTAGGAGTGCCACCAAGGAGTAAAACACCTCAAGGTCGTCGTCGATCCAGAAGTGGTTGGAGCCCGAAAGAAATGTTGACCGACGAGACGGGATGGCAAGGGGGTAGTAGCAGTAAATTGCGATCTACGTCGGCAGGCCGCTTGGGAAGTTCCAGGAGCGACAATGGGGATTGGTACGGGGGTGGCGGGTTAGCAGCCTATTACCAGCAGCAAGTACCTCCCGTTCCGCCATTACCTACTATGCCCATGGTTCACCCGGGTCCACCGAGCGGAACTCACTATGTGGGAGCACGTCCTGGACATGCACGAACGAGATCTGGCCCGGCGCCGGCTTTCCCTCCGGCTGGATATGGTACAAATAATGGACATACCGGCTTTGGAGGATACAGTGACAGTTATATTGGTTATGGAGGTTATCGGTGAGGCTTGATGGGCTGTTGTACGTATAGATGATTCAGGAGGGGGAGGGGGGTTATTCCGATACATAGAGGCTCTGGATATATGGGGTTCCATACCCAATTATATTTACTAATGCACATGTCATATATTATTGGTAATAGAACGTCTGTATGTATGCTACATGCTTTTTACTGGCCCTTCGGCCTGTTGATAAAATAACCATGCAGTGCGTTCCAGTTGTTTGTAGAAATGGGAACCGCCCAAAGATTCGATTACCTAAGCTAGAAAGGTCATATACCCATATATGTCCGGCCGAATCTTCGGACATCGGGCACCGCGTCCAGGATCGAGTTGAGAAACTCAACTTTGAGATATCCAGCACATTCCACAACGGACAGTTGTCCTGCTGTATACCAAGCCGCCCACGTTTTCATCTTATTATCCTCCTACTAAGTCACCAACTTTTATGAAAACTACCGCTGGAACAATATGACATTTGGCATTCCGCCGCGCGGAGGAAGGGGCAAATGGCGAGGAAAGTGGAAGGGTGGTCGCTCCAATGGCCTGCGACGACGAATAGGAGGATATCAAAGAGGCCAAACAACTGGAGAGAATACCGTTAACCAATCAGAAAATGAGAGCCCTGGTGGAGCAGAGGCTCCTATTCCCGGAGTAAACGCAGGTGGACCGGCCGAAGAGGTTGTCGAACCGTTTGTGGAAAACATGGATACCCTCGATTTTCGTAAAGAGGAGGTTCGTGTGCGGGATGAAATGGATGAGAAGATGGGGTTCTATCGATATACAGAAGGTCCAGAGCGGCTGGGTTGGATGGTGAATATGCATCCGGTAAGACGACACTTGCGGGAAGGCTCTTGAGAGGCACTGTGGTTTGACGCAAATATATTAGACGGTATTGTTCGATGGTGAATGGCCTAGTGGAAAGGCAGCTCTAGATCTGTACTTTCTGGATGAAGACGGCGCTTCTTTTAAGGCGACAGTCGTATATGACCCGTACTTTTTTGTGCTCTGCAAGGTGAGCAGTGTGAATTGTTAATGTTGATCCACATTCCTTTACAAACGGCTGACATTTACGGGGTCTCAGCCTGGCACCGAAGCAGACGTTGAAGAGTACATTCGACGTCGGTTTGACAAGGTCATACTTTCCGTTGAAAGAGTTGAAAGACACGATCTCGATTTGGTACGTTGTCCCGGGGGTCGCGCAAGTTGGCGCCTAGTATCAAGATGCTCACAAACTTTCTATCAATAGGCAAATCATCTTCTTGGAAACAAGCGAACGCTTCTGAAGCTGAAGTTCTGGAACGTACAAAACCTGCTGTCTGTTCGAAAGATGCTACTACCGGCTGTTGCTAGAAACCGGCACAAGCAAGAAACATCTGGAGCGTACGATGAAGTTGCCGAGTAGGTGGTTCTCGAGTCATCTCGGTATGATTGTATATCTGACATTGGGCTGTTTAGAATGACAAATCAACAAAACGCTGCGGAACAGGCCATTCAAAAAACCCACCGAGATGCGCTGGATTTTGTAATAGATCTGAGAGAGTACGACGTTACGTATTATACACGCGCAGCCATAGATTGTGGTGAGTTGGAAGCGCCTGCGTGTTTCTCATACGAATGTGTAGTAACTTTGACCTCTTGGCAGACCTAAGAGTTGGATTGTGGTACACTGTCAAAGCCCTGCAAGGGTCGATTTTGTTAGAACCCCGACCAGATAAGGTCAAGCGTGCCGATCCTGTGGTTCTAGCCTTTGATATTGAGACAACAAAGCTACCACTGAAGTTTCCTGATGCCACGATTGATGCGATCATGATGATTTCATATATGATAGATGGTCTTGTAAGTGTCCCAACCTTCATCATTTATTCGCTATGGAGCGCAGGACACTAAGGCGCACATCTTCAGGGTTACCTTATCACAAATCGAGAAATTGTGTCAGAGGACATTGACGACTTCGTGTACACTTCAAAACCTGAATATCCCGGGAATTTTACAGTGTTCAATGAGCCAGATGAAGTATGATTGCTGCAGCCTTGTTGGATGTGTGTTGCGCAGAGCCAACCCGTTTCTATAATGTTAGGAATCGCTTCTCCGAAGATTTTTTGAGCACGTTCAGGAGTGCCGTCCCACCGTGATTGTGACATATAACGGAGATTGGTTCGATTGGCCTTTTGTTGAAGCCCGATCGAGAGTTCATGGCATTGATATGAATGAGGTGGGTAAATGCATGAGGCGCAATTTTCGGGCCTTTCCACCAGTTAAGTAGTTTCTACTCTAGGTCATAGGATTTTCTAAGGACAGCAGCGATGAGTATAAATCTTACTACGCGATCCACATGGATGCATTCTGCTGGGTGAAACGTGATAGTTACCTGCCCCAGGGTAGTCAAGGTCTGAAGGCAAGTGGCCTTTACGATACCGCTCCCCAGCATTGTGTTCTGATGAATTTGGGCGCTTACACTCTGTAGGCGGTGACAACTGCAAAGCTTGGATACAATCCGATGGAGTTGGATCCGGAAGATATGACTAGGTACTTCTATGTTTTTTACCCTGTATCCGCGTTCTATCTCTTACCAACTACCGCTAGATTTGCTGCCGAACAACCACAGGTCTTGGCTCAATATTCCGTCTCCGATGCGGTGGCAACGTACTATTTGTACATGAAATATGTCCATCCTTTCATCTTTTCTCTCTGCAATATTATTCCCATGAACCCAGATGACGTATTGCGTAGAGGTTCAGGAACGCTATGTGAAACGTTGCTAATGGTACGTTGACACAAAGTTGAGCAAGGCAAAACCTAAACTCTGCTGAATACAGGTGCAAGCGTACAAAGCGAACGTAATTATGCCAAATAAGCATGTCGACAAAGTAGGCCAGTTTTTCGAAGGCCATCTTTTGGAAAGTGAAACATATGTGGGAGGACATGTCGAAGCGCTAGAAGCCGGTGTTTTTCGAAGTGATCTACCGGTTAAGTTTCGATTGGTACCTGAGGCTTTTCAGCAGGTAAATGGATTTCTGGTGCATTCAGTGGGGTCTCATAAACAAACAAATTGAGATGTTGTTCGTTTTATGCAGCTTATCGACGAAATAGATCAGGCTCTCAAGTTCAGTATTGTGGTGGAGGGAAATCTGAAGCTTGAAGATGTGACGAATTATGACGAGGTACAGCATGAAGGCCTTCAGTCCTTTCCCGGTCTGTTATTTAAACCGTTGGTTTTATGAAGGTCCGAGCACAAATTGTCGAAGCGCTCGCTAATCTCCGCGAGATTCCCAACCGATTGGAAAAGCCATCGATCTACCATTTGGACGTCGCTGCAATGTACCCCAACATCATTCTCACGAATCGTCTGCAACCCGATGCAATCGTCGACGAGGAAACCTGTGCTGCATGTGACTTCAATCAGGGTCCTGGAAGTACTTGTCAGCGAAACATGTTATGGTCATGGAGAGGAGAATACTTCCCTGCAAAGCGGAGCGAGTACAACATGATTCGAAATCAGATGCAGCAAGAAAAGTTTCCTGGGAAACTACCTACAGATCCTCCGCGGGCGTTTCACGAGTTACGGGTGCACGAGCAGCAAACTCAGATCAAAAAGCGCCTCTCGACCTACAGTCGGAAGGTGTATAATAAGATCCACGAGACAAAAGTGGTACCTAAGGAGAGTATTGTGTGCCAGAGGGAAAATTCCTTCTATGTGGATACTGTGCGAGCATTCCGTGACAGGCGTTATGAGTATAAAGGATTGCTCAAGACGTGGAAGAAGAAGTTGGATGACGCTGGGGCTACGGGCGATTTGACGAAAGTTGACGAGGCCAAAAAGCTGATCGTAGTGTACGATTCGCTTCAGTTGGCACACAAGTGAGTTCTTTTAAAAGTGTTGAAACAATTAAGTTGATTCTGACAGGAATTTGTTAGGTGTATCTTGAATTCCTTCTACGGATATGTGATGCGAAAGGGTGCTCGATGGTACTCAATGGAGATGGCTGGCATAGTGTGTTTAACTGGGGCCACCATTATTCAATTGGCGCGGACTCGGATTGAGCAAATTGGAAGACCTCTCGAACTAGATACGGACGGTATTTGGTGTATTTTCCCAGCAACATTCCCAGAAAATTTTGCCTTCAAACTCAAAAACGGCAAAGTTTTCCCTATATCCTATCCGTGTGTCATGTTAAATCATTTGGTGCATGATCAGTTCACGAATCACCAATATCAGGAGCTCGATGATCCTGCTCAAAATTCGTACACGACGCGCAGCGAGAATAGTATCTTCTTCGAGGTAGACGGGCCATATCGTGCTATGATCTTGCCATCGAGTACCGAGGAGGACAAGCTGCTAAAGAAGCGCTACGCTGTTTTCAACGATGATGGATCATTAGCTGAATTAAAGGGATTTGAAGTTAAACGACGAGGAGAGCTGAAGTTGATCAAAATCTTCCAAAGCCAGCTCTTTAAGGTGTTTTTGGAAGGAGGAACGCTCGAACAGTGTTATTCTGCTGTCGCAAATGTTGCCAATCAATGGTTGGATGTTTTGTACAACAAGGGGGCGGGTGTTGGGGACAACGAACTATTCGATCTCATTTCGGAGAACCGAAGTATGAGTAAAAGCTTGGAGGACTACGGGGCACAGAAGTCCACTTCAATTAGTACCGCTAAGAGATTGGCCGAGTTTTTAGGGGATCAGATGGTCAAGGACAAAGGTCTGAACTGCAAATTTATCATTTCCGCCAAACCATTCGGCCAGCCTGTTAGCGAGCGAGCCATTCCGGTAGTAATTTTCCAGGCGGATCCAGGGGTCCGAAAGCATTACATCCGAAAGTGGTTAAAGGATCCCGGTCTTCAGACTTTCGACATCCGCGATATCTTGGATTGGAAGTACTACATGGAGCGATTTGGAAGTGTCATTCAAAAGTTAATAACAATCCCTGCGGCGATGCAAGGGGTGAAAAACCCTGTGCCTAGAGTTCGACATCCGGACTGGCTGCTTAAGCGGGTGGCGGCAAAGGATGACAAGACAAAGCAATACCGTATCACTGAGATGTTCCAGAAGAAGGTGATCGGTGACAAGGAGAACCGTGAAGGCGAAAATCTGCTGGTAAATGAGACGGTCGATGTACAGTCCGATGAAGAGAATGCCGGGAGTAAGGGTAATGCAAATGGCGTCCAAGATCTAGAAGATATTGGAAGAGGAAAAGAGAGGTCTGTCCTCAGAGATGGGAGGATCGTGCCCGTGGTACATAAGACCTCAAACCTCCTAGGAAAGCGCAAACAGCGGAACAAGCCACTCTCAGCTCAGATGGATGATGATGAATTGGCATTGCAGGATCTGGATCCACCAGAAAATATGCCAGATATGTACTCAGACTACTCTAGCTGGATTCAATTCCAGAAGCGACGATGGAAACGGAGAAGAGCACAGCGAGCAATGGAAATAGCCATGTTCGGAAGTCGTGCAAAGACCGACCCACGCGGTGTCCAGGGCTTCCTCCGGCAGCAAGCGAGAAATATCTTGGCGTCTTCATGGCAGATTTTAGAGATTGCGGAGACTGATATTCCAGGCGATTTCCGGGTGTGGGCACTCGTCCAAGGCGACCTTCATTCCATCAAACTGAGTGTACCTCGAATATTTTACGTCAACAGTCGGATTCCTGATCCCGATGAGAATACCGAAAAGGTCGGTGTAAAGATGGTGAGACGGGTGCGAACACTGCCGCGATGTCACCCATGTCTGTTTCTTTACGAGATGACGATGGCTGAGCCTTTCTACCGGGAGAACGCCGTCTTATTTACGGCTATGTCGGATCACCAGGAAATCGAAGGGGTGTATGAGATGCAGGTCCCCCTTCTATTCCGTGCGTTGATTAAACTTGGCTGCGTGGCGAATGTAGACCGCCAGAGGATCTTGAGTGGGCGTGGATTAGATCAGGGCTTCCAACTGGACGAAGTGATTCACAAGGCCATTGATTCACATACGCCATACTTGCCGGCAGATGTCAAGATCCATTATCTGTACTTGTTTCAAACTTCGGATGGTAACCGAAAGTTTTTCGGGCTGTTTTCGACGGTCATGAAGAAGGGATGGGTTTGTGTCGTTGACCAAGCAAGGAACAGGGACGCCTTACCAAACTTATCCAAGATGTATGCGGAAACGAAGACTGAGAAGAAGCCTGGGGGCTATTCTAGTTCTCAACCTTTTAGGCAGACGCAGGTGGACAATATGGCGGAATCTGATGCAATTGAATATGCAGATGATATCGACATTTCAGCCACTTTTCATGCGACAGAGGTCGAAGCTATGATTGCCATCAATCGCGCATTGCGGGAATATCAGCAACAACGCCGTGGTGCCACGGTCCTTGCTCTGCAGGCTGTGAAGACCGCAAAACAATTGCAAATGGACGGCATTTCGGTCATCTTCGACTTCCCCATCATCACGTTACCGGCACATAAGAAAGATACAAATTTCCCTGCACTGGGGTGGCAGCAATACGCGTGCAAAAGGATGATGTCGCATTTTTTGAACCTGAACGACTTTTTAAAAGAACGAATAGCGCTTTCGCGATATGCGGATGTGCCGATCTGCAATATCTCGCAAGATTATACCACGTTCCTTGCGGATCTTGGATTCGCCAGGCGACTGAAGAGGGCCGATATGGTGTTATGGTATTCTGCATCTGATGTACCGGACTTAGGCGGATGCGAACAGGACGACCACCGATTCGAGTTGGATGAGCTCATCAATCCAGAAATCAATATCCCAGGATGCTATGAGACTGTGTGCATTGAGCTGTCAGTTTGGGATTTGACGATGAATACGTTTATGCAATCTGGATTGATGGGCGAGGTGGAAGGGGGTGGAGCCGCTTTGGGTGGAAACGGAGTACAGGCTGTTGGGCACCTGATGGATGATTATACCAAGGAGACAGAGGAAGGGAGCAATATTGTTCGAGATGCAGGTTCGAATGGGGATGAGCTTTCCCCCTTAACATTCAGCATTTTGAAGTCAATGGTGATGGGCTGGGCGGATGACGTCCGGAGACGGAACCGACTAGCATCATATATGCTGGAACATCTTTATAGATGGATCACCTCTCCTGCATCTCGCATGTTCGACCCAGTTTTGCATACCATTATTCATAGCCTGATGCGCCGCGTATTCGTGGAACTGATGTCCGAGTTCAAACGCCTGGGGAGTAGGGTTGTCTACGCAACTTTCGACAAAGTTGTCATTGCAACTACGAAAGTGGAGTTTGTTAACGGGGTGGTCTATGGGACGTACATTACCGACGCCATTACGCGGAAGCCAATGTTTGAGACCTTGGAGTTGAAGGTGGAGAGATATTGGGGTTTTTTGATGTGGATGGATCCGCATAATTACGGAGGCATCATTTGCGACAACCCAGAGGAGCTCTTGCTTGAGGGACGACGTCTAGGGTTGGATGATAAGAAACAAGATACGGAAGAGAGTAGCACGAAAATACAGCCGAGTCTGATGGCTGACATGGAATGGAATATGTGCGACTATCTTCCGCCAGCCGTTCAGCAAAAGTTCATGAAAACAGTGGCCGAGTATGTCTTTGAAATACTCAACTTCAAGCAGAAGATGCTGGAGAGCGGGGTTGCTGGCAGTGTCCGCGACGGCGATCGTCATTCTTTGACGCAATTTCTACGGGAACTGCTCAATACCACGGTAAAGCGAAACTTGTTGAAGGTGGTCCCAGACATTGTCCACCATGTTGAGGCTAAGCGTAATCCGGGAGCATACGATTTTCCCCTTCTTCCTGGTTCTCATTTGACGATGACGAATCCAGCTTTGGAGTTTGTCAAATTTGTCTGTGCGGTCCTAGCCCTGGACACCTGGAATGAGCGAGAGGTCCGCACACTCAAGCAAAATCTGCTGACGCTGATTAATGTCAAGGAGTTTGGGGAAGGTACAAATTTTGTGAACCCATGCGAACCATTCAAGCTTCCGCAGGTTATTTGCGAATATTGCAATCATTGCCGCGATCTGGATTTGACCCGCGACAAGGATCTTTTACCCCGGAGAGTCAACGATGATGGCGATAACGGTGAAGAAGAAGGAAATCAAGATGAAGGCATCCGCGCAGTCGGAGCATGGACATGTCCCTGCTGCGAAACAGAGTACGATAAAGCATCCATTGAACAGCGACTTCTGGATATTGCTCAAAAACGACTCGAAGCATGGCAGCATCAAAATATTCGATGTACCCGATGTCGTTTTGTCAAAGCTGAGGACATGAAAGAAGAGTGTGAGAGATGTCGAGGTACGATGGTAGGGGAATATGTGACAAACGATTTCATGAGACGGATGGTAGTTTTTGGGAGCATCGCCAGGTGCAACGGATTTGAGATTTTAGGGGAGGTCGTTGGGTGGGCTTTACAGCTCTCGTGAGCTAGATGATGGGAGATTGATGCAAACGGCTGATGTACTGGGTTATCTGTGGGCATACTTTTCATTCTGTAATTATTTATTATTATTTGGACAGCTGGACAGTGGGTCATTATCGCCCAACCCTCACAACTTAGAATTTGGAAATGTGAATAGATGTTTCATGTCGGAAAGAATTTGCAGATGTTCCTTCCAAGCAATCCTTCGGGGTGCAACTTTAGCACACATCTTCTTGATCGAACACTGGACCACTTGGCCAGTTCATTACACCAGGGCCGAAAAAGCATCTTATCATTCGCCAATGCATTGCACTTCTCAGCAGTTACAGCCGCAATCACATTCATTGCCTACTGCTTCTCCAAATTTGACTTGCGTTGGCTTCACAGAGAACGTGCCTCGGTCGGCTTGACGACGAGCACATGCTTGCATTGGGTGCAGTTGGGCCTGCTAAATGAACGGAATCCGGTTATCAGTTGCTTTCTCCTAGGAGCATAAATGGTGAACCGCACAACATACTGATTCCGCATCGTTTGGCACGTCGAATGTGTACTCAAATTTGTTTCCTCGAGTGAAACCGGTAGATTTCGCCACCCCGTCGATCTTTGGGAAGGTGCCAGGTGTGAATCTCGGCATCGAATACGTGTATCTTGAATACAAACATGCGAATCCATTAACCCTCAGATAGATTCAAAACGCTTGCAAAACCGGGTTACCTGTCACCCGTTTCGGTCGAAAATCGCTGTCTCGGGTCGATGTCGACGCCATTCAGGTATACTGGGTTGTTTCGGACACTTCCCTGCGGTTCTTTGTTGCCGACTTTTGTACCGGGCAACTTGAGTGCCGTCATTGTTTCATAGAGGGGGTGAAAAGGACGGTGTACCATTCTGATAGTTTCAGCAAGTAAACACCAACTTGGGCTAATATATGGGCTTCTTGGAACATGGATCCTCTTGAATATCTTACCTGGACGTGCTCATCGAAGTATTAGGGTCCTGCATCTGCACCCATCGTGTTGGATCAGTCTTTCTGATTCTTTCCTGATCTTTAGCGGAAAAGATATCAGCAGGATCGTCGCGACCTAGGATATTAGCGTGATGTGATCGAGTGTATCCGTCATCGACCATATGACTTGTATTATAATTTCGCCAATCCCGCTCGGTCGGGGGATTACGATTGGGGCGCTGCGGAGAGCGGATAGGCTTTTAGAGGTCGAAAGCGCTAATGGAATTATATCGCACGCACCTCAAACCTTCCGACATCATTGTCGGTACCAAGCTCCTGAATCTGACCGCTGTTGCTAAGGTAGGCGCTGCCAGAAGGTGTAACTTTGTCTTTATCGAAGTGAGGACCCTTGTAGGAGAGTCGACTGGAGTCATAGCTAGATTTCATAGTACTTGTCATATCTCTCCGCGTCTAATTGCCAGAAGGCTGGGATGAGACATGGACAGCTCGTCTTTCGAAGACCCCTTTATCCTTACCGTCCCGTCAGTGGTAACGTTATATTTTGGTGGCATTCGAGTGAAACCAGAATCGATCAACGTGGAGATTTCACCGCTTTGCGGGGAAACGGTGGTGGGAGCCTTATAGTGGTGCTTGTGAGATGTTCCAAAGGGTTCCTTTATACTATTATGCAAAGAATGTTATGGGCAATATAAGACGAGATTGCTTGACGGAGATGATCTTACTCGAACTCAGGTCCCTCATCTACCGATTTATCGTATTCCACATATGGTAGAACGTTTATCGAATATCCGGTCCTCGGTTTCTGCAGATGACTGGGCGTACGTGTCGTGCGAACACCTCCATCAGCTTTTTTGAAGTATTTGGTATTATGAGTCGTCGCATAGGCTGTGCAATAGAAGTGTTTGGGATTCCGTGAAGCTCCTCTGGAGCAGATGATGTATGGTGTAGCCGTGACATCGTTGGCATCCAACTGAGAGAGCGCAGATAAAATACAGTCTTTGTGTCGTGGGTTACATTCAATTGAACGCCAGTGAGAGATGGTGTCGGTTTCGGCACTCGGAAGAGAGGGGAGGGATGAGTGATCCTTTAAGGAGAGTGCGATAGTGGAGCGAGTGTGGAGAGCGGGTGCTTCGAGAATGGCGGCCATCATATAGTTGACCGAGTTTTTATTAATATCGATCGGCCCAAGGAAGGTATGACAGCCTTTGTTTGCTTCCACCTCCAGAAAAGAAATGGAGACCTATATACGCATATTATTCCCAGTCGGCTTATCGGAGGATTTTATTAGGATGTGACCCTGTGCCATAGTCGAGTCAGGACATATCGGAATAATTCTCCGAGTTTTGTGTGCATGTTTATGAAAGTCTATTATTTTTTAAAAAAGCCCTTAATCTTTTCACCTAATCCTTCATCCTCTCGTGTGCCCTTTTCACTGCCTTCCCCTTCTAAATGTTTAACGGCTTCGGGCGGCGGAGGACTACCACCCATCATGATTTGCATCACATTAGCCATATCTACGGGCTTTCCATTGGCATCCAATGCGCCCGCTTCTGTCAGAAGTTTGGCAACATTCAGCATTTTGGACCGAATCGATCCATCAGCAAACATCCGCATCATAATGAGAGGACCTGGACATTGAGAGCAAGTCAATCGGAGGTTAGATTGAATCGACAAGTTTTTAAGAACAAGTTCAGAAAATTATCCTCAAATCTAGGTGGACTGGTGGAAAAAATAAACTAACCCGGCTGTTTGACAGGATTTGATGGGTCAATGAATCCTTTGCTGTGTAGGAGTAACCCCAAAGACTGAACCTCATTCAGTAACCGAGGGTCACGCTGAATGGCCTGAAAAATCGCCATGGCTTTTGGGTTCTTTGATAATTCCTGTAGTACGGCAGTCATGTCCGGCGAGCTGTTGTTGCTCCCATGTTCAGCCCGTGCGGTATGCGTTGTGTGTAATAGACGACAGACGGGGCTCAATGTAGGTCCAGTCGGGACGGTAGGGCGGCGGTAGAGGTGGAACTCTAGAACTCTAGCAATGAATAGACGGGTAACTCTCATAGTGGCAGGAAGAACTGAAGCGAATGTAATGGAAGATGGATGTTTGCGTGTAGAATATCGATTTGGTAGATGCGACAGTGTTGAATTGCCCGATGATGCAGGTGTGGCACAGCACCATGGTTCGACTCCGGATTACTGACAACCTCCAATTCGAATGTATTGCCAATGTCGTTGCCTTGATATCTCAATGTCTGGATTGTGCGCAAGTAATCGCTTGATGCGTCTGATCATACCGAGATCTCCTAATACTCAGTAACCTGCTTAATGGTCCATGTACAATAAACTTCTATTCTGCCAGATGTGCTAGATGCTAGTCAGCACCAATGTGGATCAACTCATCCACCTCCCGCGGAATTCAAGATCTGGCGGATAACAAGAATGAGCGTGGTCACAGCCAACCAAGGGTACACCGAGCGAGTCCTGGAGTAACTTTCCTTCATATTGTGACAGGCAAGTGTTCATCAAAAAGGTTTATTCCACACGTCCGAATCCAGACGATCACATGACTTGGATTAAGTAATAGCAGATCTGGTTGTCTTCCTGACTTTCAACGCGCCTTTACCTGGCGGGTAACATTCGATATATAAATGTCACAGCCTGTTCGTGAT
This sequence comes from Spizellomyces sp. 'palustris', assembly GCA_006535965.1. Classification (NCBI taxonomy): domain Eukaryota; kingdom Fungi; phylum Chytridiomycota; class Chytridiomycetes; order Spizellomycetales; family Spizellomycetaceae; genus Spizellomyces; species Spizellomyces sp. 'palustris'. The sequence continues at coordinate 127,563 of QEAR01000013.1, read as the reverse complement.
GCCTGTGCCCTCCATCACCAACCTAATCCCCAATGAAACGGTTCATCAGCGATTACTTTTAATCTACGGAACTGCCGGAGTTGGCCCCGGCGACTCGTCGTTACATGTTCGAAATATTTCTACCACGTACCCTGCGCAAAGCTTTCGATGCACCGACTCTCACTGGAAAGCATTGGTTCCGTTGGATCCTGGCAAGAACAGACTGGTTCTTGAGCATTCTGTTGGTGGAACAACAGAAATCGATGTGGTCTATATGCCTTTGCTACAAAATCCACCCCTCGTACTCGCAGTTCTGGTTGCCAAGGATAGCCCTATGGTATTCGACGTCCCAGATAGTGGAGAAAACTTACCCTTTGAATATGAAATGATCAGAAAATTCAGATTGGCAGCGTGTGAGTGACCATCTAACTGGTCATTATGCTTGCCTATAAGATTCTAAGTTGGCATCCAAGACATGTGGCAAGCCTTCACTGCGGAGCAGATGTGGCGACACGGGTTTGGACGGCGCACCTTCCGATTGGATGAGGCCTGGATGCCTGGTGCGTGAGAACATGTCAATGAGGCAAGCTATCAGTTGTTAACACATCATCATCAGATACGCTGTCCAACAAGGACAACGAGACATTACGCACGACAGCCAGGTCAGATATTTCTAACCATATGGGTCAGGAATACTCTCTGACGGGTGCAACAGGGTTCATGTCGTACGAACCAATCTTAGCGTTGCGGAGCTTCGAGATCTTGAGCTTGCACAGCAAAAAGCAACTCAAACTGGAGACAACCTAATGCCGACACCGACTCAGGCTCCGGCTGAAGCGCCCCGACCTTATGAAGACACCTCAGCATCGACCAGTCGAAATTTGTTTTCTATTTTCGTTGATGCTCTGACAGGGCCACCCTTCGACCAACAGTGCTATGTTGCTGGGTTGATTTTAGACTCCACCTGGGATCCTGATCACAATGCAATATTGGGACACGCTGCCCTGGGAGGAGGGCAAGGGCATATACGGCTTGGTATCTTTGGGTGAGGACCCACAACGTGATTTAGCGCAGACAGCACCCGCCATTGAAGTATTTAACCGACTTTGATAGGTCGCATCTCGTTCACGCATGGCCATCATCTCTAGAAGATGTCGATCGGTGCTTGTTAGACGTAACTCCGAATGACATTACGCGTACTGCGAATGACAATGGAGAGACGGACGTTGCTTATAAATCTTTCTGCATGGGATCCGGCGCTTTCTTGCATGAGGTCGGCCACGCTTTTGGGCTCAATCACTCCCCCAGTGGTAGGTCATGCATAAACCCCGGCGCTGGACAGCCTGATTATCAGCGCTCATTGGCTTTGCCACCAGGATTGATGAGTAGAGGATTCAATCATTTCAATAGGTAACATATTCGCATTTCCTGTATTTGTGCGTCGATTTCGATAGAAACACATGCCTAGGACGTTTATGCCCGTGGAAAACACAGCGAGAGGACAGGTGCGTCCGATAACAGTTGATCTTGAAGAAGGTTCTCATTGGCATCGAATCGATACCGTCCGACTTCGCCACCATCCATGTTTTCGGCATCTAAATGACGATACCTCGGTTCAAAGAGAAGTGGGTGGTCCATGCCTCTACCGGATCAATAACTACATTATTGCTCGATCGCCTACTGGTATAATTCTAGTGGAGTGGGAAGTAGAAGGACTTGGTGTAGTTTCTTGGTGCGATTTTACTCATGGAGAACTTGTGGATACTTTTGAATATGCCATTCCGTGCGACGAAGCCGTATTGAAGAGCTTCAAAGGCAGTGGACAAAGGAAGATCTCACTTTCGGTTACTAGCACCAATCAGCAATCAGCCCGCATTGACGATGTAGAATCTTTCTGCCAAGATGCGTGCCTTCAAATTGAAGGCTTCGGGACAGTTTTCAAAAGTAAAACAGTTGGAGACGGTAATTCTGGAGGCTCCGAACATGACTTTACAATTTGCTTCAACAAAGGACATGATTTGTCGTCCATAGTATTTTACAGTGGTGAGCACTATCTGTCCGGCTTGGATTGCATGTTCTCGGATGGTACACGGGAAAGGATAGGTCAACATGATGGGAACAGGTCAGAGATGCGATTCAACAAAAGAGCCGCATTGAAACGTTTGATCGTTAGAGCAGGCTGGTGGATCGACGGGTGCGAGATGGTATTCCTAGGTGCCGATGGAGAAGAGGTCGGTTCGGGATGGCAGGGTGGCAGTGGCGGCAATGGCCCATTTCGTCTGGAGCCACCAGCTCGATGTCGAATAGTCGGAATTTTTGGCACTACTGGACACCATATCGATAGATTGGGGATCATATATCAATGCGATGATTAGTCTAACCGACTGCCAGCTATGCTTTTGCCATTGCCCGCTAACCGCGGAACTTGATTGCCTGCCTTACAATAAGGGTCCAATTAAAGGCTTCATAGTAACAGGTACTTTTATAGTGTCGACCCTAATTTTTCGGATTTGGGAATCCTGTATCAATGCGATCAGTGTAATTGATGCCAGCTATGCTTCCCGTCCCGCGGAACTTGGTTGTCTGCAATATGATAAGGTGTTTGTCTGCTGCCAAGATGAGCCAAAGAGAATAGTCTAATTAGAACCTCATAGTAGCAGGTACTTTTTATAGTGTCGACCCTCATTTTGTTTACGGTCTATGCTTTACGCATCCCTTTCTTTGGTCCTTGGTATGTCTTGGCAAGTAGGCCAAGAATGGGCCAAGAAACAGCCAAGACCTAGCGCGAAGAAATAAAAAAGCCAGAGGAAGCGCGATGGATATCAGTGCATCCTGTACTCTGACTTCTGAAGCTACGACGCGAATACCAGTAACATACGCCACGATGTCATATCAACGAGTAGTATCTTTTCAGTTACCATCAGCTAGCGAGGCGACCTACCATAATTGGGTTGAAATGCTCGAGGCTATTGTGGAGGACGGCCTGAGATGTCAAAGGACCGTTTCTGATCAGTCTATCAAAACACCGCGCAAACGAGCGCCTACCACAACCTCTATGGTACATGGCGGTAGAGTAGGATCTTTGGCATATTTCCTGCTGCCGTCAGCCAAATCGGAGTTACCCAGGGTGTGCATTGAGGGCCGACTGCAAGCGGCATGCGAGGAGACTCTTGATCGAGCCAGCAACGTTAATGGGATTCCATTTTCAAGAGGCGTAGAATCCAGTGTAGTAAACGATACTTTAGAACTCGCCCAACGAATCCTGAGTATCGTAAACTGTGATGCCCTCGTGATCGACACCAAACTCGTTGTTGACAACCCTTCAACCCCCGCTGAGAACTTTGGATCCGACTCCACTCTTTCCCGAAACATCAATCTGTTCAGTTCAACGTTGCGCATCGTCGCGGGCACTGAAACACGATATCAAGTAATCAAAAGTAGACGACCGAAGACTGCTTTCAACATTGTCGAGGTGGCGTACAAGTTGACAAAAGAGATGTGCGACCTTTTAACCGGCAAACCGGATTATACGGATGAGAACCTCACGAGAAGTAGGAAAAATCCTGTTCCGACCATAAAATGCGGGACATATAGCGAGTTCAGAACTCCATGGGGAACTGTGAAAGTTGGTGGGAGATAATTTATGGATATGATGCATACCCTCTGTACATTAGTAAATTTCAAATTGTAAGACATGCTAGCGAGCAAAACCTATCTCTGCATCAGCGTCTAATAAATTCGCTGCATCATATACTTTCGTGGAGAGGATCTGTTATTTACATCTACATTTACAAATTATGTTCATCTCAGCAGCTTCCTGACCCGTTCATGGCCAATGACTAACAGCGTCCCATCCATTCGCCCCAAGAACAGATATCGCTGGTCCTGAGAGATCGAAGCGCTCAGTACACTCATTGATACGTCAAAGCGGTGTGTGATATGAAGGCTGCAAGAGTGGGCGGCCGTATCGTTAGGGTTGAATTAACAGGTAACTCGAACTTTAAAATTGCGACCCACCTAGGTGTCTTCATTACCAGAATTCCGCCTTTCTCATCCGCACCAACCAAAAAGCCTCCATCTCTGGATGCCTTTATATCACTCAGTCGTGTTATAAACATTCGTGTGTGCACTGGTTTCCCGTTGATGGTATATGTGTGTAGATAACACACGTTGCTTGGAGCAACATTTACAGGGATAGTGGCACTGTATAAGGGACCCGAGGGAGTAGATGTTTCGCGACATGCCGCTTCAGTGTAAACCACAATGCAGGCAAGGGAGGTAATAAGGACGCGATGAATGCACAGAATCTCACTGGATTTGGATGGAAGTGGACGAAGAGTGCGTAGGTATCGGGCGTCATGAAGCGTATGTATTATCACAGAGCCATCCTAGATAATAATGAAAAGAGTTGGGATCGATTGAGCGAGCAGAAATAGCACGGATAGACGAACCTTGGAGCCGCTGACAACAATACCATGCTCGACATTAACTGCGACAGCAGTCACCTGAATGTAGCCGGTAGTAAATTAGCAATTGCTTCATATTCAATGCCAATCCCACATTTTTACCTGATCATCGTGTCCGCAGAACACTCGTGGTCTTGCCTTTTCAACACAGCCGCTCATACCATCGATTTCCCAAGTCATCACCGTGGTATCCGCCGATCCACTTGCGATTGTCCGATCATCCTCGCCAATGGCAATGCATGTTACAATGTCACGATGCCCGTGAACAACATCCACAATTTGTGGTGAACCATGGCCGTGATGTAGGTCAAGCTGTATGACCTGAAAGGAAGCGTCCCAGCTACCACCAGAGATAAGATACCGGCCATTGTGGGTGACAGCAAAGAGCTGTGAATGTGGATGAGTAGTTGATGCAAGCTGGTTTGGAATTTTTCTGAACAAAGGCAAGACTGTGAGCCCCGATCGCTCTAAAGTAACAAACCCTTTCATACGATACACTAACCGTTTCCGTAGCGCTGTATTATCAGCTTCAAAGGCAAATGGAGCATCTATACCACCGCTCCATTTATGGGCACGAAAGCACATGTCACCATCGACTGTTATCACCTTTTTCCCCTCGGATCCAGCCCATGTCGGAAGGGCAGGAGTGTGTGAAAGTCGAGAACCACGATGTAAGCCTTGATGCCACTCAGTCCCACCACCTCCTGGCACCACTGATTCATCCACGTAAGCAGCAATGAAGTGTATCTCTGCTCCTTTTGACTCGATCAAGTAGCTTCTGTGATCTTCCGGGGCATCAAATAAGGTGCTAACCTCACACTCGTTTTCCGGAGCCCGCTTAGGATGTGGTTTCTTGAATAATTGGGACGGTGTTTGTCCGAAGTTATTGATTTGATCTTCAATTGATCGACGTTCCATGGGGTCTTTTATAGCATCAATGTTAATAGCCCCTTCGTAGGTTAGATAATAGAAGACATTGTGCGCTTTCACTGCTTCTTCTCCAGTTTGCTTGTAGCCCCAAATGAGATCTATCCATTCGTTCAGGTGCTCGGAAACAAAATCGCTTTCCAAAGCTTCACGGTGGATCCGCACAAAGTCCTCTGGGGTTTTTGACCATGGTGGGAGAATTACATCGTCCAAAACCTCCCCGGTTTGCTTTACACCAAGATCAAATCTGTTCTGCAATTTGACATAGGAACATAAAATCAATTATCCGAAGAGCACGTAGATGGGATGCCGGGCAGATTATTCTTACATCATTGGTTAGAAATTCCGGCATGTAAAAGAACTCCGGTATTAGTTCTTTTACATCACCACTTCCAGCAAGAACGGATTTCCAACAATTTCGCAGTGAATGAAACTGCCTATATAAACATCGGAATAAGATATCCTCAGCAAAAAGAGAGCAAGGTCAGTCGTCGGACGTACCGATCCGGGTGATCGAACTTTCCACCTTGCAATGTGATATGCAAAGTTGTGAAAGGTTCCAGTCTTAGCAAGTAGAACACGACAGCTGCTGCAGAGGAGTAGTGCGTCCCATAATGGAACTTCTTGATTCGGCCTGTGGGGTCTTCGAAGGCCTTGTACCGCTCAAGGTATTGTGCCAGCCGCGTTTCATCCAGCGCTCCAACAGGTTTTGATAGATCGCGGTAAATGGAAGGGTCGGTAATATCCAACGTTTCGCTCTCATAATCCCGAATAATCCTGTTCAAATATTCTTAATACAAGTCGTCATTAGGCTTGAAATAAAACGGTGGGAGTACCAAGGAAAGACGGGATATTGAGTGAGATCATTGTAAGTCCGCCCTACGAGTCCAAATTACAATTAATACAAATTTGCAGCGATGTCAGAGTATTGATAACGCACTCACCGCTAACAGTATTTAACCACATCAGGTACTCAAAATTACTGATTTCTCTTCTGACCCACTGCTCGGTCACAGAGCTTTTTTTTACCACATCACCCGGGCTACTCCGCACATCAACGTTTGCCAATTGGACGGGCCGACAGCTCACCAAACACTTCAGAAACTTCAGTCGGTCCTTACTCGCAGTTTTGCCTGCCCCAGGGAAGTTGAAAAGATAATTCGTCTTATCTGAAAAGAATAGTTCGACAGCACTTTTGCGAAGCATGTAACGGCGGAGATAACAGTCGCATAAATCGTCGAGCGACCACCGTCGCTCCTTTAGCAGCGCATCGTTGTCGACGAGGAGAATCATCACAGCTTCACGCTCCGACTCGCATAACCCTAAAGTCGTGGCTTTGATGTCTGCGGTGAATGTGAGGTGGGACGCAGTTACTTCAATACGACCCTTCACAGGAGTCATGAGGAGGATCATCTCGCAATCAGCGCTATAGAGAAGTCGATCGCCTTTGCTTGCGCTACCCGTGGCGCCGCTGGTAGCGTTAGATGCAAGCAAGTCGTCCTCGTTCAAGACGCTCCATTCTTCCTCGCCGAGGTCGTTGTCGTCGTCGGCTGCCAAGCTTCCCAAGCTTGTTATACTAACCTCTTTCAACAGGTCAGGTGGAATCCCCATACCATTCTCTATCTGAGACCTGAGCTTGTCCATCTGACTCCTCTTCCTGTCGACCGCTGAAATACTGCTGAACGTGCTAGCCCGTGACAACCTTGGGCTCTCCCCACGAGAAACACCATCGTCCGGTTTGAATGTCTTGTCCCTCTTGGCGGATGCATTCACATGGTCATCAAATTCCCAGTTTGGAGTCAACCGGCGGCGCATCCTCAGATGGTTCTCTGCCCTGTCCAGCTTCCACTTCACTCTGCTCTTGCTCCCACTATTGCCATCCTCCACTGGCGCCCACATTCCCCTTTCTTGCGTCAAGGTTCGCCACAATAAACAGAGTTGTCTACCCACCATCCTCTTTTCTAGTTCTTCTTCCTTTTCACAGTCGGCATTTCTCTGGTTCTCATCCCCCCGCCTTTTTCTGGACACCCGTTCCAGAATGCCGCATATGAACTCCTTTGCGCGCTCTAAGGCTGCCTCTTCTTTGGCCCACCGAGTACACGTGGACCTAGACATGCGAGTAAACCGCCTAGTCACAAGAGGAACCATGGCGAACTCGTCTTCCTCGACCATTTTCATGGCCGGGAACAGACTGGTGTCATATACGCTATCCCAAACTGGGGAAGTCACCAGGTGGTTGAAAATCTGTTGATCTGCCAAGGCTTCATTGAGAAGCGTCTCCGAGATAAGTTCCGCATCACCGGCACCGCTGCCCTCTACAAGGCTAGCCACAGCTTCTCGCCAGCGTGTCATAACCAGCATATAAAGCGGAAGGACAATTCGGTGATCGACCTTCGACACTTCACCATCGACGTCGCGGGACCTTTGTGCACTGCTCATGGGACAGAATTAGGCATCAGACACATACGTCGATATGGGTGCTACTTACACTACAAATATCTCATGCACATGTCCCAAAACATAAAAGCCTCTTTCTTTGACCTTCCCCTCTGAAAAGGTCATTGCATGTTTGTCCAATAACGGAATGAGATGTCGCAGTGCCATATGCCATATGCTTTCTTCAGGGACCGTGAATGCACTCAGCAAGATTCTTATGGCTAGTCGTACTAACCCCCCCGACCGAAGGTGGCTCTGCAAAAAGAGGAAATATGGGCTATCAGTCTAAGAAGAGCCAGCAAAGCGGAACCACTCTCCTTAACTCCACCACTAACCTTTTCGGCTCCGTCTGTCATATGGACGTGGGTGATGCCAAAGTCGATCAAAGAGGAAAGTACTTCCAGATACTCTTCGACGAGGTCGCGACACTCGCCTAACGGGAAAGACATTCGGACAGCCAAGTCGCCCGTTGCGGCACCAGGTGGGCCGGTTGACAGGAGTTCTCGCAGATTAGGTACAAAGAACAGTCGCTTTGGGTCTAACGTCATGAACCAATGGGGAAAGTTAAGGGCAGTCCTTTCGCCTTGGCATCGCATTGCCCAGTTTGCGTATTACCACGCACCTTCCGTATGCAAATCCCGCATCAATGCATCACGCAGATCATGGTGATTAAACATAAACTCCTCGACAAATAGGAGTAAGTGTGCAATATTCTCCTGCAACAGGAACCTTCACATTAGCATACTGTAGTGACCCTTGGTCAAACAAGTTATCTCATACCATTTTAGCACCTGAGAAATTCCTCCAATCGCCTCCACCGATCTCACCTTTGACCGCCGAAAGTAACCGTAACAAAAATGTCCGCAAGAAGGTGTATGCTTCGTCTTCGCGTTTTGTCAGCCACGCAGATATCGCAATCTCCTCCACACACCGCCATGATTTACGCTCCAAGTCAAATGTATCTAGGGTAAAAGTGGTCAGAGTCTCAAACCCCAAGTTCGATAATCGTGTTTCATCAGCTTGCGAGGATGTGTTCGATATTTCCGGTGGCTGGGATTCTCCAGATGACTCTACAAGACCTCCTTGCTCTTGCACCTGGGTCACCTGAATTTCTTTTCTCATGCTACGTCCATCGAATAAAGCCATCAAGAGTGACTGCCACCTCGCTATCCTTCGGATACTTTCTCCATTTCCATTGCGACATCCGAGAACTAAGATATCTCGTAGAACTTCGATTCTCAACTTGATTGTCGTGCCTGAGCCAGCGGCGAGCTCCAATAGAGTTTGAATATATCCCACGTTCTTGATTTTAGCATTGCGTAGCTCGACAGGGGCCACAAGAACCTCTTGCGTTTCCCAATCCAAAACTTGCTCTTCAAGCGCCAACTGCAGGAATGCATAATAGATGGGGGCGGTGAAGGAATGGTAGACAAGAATCCTGGCGAGGACACCTGGACCTGACCCACCCGCGTTCCCCACTGCGACGGTGCTACCCAACCATCCTACTTCCTCCAATTTTATTCGCTTCCTCCATTTGTCGCTGGTGCTGTGGGACTTGAGGGTTACCAACATCATCTGCAACGCCAGAACTCTCGTGCGCTCCAGGGTATTATTGAGCGACAGTAGGAACAAGGATTCGCCGCCACCGTGACCCAAAAATCGTTCCGCAAGCCTGCTTTCCGGGTGATGGACGCTGATCTCGACCACCACCGATAACAGCTCCGCGATATGTACATTATCATCAGAGCACGAAAGCACCTGAACGATTCGCCAGACGTCATCTGCAGACGGTGACTTTAACAGGAACTCCTTAATAATCCCGAAAATAAAGCGTCGTAATAGTGTGGTTGATTCGCGGGAGCCCCGATGAGACTCCAGTGGCTGTGTTAGTTCTGACATGTTAGGGCCCGTATACCGATAGAACTTTTCTAAAACGTCGACCCAAAATCCTGCGCCATAGCGATCCCGGTATTTTTCAATGTCCCTCGCGAGAAGCTGATGAACAGATTGGTAATATTCTATTTGAACTTCTTCTGCAGCATGCGTCCATATACGCGAGTCGAATATTAGGTACTTCTCCATATCGCCGAAAAGCGCGAGATGAGAAAATGATGCCTATACGGATTCACGCTAATCATTTATTGATCGTGGCCTTGATGATAACTTGCGGATATTCGACGAAAACTCACCTGTGCTACGTTGATAAGAGCGTCTAAAACTTCCAGCCCTAATCCTGCAGGATTGTTTTGCTGGAGTAAGCTCGACATCACTTTTGGACCGGACATAGCCGCAAGCCTGTCCTGATGGACCGGGTCGCCGGATATCACTGTCGCCAATAGATCGAAGAAGAGCCTGGTACGGCTTATTTTGATAGCATTTTCATCCTTGACTTTGCAAGATACTTGAGTGCTGCTCTGTGCGGTACCAGAATAACCCGCCTTCAAATCAACTTGGGCAAGAATTGGTATCAAGATTCCGACCCCACCAAGGGCATGTACAGCGGTGCAAAAACACTTTGTAGCTGACGTTACTATGCCAGCCATTTTCTCCTTGCCTTGCGGAATTTTGGAGTGCTTCCTTCCCTTTTTAGACGAATAAAAACGCTTGCCTTTTACATTCAATATTCTGGTAGCCATCGGATGAAACTGCATGACGACTCGATCAGCGTCCATGTTTTCAAGGTCGGCGCCGGCAGAGCGTGCATTGCTTCCTTTTCCAAGGCGAGAAGCTTGAGATGGCCCCAGCTGATGAACCGACATTGCCTGATGGTGGCTAAGGATGTCATCCAAGAGATATATGGAGGTCATCTGTCCCGTAAATGAATTTGCATACAAAGGTAACGAAGTATTGCTTTGGCTGAGTGCCGCCACTGGAGCCGATGCACCGACGCGTGCAATGCTGTACGCCGCGACATCAGGATATTCAAGTTTTTCCCTCCATCTGATCACCCCATTAATGTAAACTAATGCTTCGGAAGAGGTGGTCCATGGTAGTTTAGGGCTTCCGTGTGAAATGACAACAGAGTGCCACTGATTGGGAGCAAGGGGGTAGTTGGTGACCGAAGCAACATGGGGTCGATGGGCCTTCGTCACTCTGACTGTTAAAACGTCCCGGAGGAGTGATATATCCAGTCCGTTGTCGCCAGTGGAAGTTCGTAATGCAAATACCGTGGATTCTTCTTTCGTGTTGTCGCCTCCACCTTCTTCTGCATCAATCCAAATCCATGTCATAAAACTCCAGCCCCCCGCGGATACTGGCCATTTGTCAAGCCCTTTCGCGATCATTCCCCCGGTACCGTCGAAGCAAAAAAGATCCAGGTCTCCAACTTGCCGTTGAGCAATTTCGACTACGGTCCGCACCAACGCATCATACCATGAAGGAAGCTCTGTTTCAGTATCACGTAAGTCTAACACACTAGAATGCCTTTGTTCGGACCATGTCAGTGATGACCAGGGATAGGACGTGATTGAGCTCACTAGACGGTCGCTGGAAAGATCTCGCCGGCGCAAACATTTGAGCAAAAGCTTCACTTCAGCTACCGTCAGTGAGTAGGTTGCAACTGTCTTGAGCAGCTGCATTACCTGTTGCAGATGGTCTTCATCGGTGGCCATAGGTAACACAGTTCTCAAAATCTTGTTTACAATGCCTGCACAATGTAAAGCCGCTTTACTAGGTTCATGCGCCGCGGCAATTCGATCAAGCTCGCAGATCATTTGCCCACGAAGTTGTTGATTGCAATGCTCGTAGAACTGGAACAAGGCGTCGACCACATCAAAGTTTCGCACACGGTAAGGAGCGTCTCTGCCATCGGCGAGGAGAAAGAAAAGGGAATTTAACAACCCTGGCCAACACTGCCATCCGCCTTTCAGGCAAATCCGGGTTCGGATCTCGTCATATCCATGCAGTTCCCGGAATGACTTCTTCGCCATTTCGTCGTCGCGTATCAACGTTGCAACGGTGAAAAGGACCATTTCGACTAGTTCGTGATATTCACTGTTCGAAGATGTCCCGCCGTTGTCATCGCTACTCTCAAGATGAACTTTGACACTCAATACACTCATGAGAAATTGAAAGACTTTTGCTTTACTGAGCGCACGTTTCAGCGCCACGCTGATCTCTTCAGTAGCTTCCCCCACAAAATCTCGTATGCCCCTCAATAATCGAAGTTGCAAATCCAGTTTGTCCTGCTGATCTATCAAACCAGGAAAGCATTCAAGATATCTTCGCATGACTTCTGGAGTCGTCTCTTGATCCGGGGTGGCTGGTGTCATTGGAGTCGTAGGTGTCAGTGAGGGTTGAACGATAATGCCCCAACGACCATAGGTGGGATAGTCCGTCGCCAAGACGGTTACAATGTCAAAAATGCGGCGTTGAGCAAAGCAAGACGTGGGAACGTGGGATGACCCCAAGAGTGTGAAGAAACTACTGAGAATCGGACGGTTCAGAAATGCATATATTGACATTTCTTTGTTGTTGGCTAATACGGACTTGAATAAGGCAAATATGGGAAAACGGTAAGACACATCGGTGACGCTCTCTGATGTGCAAAATGTAAGAACAGGAAGGAGCGTCTCAAAAGCATTCAAGCGGCGAAACGTCTCTTGGGTGACCGGCCTTGCTCGTATAATCAAGCACAGTGCGCCGCATGTGTCACGGATTATCTCAGGGTACTCCACTTGGTGCTTACTCAACAAGGACAGCAAGGCCTGACATGGTCGGTCGTTGCTGTCTTCAGCCAACGTGCCACAGTAGACAATGAGAGTCAAAATGCTCGTTCTCATCGTCTGCCGAGCACGGATGGCCCGCTCGTCGGCATAGGCGGTGCGCCACATGTAGAATCGAGGACCTAGAAGTAATTCCCACACATTTAGGTCATCCATCCATTTCAACAACCAACTTATTCGAGCCTTCGTGACGGCTGTGTCTTTGTCGTGTATGACGAAGCCAGCGAGAAGCTTGATAAAACCCAGTTGCAAACGCGGGCAGTAATCCTCAGCGTACCCAAGAGCAATTCGCCGGAAACAATTATCTTCCTGCGCGATTCCGTCGTCGGCGAAAATATCGTACATCATTTTCAGCGCGTGGTGGAGGGCCGACGAAATGTTTTCTTCGTCGACTTGCTGATAGATGCTTGAAGCAGATATATCACCAAAACCGCTAGACCTCGCCGCTGATGCCCGCGGAACATATTCTGTACTCCAGCTGTTATGACAATCGTTAAGACAAAACATCTCGTCCAGAAGAAAGACGAGTTCCAGCTCCTCAGTGCCAAGTGGCTGCAAGATAATATGTTCCAAATTCACCGACGCCGATCCACTTGGCCACATTGTACCCCAATCGTCTGGTGACGGTTCCAAGGCCGGTATAGGCCACAATGGACATTGCATCCCCCCAATCCCCTCAACCCCCGTACCTGCTGTACGGTGACGAGTTTCCGGGAAAACGCTATAATACCTCTCTGTGTTACCATCAACGCTGTCATCCAACTGCGGACACCGATGAGCAACCGCTGCGGTCCACACAAGGAAATTCGCTACTTTCTGGGGCCAGTTTAGCGCTTTCATGTGCTCCCGGCAAGGGGGATCCTTCGCTGAGAGGAGCTCTACCAAGTACCATGCGAGTAGTCGACCAATGAAATGGTAGCGCAACGCAGTAACGTTCTCATCATTTGTATCGGAGATGCTTTCAACGCTCAAAGTATTCATAGCGTCGGCCAGGTCGCCCACCATGTTGCAAAGGACTTCCAGTTTGTGCGATTCTTCAGTCAAAATAGCCGACACCGTGGAACCTTGAGTTACCAAAAGGCAGCCCAAAGCATTTATGGTATGAATTATCAAGATCAGACGATTGATATTTAACGTATGCCTCCCCTCAGTCAAAAGGACAAATAAGGCGTCCAAAACATGCCGTGTGGTTGGCTCCGAGAAAGGTGCGCTTCCCCGTCCCCTTCGTGGTAGATGTCCAGTGTCCTCGTTCGCTCGCTCCCTACCACCATTGCGAACAAACTGCTCCCATTTGGCTTCTGCATCGGAGCACCTTTGTATAATCATCAGGGCCAATGATAAATATAAGATAGTTGTCGTCGACTCAGTAGCCTCGCGGATACGATCGTGTCTATCTTGATTTGCATTATTCACATGGCCGCTACGCGTTATAATAAGTGCGATGGTTTTGATCGCCCCATGTTGCACCATGGCGTCCCGGTTACCATCAAAGCGCGATAAAACCTCCATGTGTTGAAGAACATGCAACGTTCGCGACAAGAGGATTTCACAATTCGCAGGATTAGCAACCAATTTGTCATGGTGTTCAGCTGCGAGATTCTCCAAGACTTCAATCATGCCCAAGACAGCTACGTGAGGATGTCCAAGCGCTGGTGGTGCCAGTGGAGATGTGACCTTGGAAGGAGGGGTAGAACCTGTCGTAGAATGTCGGCTGAAAGGGAACCCAGCAGACTGCTTGGGGTCCAAACCGTGCTTCGTGTGGCTCACTGGAAACATCTTGCTCATATTCCGTATCTCATTTATTTCTGTCAGCGGCCCAAAGCGCACGCCAAAGGCTCTCAAGTAGCTTGTTAGAAGATCATTTTCAGGATTGGCCTCGGAAGCATCAGCATCCAATCCACCAAGCTCTGCACGTTTCTCAGGTGACTCGGGATCTCCGTGTATGTCCTTCCGCTTTCTATGCTTGTCATACGACTTCCACAATCTCCGGATCCTCCACCCTTCATCATCATCTCCAAAAGTGCCATCGTGCCGTCCACCCAAAGCACAGCAGCCAACAGCAGTCTGTGATACTTCAAATCGTCCTACTTCTACTGTCGAGGGTATACTAAGCGTGGGACGATCTTGATGTGGCTGGGCGTGCTTGATTCGACCCGCCGTCTTTTTCAGCCAGTCCATTACATAGACTCAACCAAATTCCACCATTGGCCTTGTTATGTGCCAACTCTGTACGTTTTTAAACAGGTTCCACGCTATTTCTATCTCTTTCTTTCTGACCAATCTCGGTCTGAGTCCCTCTAATCCGCGAGAGATGGGCCGCGGGCGACGAATGGAACAGTGGATGACCAACAGGCAGCTAAGCCATCATATCACGGGTTTGCTTACTCACCATTGCCTTTTGACGATGAGGCAAAGGGTTAACGCTACTTTCTGCTCGGCACCTGCGTCAAAATGGCCAACAAAAAGTTCAATGTGCGAGCGCTTTTACCGGCGCTCACTACTCGCCAAGTACTCTACCTCTTGCTGATGCACTCTCTTGGTGCAGGTATTCTTGACGCTGGTATCAACTTTGTTATCGCATACTTTATGTATCGGGACCAGCCAACCTACCTGTGGTCACTTCCAAATACGATTGCGGGTGACGCCGCGGTGACAGTGCTCATACAAGTGACTCTTACATGGATTATTGACGGTGGTCTAGTCCACAATGACGTACGGAAGGGAGTAACCCAACCTATCCTAACAAGTCAGAACGGGGACACTTCTGTGTCAACATGGACGTTGCCGCGAAGAGGCTTTCTAGGATGGTTGTGTGCCAGCTCTCTGGACATATTTGTGGCGGGGCTGCCCTTTACAGAGAGGATGCGTCGATTAGCAAATGCAGCACTGCGAGGCTTTGTCGTCTCCATTTGCGTACTGCCGTTTTTTTGGGGGATCGGCATTGGGCTTGCATGTGCGATTTGGAAGGGCCTGGCATCAGGCGACCAAGTTTCCGGCTGGCCAGGTCCACAGATTTTCAAAGGGGTGTATGCCTTTGTTCTAGGTGCTTTTACCACGCCGTTAAGTTCCATTGTGGGCATGGCACAGGCTGGAGATCTCGGATCTGAAATTGACGAAGCCGCGTCGGACACGACTTTGGAGAATCTCCCATCTGTATCTGATTTTGTGGCTGGACAGCCAAAGTCGGATCAGCGCCGCTCAACGTCGCTCAGCAACGCTCCTGGACCACCTGGTGGAGAGCACGCCTGTATGAATATCTGATCATATAATTTTGTACTTATTTTGTAAATAGCGGATATTGGGCGCGTTGGGCATATAGTGCACAGGCGGCTATAGCTAGATCATTGATATATAGACCGCTGCTGTGTTTAAGAGAGTTCATCATTACGGCTCGTTAATTGGCAGCAAGTGACACGATGAATCATGTGATCAAAAGACCACACCGATCGCGTCGGGATCAACAAACTGCCGAGCATTTGCCAAGCTCCCCATCCCCTTTCTTGTTCGCAGGCTGCATTTGCCCCTCATGGCTTCAAAACCATTCTTCCTCGCTTGTACAGTTCGCAGGCCGCAAATCTATCGGTTTCCCTCCCGGCGTCTCTATTCTACAGCACCCCCTCGTCGGTCTTCCCTGCTCTTCCTCTCCTCGGCACTGGGCGCTGCAGCAGCAAGTTCTTTCGTAACCTACCAGCTCTTCACACCTTCTACGGACCCACTCAGCACAGCATCCGATGAAGATGAACTTGCTTACGCGGCCTTGTTGCAGGCGGAACGAGATGGGCATGATCTTGTCAAAGAAATGAGGCAAGATACTCAGTGGAAGGAGGTGGATCCGTACAGTTATTTAAGCGGAGGAAGGCTTCATAGAAATTTTACAGCCGGAACTCTGAGAGGCAAGGGCAAGGTGGGTGTCATTTGGGGCAGTGCGATGGGGGTGATTGACGGGTGATCTCATTCATTGCGTTTTACAGTTCGCTCTCCGGCCAGCATTATTTCACAACAAGGACATGACTGAATGTGTTGCTGTGTTGCACGTTGGCGAAAGACTTTCTGGACATGATAAGATAGTGCACGGGGGTGTGCTGGCGACGCTCATGGATGAAATGATTGCAAGAGCGGTATGTTCGTCACTGTGGTTGCTGGTTTGGGAATGTGCTCGCCCATACCATTATCCTTATTTTTATCCATAGACTATACCATCTCTACCTTATCAAACGGGCTTCACTGCGAACCTCACTTTGAATTATCGACAGCCAGTCGAAGTGAACCAATTCATTGTTCTCCGGTCGAAACTCAACAAACTAGATGGAAGAAAGGCATATGGGGAGGCAAGGATAGAGTCGTTGGATGGTCAAACGACCTTTGTTGAGGCAAGCGCCTTGTTTGTGAGTCCCAAACAGGCGCTACTGGCAATGGCCAGTCGCTTTAGACCCGCATAGTGTTGTCAGTTGTAGCTTGGACGCGGATTAGATCGGACGGATGGGCTAGATGTTTTCTAGATGTCTCTTTGATTTCACATTTTACAAATTCAAACTCTATTTACCATCAAATGGAGGAATAGTTCTAATCGTTTGTCACACTGCACGGCTTGTTCTACTAAGGCTGGAACTCTTCTATACTCTAGGAGATATCATAACAAATCTTAGCTACCACCCTTCCTTACAGCAACCGAATATTCACTGCCAAAACCCCCAAAGATCCCAGTGTTTGCATAACAATAAATGTAAAGTCAGGCGGCCCACATACAGTGACCAACAAGTCTGACTCTTCATCCTGGTCGCCCATTGATTCCAAAGTTGGCAACGTCTTAGGAAGGGCTTCTCGTATCAACTCAGCGCTAATCCGTCCAGTATGACCTTCCCAATCTGATGCAGGGTGAGATAGGACGCGGATGACGTTTAGCGATCCCCCGCTAGCCGATTCCATAGACTTGAGTTCGGAGGTGAGAAAGATATCATCCTCACAGTTGTTGCACCATATTAACGTCAAAGAGGATGCGAGTGGACTGCCGGACTGGTTGCTTTTTCGTGGACAATGGCGAAGGTAATAATCGATGAGCTGGATCATAGGTGCAATGCCTTAAAGTGAGCGCATGTAAGTACAATGTTATGTAAAATGACCACCAGCGTAAACGTACCAGTGCCAGCCGCAAGCATAACCAGAGCACCGTAACATCCGCTCGCGGAGTTTTTAAGCAGCGGGTTGCTATAATGCTGTACCGGGCCGTGAATCTTGACAGACGCGGCTACAGACAACATGAATGACGGTGCAGTTGCAAAAGAAGTAATCTGATACATACCAACTTCCAACTCATCCAAGAGAGGCGTCATAGCACCACTGGAATATATCTGGTAAAATGATGAAGATAGTCAAACACCTGATCGAACGTTTCTTCACAATATAGTGCTTGCCTTGATATAAGCGTCAAAGTAACGCGGTAAGGAACATCGCACCGGTGTGTACTTCCGCTCAACGGCCCCACCCGCCGGAGTCGGCAGACTAAACATGTACTGTTGGCTTCCGAACATTTGCTTAGAGCCTTAGAAATCTTACTGACCTCACGGATATTGCATCCCCGGGTAAAATGTCCATCCTGTCTCCATCTTTAAGGGCGAATCTGAATTTTCGAATCGGATTTCTTGCTCTCAATCCCGTTACTGTTTCTTTCTCGACCAAGATGGCAAGTCTTTCTTTCCCAATTGGGTGGTCCCCTGGTGTGATAGCTTTGAGAGCTTTCAGAATCAGATTTTTGAATAATGGGACCTCTAGATCAAAATTACCTTGAGACAGTAGACTTTCCGATTTTGTACTATCTTCAGCCTCCAGAAGCGCAGTTTTTAAGATGTGAGTCGTGGTACCCGCGATTTCTGCTTGACTTGTTTCCTCGCCTTGGTTGGGCATTTGGGTAAGGTGTTTCAAGCCCGCGTTCAGCAGGATAGATGAAGGGCGTGGGCCAGTACCGGCAGCAGACGCAGAGAACGAGGTAGATGCGGCGCGCAAGGCAGAGGCAGAGGCAGATGCGGCGCGCAAGGCAGAGGCGGATGCAGCATATGAACCAGCAGAGGTTATTGATTGAAGTCCATACTCTACATCCCTTGGCCGCAGCGATCCCCGGCGACGAGAGGCACTACTGAAGGTCATCGAATGTGAGCTTTTTCCGGACGGTACGCCGGACGCTCTGGATTGTGGGTAATTTGGGTCGTATATTTTGGCAATCACGTAATGGCTTACTTTGTTCATTGCCTATGAGACAAGTGAGAAGACAGTACGGTGCGAAAACGTACGGATGGCAAGAGACAAAGTTACATACGAAACGACTATGCGTGGTCATGCTGATATTTACTCCGTCGGGCGTTTTGAATTTATCTTTGCCCTGGAAGACATTCGTTGCATCCTTTCCAATGGCAGATCTCAACGCTGCTACTCCTCCAGGGTGTTGGTCCATGTAGCGACTTAAATCGACCACCATCCTAAAGTGTGCAGGTTAGGCCCATCCTCAACATTCAGAGGAAGAGAATTGCATACCCAGAAATTATTGTCCAGCACTGTCCTTCCTGACAATTCTTGATAAAACTCTCTAATGTCATTTCTTGCTTTGGTTGTTTTATGTGGGCATCATCCATGAATCGGACCATTCCCCCTGCTCCACCATGGGGGACATTTCTTTCAAACCATTTGCTGCCCAGCGCGTCAATTACTCGAAGGATGCGGTCCCAGAAGCGATCGATTTGTCGACCCCCGAAGAAGATCAGGAAAAGGAGGCCAAAGTAACCGATGTAGAGCATGGGCCACAGAGTACTTGTAGAATTGTAACGGGCAGCTGTGTTAGACAATTAGTGGCGAGTTCCGGATCGGCTGAGTGAAATAATGTCAAGAAACTGACCTAGATCAGCAATACCCAGCCATCCGTTGAAGATCGCTTGAAAATTAACATATCCAGTGAGATTCCGGAGAAGAATAACATTCTTTCAAGAGCTTACCACAGAGGTACAGTGCCAACCCACAGTAACGATGGCATCGTCGAATCCACAACGACCATCGTGACATGATTTTAAAGTCCTGGACAACCAACCATCCGGCTGCACCAATAGTCAACCCGAGACCCGCAACGCATCGCCCAATTTCGACGTGTAGAACCGGTGCATGTTCCCACTGTCGCGTAGGAAATCGTTGTCAGTTTGGAATGCGTGGTCGTCAGTGGGAAGGAGTTGCTTACATTGAATGCTCCGACTTGGGAGAAAGCTGCCCGAAGTGTGAATGCAAACTCACTAAGAACGGCCGCCTAGGAATAAATAATCAGCATGACTTCTCCTTCCACACAACGTGCAAGACGACTCACCATCAGATACTGGTGAAGCGGAAGCCATAAATCAATTCGGGTACCATATCGCGCAATATATATGCCCAGAGGCATGGCTACCATTGTCATGAGTAACATGTCACAGGCATGAAACCTGCAGTAGAGGCTCATGAGACTGCATCCCTCAAGTGAAACGGACTACAGTCATCACTCACAAAACAGCAAAAGTCGTCGGCCTGATTGTCGTGTCCACCAATCCTCCTGTCCCTCCCGTCCCAACTCCAGAGAAAAAGTTCAACTTTCCACTCCACTTGGTCCCACCATGGTATGTCAACGTCGGGGATGTCGAATAAGCGTAGATGACATCGGTTAAACTATCTGAAATGGCGTAATCACAGGAATCTCCAGTAACAAGTTTACGTGTCCACGAGAAAGCACGGGTGGAAAAGCGTGTGGGTGATATGTCGGCTACTTGCGTCAGGTCGTTGGTACAGCCACGAGACGTATCTGAAGAGGGCTAATTCACGGGTCAAGCAACTTGTCCTTATCAAACAGGAAAGGGAAACTTCGAGACAAACCTGATCTTGAACGGTACTCCGCATATCCTCGACAACCCAGGTCCCGTCACCTCGATCAAATACTGCCATTATATCCGCATCCATCATGGACGTTCCCAATCCGATTGCAAACCTGGAAATCTCGATTTCAATGATAAACATACGAGATATCATCGAATACGAATTCATACCAGCCACTGTGATTCGATTCCAAAACAAAATCCACCGTTTGCGTGTTGGTGTGTATCAAATACGTTAATGCCAGCCCATCCGTCAACTGAACTGTCTGCGGAATAGAACCCGTGATCGTTCCCCGAGCACCTGTTAGTGTACTGGTATTCATGCCAAGGAACGAACTGATCATATTGGTCGTCACGATGGAGAAGGCATCAACGGGGAAAGTCTTTATATCGGTATTCCACAAAATTAAATTCGATAAAGTAACGGAATCGAGATCCGCAATGTCGTCCGCGCTAAGAATTCCATCGCGTTCATACCAAAATGCATCACCGTCTTTATAAATAAATGCTCAGTATGTCAACCTCCCCGGGAGGGTCAAACATATTCCGTACCTCGTATTCTGATATATTGCTCCATCACGCTCTTCTGAAAGAGTTCACCGAGAACAGAGGAGCCGTAACTAGCTTCGGCTAGGCCGCCGACGTATGGATCCACCAGAGTCACGTCATTGTCGTAAGCCGTAGCTAGTTGTTCTTGGACTACAGGTTCTGAAGTAATGTCACGGAACCTATTCTGCCAGGGAATGAAATTAGTCAGGACACCTCTGGTAGCGTACAACTACACGAAACCGGGTACAGACGTGTAAGCCTCTGTTAAACCCATCCCTTTTCGCACTTCATTGTAGCTAGGCAATCCAATTTCCCTGAGCACAACTATCAGCCCGACGGTACGTTAACGCTTCAAACTTACTGTTAATAACACTTACCGCCCACGTTGTATATTAAACGCCCCCAGATCAAAGAATTTCCTCTGATCAGGCATGAAAGGTTGCAAAGGCATGTAATTTCGAAGGTCGCTAACCAAGCAGACATCTGTTTTTTGCTCCAGCTAACCCCAGATCTCAATTCTCACAATCCCAATAATCAATGAAACGGATTAGCACGTACCTGCGCAACCAATCCACGCAAAATGGGCTCAATGCCATCCTCTAGAACTGGAGTAGGGTTCGCGATGGCTTCTCGGAGAAGAATGTGACCAGAAGGGATCTCTTCCCAGTTCTTGTCGAGCCGGAGGATAAGGGAGTTTACAGCACTAGAAAGATGCCCTGTTAGTCGGCTACGGTGACGTACTGAACTACATTCGCGTAGGTACCTATGCCCGTATCGAAAGGACGCGGCAAAGAAGAACGCGTCAATGCCTAAAAGCCCATCAATAACCAATTTTTAGATATGCATGAATAGGACATGATGAATACCTGGGTCAACACTCTCATCGTATCCGCCGTATTTTGGCAGCGGTCCGCCAAGTAAGCGCGGAAAATACTAAACAATCCACCATGATCATCAGACTTTGGTTCGCAAACAACGACGAAAAGAGTAAGATTGAAGTAAACCTCTTTATAAGCAATCTTTTGAAGACAAGCAATGATCCACTTTCGTGTCATTTGGAACAGTGTTTCGTCATTGGCGTCTGGACTCTTTTTTGCATAGTACGCCGCCCGTCGGTTATGTTCGCGGACGAAGAGGGTGTGGAGAGAAAGAAGGGCAGGATTCTAGTAGGCAGTGTAGTGAAAAGTTGGCATAATGGGTCCTATTTGTCAAGCTTCACCATGATACATACATCGTTGGCTCTGTAATCACTGCTTTATGGTTAAGCTTATGGTTAAACAAACCTGCATATGCATGTGGTGGCTCACGTACCCTGCCAAGTAGACCAGAGGCGATATCCCCAACATCAGATCGGGCGGTGATACAGGAACAGTAGGCAAGAACAACCCATCCAATGAAGTTCGCAGCAATCCCCCTTTAAACTTGCGCAACAACCTACAACGCTCTTCATCTTCCCCATAAATTTGGGAAGCATCTATCCAGGCTGTTTGCCAGTTCTGCACGACGCGTTGACCAGTGGTTGAATTTACAATGTGCCGTAAACGTCCAAAGGGTATGGATGCATTGCATGTATTGTAGGGATCAAAGTGCGGATCATTGCAAGGTACCTACAATCAAGCAACGCGACGCACTTTATCACAACCCTGGGTCGTTAATCATCACGAAATAGCCAAAGCAACTCACCGGTATATCAAATCGATCCGTGTTGTTAACATGTCCGCGTACGCTATCATGAGCGAGGAACTGCCCGAAATAGGCTAACATATCTGGAACTTTATCCTCATTTGATTTTGTCTTGGATCCCATGGCATTCGAGATTTTGCGTGGGCTGGGATAGGATATCCCATAGGGTGCAGCAAGCCCATCAGAGTACTGCAGGGGTGCTTGTATCCGGGCGAATGAGGAACTTTTCGAGCCCCAGTCCGGAAATTTCTGGTTGTTCTGAAGAGTTTGCAGACTTTTAATACTATCACGAAATGAGATCTCAGAAACAGTGCTTACAAAGCTTCCATTGAAAGTTCGGTAAGCCGTCTCGGCGCTGGCAGCGGCCGTACATCCAACCCACCAAAAGATGAAAATGAAGAGCATTTGTTAACCATGGGTGTTCTGAAAAGTCCTGTTGGGCTACGTCTATATGGTCGAAACAGACACCCAAACATCCGCTCACCAATCGTGCTTACGTAAATAACCTATGGAACAAAACCCAATCCCTGAGCCCTCCTTTGTCTGCTAGGCTATTCTTAGATTTGTTCACGCAATTTGCGTGAACATCACCTTTGAATGCGCTAAGCATACGATTGTCCAGTAGCCCCATTCCATGGCTACTTCCAATCGATTTCTAATCGCTGCGTTCCGCTGGATCGACATGAATTTTAATGAATGTGCAATACGGAACTTGCACCAGTTCGAAATGTGCGAATCTGGACGTTGGATAATTTGGAAAATTGAATCAAAGCGAAGCATGAATGTTATATAATATTGACAAATGAATATGGATATATACTAGTGATAAGACTAAATCGGAACCTAATGAATCCTAATCAGACGCCATTCAATACCCAACTGTCACGGCCTTATTGACCCATGTGCAGCCCTCACCCACGCACGCCTTTCCGATAAAATGCCCTATATCCGCCCGACTAATGGTATAAGTCTTCAAATGCTCATCTGCGCGATAGTTCTGTGTGCAGGGTCCATCCGTCAAAAAAGCCGGTCGAACAATGACAAATTCCTTGAGCCATCCGGGTTGTGGAAGGGATTGAGTGTGAAGAGAGGTCTGAGTACTCTGATCGATGGTTGCGTCGGGATGTGTGAGGCCCGCTGCGTGGTAAACATGGGCTTCGAGTTTTTCCTTGTCGGCATGGGGCTCCTTTAACAACCAGGAATACATTGGCTAAAAAATATAAGAAATAGAACTAACATTAGAGCAATGTTTCGAGCAACCCACTTTGTGAACCGTCTGGTACACACCTTCATAATCAACGGCAACTCCGCATGACCCACTGTTCCCAGACCGCTAGAGGATACCACAACCAACCGTGGCTGCACTCCATACTCTTCCCCATATGCCTTCAGAACAGGCAGCACCACGCCAATCCCACGTTCGCATACCTCAGCCGGTTCCAATTTCGGAGCCAGAGGATTTGCAAAAGATGGCTTTCCGCCAATACTGAATAACACAGTCCCCAAATCGCTCCCAATACTGTCAAAAGCTCCCTCAACGTCCTCTTTTACAAAGGCATCTCCCTTGACTGTGTGCAATCGTGACCGCTGGTCCACGGGAAGGGATTGAACGCGAGGGTGAGATTCGATTACATTAACGTTTCTGAGGAAGAGGGTGACGTCGTGCCCAGATGTTAGGAGCTCGAAAGCGGCTTCAAGCCCGCAGCCTCGGGATGCACCGAAAAGAAGGCACTTCATGTTTCTTGTGTGGATTGTTGAGTTGTGAGTGTGTTGGAATGTTGAAGGTGTCGAAGATGAGTATCTCTTTTTATAATGTTCGCATTGGAAAATGGGGGGCGGTGTAGACCCGGAGCGGAAGCGGAGCGGGGGATAATTTTCCTACCCTCGCTAGATATCGAACGCGCCTACCAAGGTAACTAAATGACATCGAATAAATCCAGCCCGGCAGTACGTTTGCATTAACCCGCTTCCCTAGCTATCAAAGTTAGTAACTTGGCAATAACTTTCTTGGAGCGGGCGAAATAACCACGATAAGCAGATACAGCCAATACCTGCAACAATCCTCCGCCTGATGTAAATAGACAAGCTAGTAAGCTTCGTGAGTGACACACTATAGAGATGACAACAGAAAGTTACTCTAAAAAAGACTTGCAAGTACCTACCTGGCCGCAAGATCAGTCATCTTTCAATCCATCAAGATCTTATCTTTGTAAACCAGGCATTTGAGTCCTCGTTTCCAGTTTCGTCATGCCTTCCGGCCTCTACGTTTCCACTCACCATCCAAATTGTGCTGATCCATTTCAGTCTAGAGGCCGTGACCGGCATTAAACGATAGTCATGCATTTGTTTTATCCTGGTGTGTTGTAAAATGGGTGCGGAGACACAACGAGCTTTTTGAATGCCTTCATTTGCTTTGTAACAATGCGAGCAAATGAGAGAATATTCCATCGTCTGTAGTCAGGACCTCAACTGAGCATGTGTCGCTAGAAAAGAAATGTCGTGCAATGTGAAAACGTACAAAGGTAAATTCGTGTCAGACGGGACATAAAAGTCTGTGCATCTGTCTCTTGGAGGTATATATCGCGCTCCGATAAGCCAAAAGCAAAGGACACAAAACCTGCAGCACGATATCCTTCCACATCACTGCAGCACGATACATGCTAGATTCCATTTTACAAAAGAGACAAAAAAATAAATCATTTATTATCACAATCATCGGTCATAAAAAAGATTATCTAGCGACACGTGGTATATCCAGCCATTTGAACAAAATCTATTTCTTTGCAATGACAGACGGCAGATTTAAAGCGCGCCAACATCCACAGGTGCCGAATTACTAGTATCCGTGGAATGATTCTCTGCCTTCACTTCCGACGCCACTGATGCATTCTTGTGTTCGCCATCCCATCCCTCTTCCTCCTCTTCGTCATCATCATCGTCACCACCAGTAGCGCAGTGCACCTTTTTGCCCTCTGCAACACTGCGCTCGTGTCGTCGGAGGGCATCCCGTCGACTAAAGCCTTTGCCGCATCGTTTACATCGATATGGCTTTTCTTGTGTGTGGATATAATAGTGGCGTTTAAGGTCGTGAGAGCGGCTAAAGGTTTGGGGACACATTTCGCAGCGGAAGGGTTTGGCCTTTGTCGGGTTTGTGGTGCCAGGGTGACCGCCGTGAATGGTAGCCACGTGTTGAGTTAGGGCAATGTACTTGTTAAAGACCTTGCCGCACCCGGGGACAGTGCAAGTGAACATTTGGGGCATGCCGGGATACGCATTGTATCCCATCATTTGATTGGGGACCATGTTCATGCCCGCCATTTGCATACCGGGGACCATAGACACTGCCATGCTGGGGACCATGGGAACTGCCATGCCCATTTGCATCGGCATTCCCATCGGCATGACGGGCATGCCCATCGGCATCATGGGAGGTGGCCCATGGGAACGAAGGATGGGTGGATTTGCGAGCATTGGTTGCTGCGAATCGTGCTTTTGGGCTGATGATTGCTGAAGGTTTGCGTTGGTGTGCGAGGACGGATGAGAGCTGTGTTGCGGATACGACTGTGGTGATCCAGGATGGTGAGATGGGCTCCGTTGATGATGTGGGTACGGTGCTGGCGATGCGTGTCTTATGTTTGGCATAGGCTGCTGTTGATGGACCATGGACGACATCTGATGATGAGACAATCCGTTCGGAAGAACATAATGAGGACTGCCATTTGGCGTTGGAAGGTGCTGGTAAGGTGATGGGTGCGTGAAATTCCGCAGGGATGCTTCACGGGACGGAGATGAATGGGCGTTGGCTTGTGGTCGACCGGAAAGTGATGGCGATTGAGATCGTGCAGCTGGTGGTTGTCGTGATGGAGAAAGATGTGACGAGAAACCAGGGGCCGAGCGCTGTGGGGATGATCGCAGCGTCGATGGACTAGGTTTTACTCTAGGAGATGCATTGGAAAGTCCACCAGCATTCAGTTTGCCCGAGGGGTGGAACTGCTGCTGCGGTGGTTCGTGCATCTTTCCTCCAGGTATGCTATCTGCATATGAATTGTGCTGCCCAACTTGCACCATTGGCCCCATCCCAATATTTCCATCCATCATGTCAGTCTGCAAGCCGGCTTGCAATTGGCCCGGATACCCATTTTCAACAACTTGTCCCACCCCAGCTTCATTCTTGATTGCAAGATTTGATGCTACGTCGTCGAAATTTAACATTAACATATCGTCATTAAAATCAATTGGCTTGCCATCTGCCGCGATGTTTTCTGATGGCTTGATGTCGGAAAATCCATTGAGGTTAAACGAACTCGACGGAGTCATGGACTCGATTGTGTCCAGAAAAGAACCGACAATGTAATCGAATGCGGGATTCTTGAACTGGGTTGCATCTTCAGAGATGAGTGACGGGTCTCCATATGATGACTCTTGCTGTTGATAGTTGTTTCCAAACTCTGCTTGTTGGTAGAGAAGGTCATTGCGAAGTGTGCCGCCAGGAGTGAGGAGGGAAGCGTTCTGATCGAGGGTAAAGAGGGACTCGGTTGTGGGGGACAATGGCGGAAGACTGTTTGTGCTGTTTCCCATCCCCAAGCCGCCTTGTCGGGTATTCGCATGCCCCATAGGATTCATCAATCCTGAACAAGATTGTCACGTTAAATCCTGTGCCATCTGTTACCAAACCTCTTGCAACTTACCCAAAAGGTCATCATCAGTAGTTCCCACAAAGGACTCAAAATCGCCATAATCGCCGACACTGCCCTTGAAATTCGACACAAGCGCATTCATACTCCGCTCAAACAAGTTTGATGACGGTGAGGGAAGTAGCATGTTGGACGGCATCATATTGTTGCCTGTCCCCGTTGGGGAGAGGAGCGGACCGTACACGGACATGGCAATGTGCTCTTCTTTTGGGTGTTGTGTGCTCGACGTATAATTGCAGTATGCCCGTCTATTGGGAGGTGTTCCCCCTTTGGTAGGGGGAAACAAGGACCGACGATGAGGAATTGAGGTCGACAAAACCAGCGTTTGGGAAAAAACGCTTGCCCAAATGACGCGGCGGTGGCTTAGATGGACAGCTGCGTTTCCCTCCGTTCCTTTGGCTGTCGTAAGCCCGTCTACGGCGGTAAAGTTGATAAACGGCGGTTGCAACGAAAGTGTGCGGCGGGGCGGCGGCGGCGGGTGCTGTGCGGATGCGGCAAACTCACGGCGGATGTAAAAGAAACAGAAAGGGACAGCCAGGGGGAGAGGGGGAAACAATGACAACAAGACACAGAGGGGTAAAGGAGAAGTGGGAATTTTGTTGCGGCACAGTCAAGCAAAATGTCATTTGGACGGAACATTTTTCCTTATTTTTTGCCTGCTTTGGCCAAAGAGTTTTCGTGGCTTTCTGTTTGTATTTTTTAGAAAGCTCTGGAAATAAAAAAAAAATGTTTTCTTTTGGTTTTGCGCGCAGAGCGAGTCGAAACTCTCCGTGACGTTTTAGCGATTTTTTTTGCAAACAACGTCACAGGATTTGTGAACGTAGCAGGAGTAGTTTAGGACGTTGCCCATGGGCTTGCCAGGCAGGGTTAGGGTTAGAGTTAGGGTGAATTGGAGCTATCGCCCGAATAAGCTCCACTAGCATACGACATGATCACTTGTATTCGCTTCGTTGATGTAACCAGCTGTGAATGAGCCAGTTTCAGTTCCCAATGACAAGGCAACAATCACTTGCATAGCATTTCCATGCATTCGTTCAAGCAGTGTGCAGCAGAGCAAATCCAGAGATGAACAGACCATGTGCCGAAACCAGCAATGTATGCATTCTGTATAGGTGATGACGCGCTTCTAAAAAGTTCGGTCCACTGGATGAACAAACTGTCCACAGCCGAATGATCAAAGAACGACCAGAAAGATATTGAAGAAAGAGACAAAAGATAAACGCTCTCACCCTTTATAACTCTTGCTTGTCTTTGCCTGGATGTGAGGACACTTGAATTTTTGTGTATATTAAGTGCACCTTCAAATTAAACCTTCAAGGGTAGTGACAAAGTTAAATAAAACATGTTTTGAGTCGACATTTGAGATGTGGCTTCTGCACTTTCTAGCGTCCACTTGGTAATCTGAAGCGTGTTTTAAACCAGGTCTCTTGCTATTGTTCAACACACCGCTTTGGTTCTCCTCAAGTCGTAAGGGTCGTTGACCCTCAGAAACAACGCAAATTGGAGTGCAGGGGCAAACTCCATCGAATCTGTGATTCGGATGATTTTAACATTTAGGTTTACTTGAGCACCCAACCTGTTTGTATCAACATCTTAACCAGGAACATCTGGATCCTGAAGGCCCTCATGCGTGGGTTGTCAACCACTCTGTTGTTGCCATTATGCCATCGACTGGTCAACTGGAATTCTGGGCGCACATAACTATACGGGACAATGTCCTTGTTTCTAGTGACCTATAGCATACCATCTGGCCTCGCATACCCAACCGGCCCGCCGCCCTTCAACGCTTAATGCCATTCATACCCGCAAAACTGGTATCGCCAAACAAAGAACGCTTCATCTCAGACCACAAATATCGTTGACTGCAATGGGTCACATCGATAGAATACATTTATATCGCGTTTGAAGATGATGGAAATTCACACTGAGAGCGGGGCGTTATGGCGAGTACACCCGCTAAGAGGTCTTGCTTTGAGCCAGACATTAATATGCTGCAACCCAAATCCGTCTCACATGCGCAACGTCGCTATAAACAAGATAAGGATGGCTAATGCAAGGTAACTTGCACATGGTCTCGTGGTGTAGTTGGTTATCACATCAGTCTAACACACTGAAGGTCTCCAGTTCGAACCTGGACGAGACCATTTTATGTCCGCACTTAGTATTTTGCTCTCTCTGGCAACCAAATTTTATACTTGGATGTCTAGGAACACATACGAATCGCTAGTTCCTGGGAATGGGAAAGCTCCGGTCTGGGTATTGAAATTTGAAGGTTTTGACGGTGCTCCAGTTGGGCTGACGAAAATCCCTATCTTGGGGCCACAAGTGAAGCGATTGGGAAGTTGGCTGGATTCCTCGAGAGCATATCGCTACCACCGATCATCAAATCGTAGGATGAGTGGATTTACGAATCCTTGACATTGTTGGTTGGTGCCCCGACTTGTTTTTTTTTTTTTTTTTTTTGCAAAAGTTGGTGCTGTCCTTGGGGCCCTGACTTGACGTTGGAGTTGCAGCGATAGATCTCAAAAACTTTACAGAAATGAAAAATGTATCGTAAAACAGGACCAAATAATGTGGATATTGCCAGACGACACAATGATCTCTTTGAATGCATCCGGTTTACCTATGATTCGTGGTGCCGATCTCGTACTTGCAAAATCCTACATTGAATCTCCATTGTCTGAAGTTATTTACCAGTTATTTACCTGGCGGTAGGGGGACACAGCAGCATGATGGCATACAGTGTGGCAGTGATTGCACTGGTTGAAAAGATCTGATAGTCGGTGTCGATACTGGTTGTGGCGAAAGACGAATGGAAGATGTAAAGTTTTGTTGCAAGCAGGCTTGTCACTGCTCGATGCTAATTGAATGTATTGATTTCAAGTACACTATCATTTCGTCTACCTATCAGTAAGAAATCAGACAACTAAAATGGCAGGACATTTTCTCATCAACCCCACATCATCATATACAAAAGCCAACCCAAACTCATCACGATCCCAAAACACTTTAATTCAAATCCAATAACACAAACTCAACAGTTCCATTCAGACCCTCCACTTCCACACCACCGTCATCAACTCCCTCAATAAAAACACCATCGCCGCCCTCAAGTACTACCTCTCCCACACGCAGACTCCCTCTCCCCAAAACCACATGAACATAAGCCCTCCTACCATTCCCAACCGGCTGATAAACAACCTTGTGACCCTTATCAAGGATACAAGCAAACATGTACACATCAGCATGAGTTGGTACAAGGCTATCCAGCGTTTGCAGCTCTTTAGGCACAGACAATCCCAAAGAAGAATCCGGTTTCAAGACCGGACACAGCCGATTCCGCTTTTCGTCGTCCGTAAAGGTCCGAGTGACATAGCTGGGACTCAAGCCATTGACGGCGGGTTTCAACCAAATCTGAAGAAAATGTACTGGCTCAGAGTCTTTGTTGGTCTCTGAATGTGCTACGCCGGTTCCGGCAGATGTATGCTGGATCATGCCTCGTGTCAGACGTTCAATGTGGCCAAGGGAGTCAGTGTGGGTAAGCGCTCCCGACAAGATGTAGGAGAAGATTTCGTATTCCTTGTGAGGGTGTGTACCAAAGCCGTTGTCTGTGGTTATCGTGTTAGTGCTGGGAAAACATGGGTGGACCAACGGAAAGTAACTCACCAGCTGCAACCCGATCTTCATTCAACACCCTCAAGGCACCAAATCCCATAAATTTAGAATCATGGTAGTTTGCAAACGAAAATGTCTATTTTGTCTGCGTTAAAACTCTTTCACAAATAGCGCATCGTTTGGATGTAAACAGGAAAACCTACATGATAGGTATCCAACCACCCGTGGTTGGCATGTCCTCTCTCTGCACTCTTTCGTATCTGAAATGTGGGCATTTTTCTTATTGAGAGCGCTGCGGACACTGGTAGCAGGTATGAAGGAAGCGTCGGCTGATGTCACGCATACTCAGCACATTATTAAGCACGTGGCATCAAACTTAAACTTGTTTTGCAGAACCCAGCCATGACACAAGAGAAAACAAGGATATCATGTATATCAAAATGTATTCACAAATGCTCCCTTCACAAAAGGGCAATTTACACGCACGCAAACAAAAAAACATGTCAAAGACAATGAGAATAAGGATAAAAAAGTAGTAGCTGACATGTCGAACACAATAATGCTTGAATGTTCATCCATGTGCCTGCTCGTGCTCAACGTCACATTCTCCACCGCCCCGCCCACCACACTCTGTCCACCGTCACCTTCCAGTCTGCTCTTCTAGGTTCGTCGCCCAACGAGACCTCAAGGTATTGATTGTGAGACTCCGGTAGACCATAGACGGTAGCTTGTGAGCAACCTCCCCTTGCCACCGCCCTACCCGATTAACTAAAAAGCAACCAATTCTCCATACTTTTTGTCTACGCAACACCAGCCGTGCCGCCCCGACCATCAGATGCCCAAGCCAATGCAACCCGCTCCAAGAGTTCCACTGGACGTTGCTCGATACCGCCAGGCACCGGCAATCGTGTGTTGCCCATTAGATAAAGGTCAATTTCCCTGGCAGCTTGTCGTCCTTCATTAATACCCCACACAATCAAACTCTGCCCTCGTCGGCAATCACCAGCAGCGTATACGCCTGGAACATTGGTCGCGTAGCTGTTCTTGGGGGTGACAATGTTGGTCCTGGCGTCCTGGGTAACACCCAACTGCTGCATTACATCCTTCTCCGGACCCAAGAATCCCATGGCGAGAAGAACCATGTCGGCTTGGAAGAACTTCTCCGTGCCTGGAACTTCACGCATCGTCCATGCGCCCTTCTCGTTCTTGGTCCATTCAACGCGAACCGTGTTGATACCCTTTACGTGGCCTTTGCCGTCTGACACGAATTCTTTGGTCAAGATGCAGAACTCACGAGGATCCTTGCCGTGGTGAACAGCGACCTCAGCGTGACCATAGTCAACTTTGAAGACACGGGGGAACGTGGGCCATGGGTTGTCCTTGGCACGCGTTGCTGGAGGTTGGGGTAGAAGTTCAAAATTGACAATGCTTGCAGCGCCTAAACGTAGACGGAGAGAAAAACACCAAAATGAGTAACTGAGAGAATTATGTAAACTGATAAACTGCTATACATACCGTGACGCAACGACGTAGCCAAACAATCAGTACCAGTATCACCTCCGCCAATCACCACAACGTGTTTGCCCTTAGCACTGAGATAATCGCCGTTGCGAAGGTCAGAATCCAACAAGCTCTTGGTATTACGTTGGAGGAATTCCATGGCAAAGTGCACACCATCCAAGTTCCTGTTAGGCACAGGCAAGTCACGAGGCCATGTCGCACCCATAGCGAGCACCACAACATCATTGTCCTCCTTCAACTTGCGGACATCAACGTTCTTGCCGACATGCGCATTGGTCACAAACTCAACACCTTCAGCCGCCATCAAATCAACACGACGCTGCACAATAGCCTTGTCAAGCTTCATGTTGGGGATACCGTACATAAGTAGACCTCCAATACGGTCATTCCGGTCGTATACCGTCACAGTGTGACCAGCCTTGTTGAGTTGATCGGCAGCTGCAAGCCCAGCGGGCCCAGACCCGATGACTGCAATGCGCTTTCCAGTACGGTGCTTCGGTGGTGTGGGAACAATCCATCCCTCTGCGAAACCCCGGTCAATGATGGCACATTCAATGCTCTTGATTGACACCGGTAATTCATTAATGCCCAAGACACAAGCACCCTCGCAAGGAGCAGGACACACGCGACCAGTGAACTCGGGGAAGTTGTTGGTCATGAGCAAGCGATCCAACGCCTCTTGCCATTGGTTCTTGAAGATAAGGTCGTTCCACTTGGGGATGATGTTACCAATGGGGCACCCATTGTCCGACTGACAGAAGGGTACACCACAGTCCATGCAACGAGCCGCCTGAACTTTAAGATCTTCAGGGTTCAACCGCGCGTTGATCTCCTTCCAGTCCTTTGTACGCTTGCGTGGGTTCCGGTATTGGTCGCCTTGACGGTTGTACTTCATGAATCCGCGAACCTTATCAACGACGGCGACGCGCTTCTTCACCATAGCTTCGTCGGTAACGCTGTCTTCAAGGTCAAGAAGGAGCGGCTCTTTGCGTGGTGCGGGAGCAGGAGCGGGCTCAGCCTTTGGCGCGTTGAGAGAGCCTTCCCTCTCTTGCATCTTCTTTGCCAACACAGCTTTGTAGTCACGAGGGAAGACTTTGACGAACTTGGGGAGAGCCTTGTGCCAGTTCTGGAGGACACGTTGTGCGACGGCAGAGCCGGTCAGCGTGTAATGTTCGGTAATCAAATCCTTGAGCCACTTGACATCGTCGACCTCGTTTACGCGGTCCAAGTCTACCATCTCCATGTTGCAGGTTCCGTGGAAGCGATCCTCCTGGTCGAGGATGTAGGCGATACCTCCGCTCATACCAGCAGCAAAGTTGCGTCCAGCAGGACCGAGAATAACGACACGACCACCAGTCATGTATTCACAACCGTGGTCACCGACTCCCTCGACAACAGCAGTCGCACCCGAGTTACGGACCGCGAAACGCTCGGCGGCAACCCCAGAAAAGAAGGCTTTACCGCTGGTAGCACCGTACAAACAGACGTTTCCGACAATTATGTTCTCTTCGGCCTTGAACTTGGAGACCTTGGGAGGGTATACGACAATTTGTCCTCCAGACAGACCTTTACCTACATAGTCGTTGGCATCACCCTCCAACTCAATGAACACACCAGGGGCCAAGAAAGCTCCCAGAGATTGACCGGCGGACCCTGTGAGCTGTACATGGATTGTGCCGTCTGGTAGACCTGCTTCACCGTGGGCCTTAGACACTTCGTAACTGAGTGTGGCCCCGAGGGCACGGTCAGTGTTCACAACTTCGGCCGCGATCTGAACAGGACGACGCGTCTCAAGAGCCCGCTTGGCCTGCTCGATCAGCTTGTTGTCCAAACGTTTGTACAACATGTGATCCTGCTTCTTAACATTATGGGTAGCTGCACCAGGACGAAGGGTGAAAGCGGGAGTCAGGATGGGTGTGAGATCAAGGTTGCGGGTTTTGGGATTCTTGACGGCCTCGTTGACCGTTAAGAAGTCTGTACGACCAACCATCTCGTCGATAGTATGGAAACCAAGCTTGGCCATTACCGTACGGCATTCTTCGGCGACGTAATAGAAGAAATTCACAACGTCTTCAGGAGTGCCCTCAAACTTCTTCCGCAGTTCAGGGTCCTGGGTAGCCACACCAACTGGACAGGTGTTCTAATGTAGGAAAGTGAGTTAGATTCCCATGTAGCTTACACACTTGAGTAACGCCACTCACTAGATGACACTTCCGCATCATAGTACAGCCCATGGCAATGAGAGGAGCAGTTGCGAAACCCCATTCTTCAGCGCCGAGCAGACATGCAATGGCGACATCACGACCCGTCTTTATTTGACCGTCGGTCTGCAGAACTACACGGCCACGGAGGTCGTTAAGCACCAGAGTTTGGTGCGTTTCGGCAAGACCAAGCTCCCAAGGAAGACCGGCGTACTTGATACCAGTCCATCGACTAGCTCCCGTGCCTCCATCATGACCAGAGATCAAAATGTGGTCCGCCCTTGCCTTGGCGACACCGGAAGCAATCACACCGACACCGACTTCGGATACGAGTTTGACAGACACGCGGGATGCAGGGTTAGCACATTTCAGATCGTAAATCAACTGCTTAAGATCTTCAATGGAGTAGATGTCGTGATGGGGAGGGGGACTGATAAGTCCAACGCCGGGGGTAGATTTACGGGTAGCAGCGATGCCTTCGGACACCTTGTGTCCAGGGAGCTCACCACCTTCGCCAGGTTTGGCACCTTGCGCCATCTTGATCTGGAGCTCCTCAGCGTCCGAGAGGTAGTAGCTCGTGACACCGAAACGACCTGAAGCGACTTGCTTGATGGCAGAGCGCATGGAATCTCCGTTGGTCAAAGGTTTGGATCGCTCTGGGTCTTCGCCACCTTCTCCAGTGTTACTTTTTCCGCCCAAACGGTTCATGGCCAAAGCGAGTGTTGAGTGCGCCTCGTAGGAGATGGAACCATAAGACATGGCACCTGTACAGAAACGCTTGACAATGTTCGTCCATGGCTCAACGTCCTCGATTGGAATCGGTCTTGAATTGTCAAATTTGAAGTCGAGCAGACCACGGAGTGTGCAATTCTTGATCTGCTCGTATGATTGACGCGAGTATGCTTCGTAGGCGTTGGTATTTTTGCGGCGGACCGCATCCTGTAGATTTGCGATGCTGGCAGGGTCGTTGATGTGAGCCTCTCCACCATCACGCCAGTGGTAGTCACCAGACTCTGGAAGCGTCTCAATGGTGACAGTGTCACGAGATGGCCAAGCGGCTTCGTGGAAGGTGATGGCGTCCAACGCCAAAATATCAAATCCAATACCCTTGATACGTGAAGCTGTACCAGAGAAGCACTTGGAAACAACCGAAGAGTCCAAACCAAGGGCCTCGAAAATCTGAGCAGCCTTGTAACTCTGCAAAGTGGAGATACCCATCTTGGACATGACCTTGCGGATACCGTCATTGCTCGCCTTAATGTAATTGTAAATGATTTTGTCCTCGGCAAGATCCCTCCTGAGGATATTCTCCCTCTTGAGCTTGAGCATCGCCTCGTAAGCCAAGTACGGGCAGATAGCGTCGGCACCATATCCCAAGAGTACACAGAAGTGATGCACTTCGCGTGCTTCACCAGTCTCCGCCACCAATGCAATTTTGGACCGAAGTTTGTTACGGACCAAATGGTGGTGCACGCCTCCCAAGGCCACGAGAGCGGAGAGAGGAACGCGGTCAGAGGACACGTTGCGGTCGCTGAGGATAGCAATCTTCAACCCATCGTGAATGGCCTGAGACACTTCGGAACACACGCGGTCGAGAGCAGCGAGGTAGCCAGCCACACCCTCGTTCTTCGGGAAAGTAATGTCAATCTCAGCAACGCTCCAATCAGCCCTGAAGCGTGGCAATGTCTTGAGCGCTTCTAGTTCCTCGATCGAGATAATGGGAGAGGGGAGGTGAAGACGATGTGCCTGAGTGGGAGTCATCTCAAGAATGTTGCCTTGGGGTCCGACATAGCAGGACAAGGACATGACAATTTCCTCACGGATGGGATCAATGGGTGGATTGGTGACTTGAGCGAACAGCTGACGGAAGTATTCATAGACCACCTTTGGCTGACGAGACATGCAGGCAAGTGGAGTATCGTAACCCATAGATCCGAGCGCTTCTTTACCGTCCGCGACCATTGGCATGATGAGCATGTTAAGCTGCTCAATGGTGAAGCCAAATGCCAACATGCGCTTGTCCTCTGCCACTGAGTGCTCGTCAAGAGCGGGTTTCTGGAAAGCTCCCGACCGCTGAGCGAATTTGCGAACATCCTCCATGGTGAGCATATTATCTTTGATCCAGGTTCCGAAGGGGCGCTCCGTGCAGATCCTCATTTTGAGCTCACGGTCATCGACAACGCGCCCTTCTTCTGTATCGACAAGTAACATCTTTCCGGGCTGGAGACGTCCCTTGGAAACGATAGTCTCCGGTTTGACAAAGATAGTGCCAACTTCGGAGGCGCAAATCATAATGTCGGCGTCCGTGACGTAGAATCGGCAAGGGCGGAGACCGTTACGATCCAATGAAGCACCAACGTATCGACCATCCGAGAAAGTGAAGAGCGCAGGACCGTCCCATGGCTCCATAAGACATGCGGCCCATTCGTAGAAAGCGCGTTTCTCAGGTTCCATGTTGGGCTGGTTCTCCCAGGCTTCTGGAATCATCATCATGACGGCCTCGGGAAGCGACACGACACCATTCATAATCAGAAGCTCCAGCACGTTATCAAAAGCGGCAGAATCGGAACCGCCTTCTTCAATGATGGGCAAAAGGGTCTCAAGATGCTCCTTGAATGCTTCGCTCTTAATGACACCTTCTCTGGCTCTCATCCAGTTTTTGTTACCACGAAGCGTGTTGATTTCACCATTGTGAGCGCACCATCGCATCGGCTGTGCACGGTCCCATGAAGGAAACGTGTTGGTGGAGAAACGAGAGTGAACCAAACAAAAGTATGATTTGAAACCAGGGTTGGTCAAGTCAGCAAAGTAGTCATATACTTGCACCGGGGCGAGCAGACCCTTGTATACCATGTGTTTGCTCGAAAGCGAACAAATGTAGAACCATTTCTTAAGTGTGATAGCGTGAGTAGTTTGTTTGCGGAGAAGGTAGAGCTGACGCTCAAAGTGCTTGTAGTCAAATTCGGCATTGTGAGCGCGGACTAGGGTGACGAAGGGCTGGAAAATTTCGGGTTCTTTGCTTCTGGAGGATGGGCCGAGAATAGTGTTGTTGCGGGGTACTGGACGCCAGCAGAGCACATTGAGACCGAGGCTTTGAGCGATTTCCTCAAATTTCTCTTGGCTGTCTTTCATGACGACCTCGTCGGGTTTGAGATAAATGTTACCAACAGCATATTGCCCGGGCGGAGGCAACACAATGCCAAAGTTTCTCTTAATCTCGCGACCAAAGAGTTCGTGAGGGATCGAACACATGACGCCAGCGCCATCACCATCCCGAGTGTCTGCCCCTACGGCACCACGGTGCGTCATGTTGCAGAGCAAGTTGCGTGCATCCGCAACAATCTCGTGGCTAGGCTGCCCTTTAATGTGACAAACAAACCCAACACCACAAGCATCCTTCTCAAACTCGGGGTCATATAAACCCTGAGCTTGCGGGATAGCATCCGCCCAAGACTCAAAGTGCTCGTCCTGCGGAGCCATCTTTGAGACCAAACTGCGCTGGTAAGTAAACCTAATCGCTTCTTTACAGACAGCCAACGAGTAAGCCCACCTGTAGATAAAGATGAAAAATGTATGTGTGAAAAATCTACGTTACAAATGGGATCCTTGGAGATAAACAGTTCTGTAAACGATGGGAAAATCTCCGAGTGAGCCAAAACAAGCGGCAGAATGGCCCGGAATTCTGCCTAAAAGCACTGTGCACTCACCACCAAGGTCCTGAGGAGACAGAAATACGAAAAACAAAGGGGTGTATGTGCAAAAGTATGTAGTAGAGTCGGATATCCAATATAATACTAATAATGAGACAGACTCCCTTCCTAAAGACGACGGTGAAGCACACAGACAAGGATTTGGCGAAAAAGCGCTGGTTTGGGCAAGAACCGGACTTTATGCGCAAGAAACACCCAGCTGCGAGAGTCGGCAAGGAAGGGGGGCGGAAGGGAAGAAAAATCCTGCCACGCCCTTTATATACTCCCCAAGGCCCATATCCGTTTTTTACTATGGTCACACAAGATGAGATCGATTTCAATCCAGTGTATGGAACAGTTGCTGTGCCACTGGATTACACGGTGGCAATGCAACGTTAAATTCAAGGGGATCTCGAAACACAACTGTCTCCCCTTTAGCTGATCTGCAAACACGCAACATGTGCATTTCAGGAGTATGGCACAGTCATGCACTATTGGAGGCACCGTCACATTGAGCGGGTGGCACATTCTCGTTGGAGACATTTTCTTATCTCTCTCCGGTAATCGACAAGCATACCTACACCTTTGGTAAGCAAGATAGATTCGATTGACCTACGCTGGGAACAGATGCATTTCACAAAACGCCTGAGATGACGACGTATCGTCTAATAAGGGTCACCATCGTGTCCTTGGCAGGTGGTCCTTTTGGCGCAACGATCCTTTCCAGCGTGTTAGCAACAAGACCCGTTCTTGTCCGAGTTGCTGGACTGTGCCGCCAGAATCCCCACATTCCCGTGTCCCGAAACTTTCCGAAATCGATCGGAGCCCTGGTTCAGAAAGATTTGCAGTTAACATGTGACCGCGCTGCACGAGACCCTTGTTGGTTTCAGGAATTTGGAATATATAAAGTTTTCGCTGCTATTTAAATTGTGGATAGAATTTTCTGACCTTCCGTAACCCGGGTACCGGGTCTCGAATCGCGCGGTTATGGACGTCACAAGCATGTGTTGCTGAAGGTCTTTTGTTGCTTACCCTGTATTTGGCCTTGAAAGAAGAAAGATAAAGTAGAATAAATGGGAGTTTTGGAGGTGCTTGCATTCCTGATATCTTATCATCAAGAGACCTTGCTACTGAACGAAGATAAAGGTCTCTTGCACGCTTTCACAAACATGAGTAGGTCGCAAATGATGAGCCTCATGATGCCTCCAACGTCTCAACTGTCGCTAGGAGGTCAAACACTCAACTGGCGTTCGCTCGTTGTCGGTGGATCAGTCGGATCGCCAACCACGTCATGAGAAGCACTCCCGTAAGGCAAATCACGTAAAGAAAATCAAGTTATCACAAAATGAGCTGCTCGCTACCAGAATTGCATTTTTTCCACACGCTAGACAGCATGGCGGAAAACCTGGCACCTGACGCATATAAGAAACTCTCCGACCTCAAAGCAGAAGCGAGTCTCCATAGCCAAGAAGTTGGACACCAAAAAGGGCACATTGACCCACACGATGAGGGTGCCAACGCATGTGGTAATATCAATTTCTGGCCACTACTCGTGTAATATCAAAAGATTCAATTGATGGCTATAGCGGCATTCGGTAAATACGCTTCAGCCATGGCAACAGAACTTGGCCTACCCGGCGATAAATCCCTTGACATCCAAAAAGCAGCATTGCCCTCCAAAAAAGGCTCTTATTCGCCCACGGACCTTGCTCGCCGGCTTAGAAAGGAGGCTGAGGAACGGATTGAATGCGAACAGGAAGAAATCGGCTATGTTGGACCGAAATCAGCGGCGGCAAAAACTCTTAGTGCAGCTTTAAAGTATGAGGAGGCCTTGACGGAGCATATGGAGACAGGAGACGTCGTATAGGCGTGCCTAGGGGTTTTTTGAGGGCAATGGCGCGCTTGCACAGAAAGTTGGATTGGAGAATTGAAATCAAAAGCAGATTCATGGTAAAACAAGCACAATGAGAGCCATGTCGTCCACCTATCAATTCCTACACATAGGTCCTTGCCATGGCCGCTTTGGTTGGCTTCCCTTGCTACTGGCAACTTTCTACGATCCCCCAGCTCCTATATCCACTGCCAGTTGCGCACCACTTTCGCCTGCTTTGGTTGCTGGCACTGCACTAATTGCACTACTATTACCAGAGACAATGTCGCCGCTTGCCTGGCATGGCTGCACTCATTCGTATGTCCAGGTTCGTTCTAGTGGCAATACGCGGAAGCCAAAACAAAGGTATCGGTGTCAGATTACCTGGTGTGAAGCTTGGCATGAATGCAGTTCATTGTCAACCTCGAACTCAGAAAGCCCAAATCATGCCAAGGATGGAATGGGACTGAATTCGCGAACATTAATCCACGTCAAAGCGATGGACATTTACGAGAAAGGACGGGCCCATTTGCCGACCAACTACTAGGAATTTGGCGGGCGGCCTCAGGCTAGAATATGTTAGTCGACCATCAGGGATTTGGCTAGCCGGTGCAAAAAGACACACATATATACGACTTCCATGCAGGAGCAGACTCATTCAACAATTTATATTTCCATTAATTAGTTTGTCGGCAAGGTTTTGCATACTCCTGGTGCACTCACGCTCGCATCCAAAGCGTAGCCCTTGTCACAAATATACCAACACTGACCAGTGGCAGCCTCAAAGAGAGCCCTCTTTGCATGATGGTCTGGTACTGGCGTGCCATTGCAGCTTGCCAATCCTGGATCCACCGTAGTCGACCAAAAATACACGTTGGCGACGATGCCAAGTATAACGACGGATACCCCCATAGTTAGGATGAGGACTTTGAATTTCGGATCCAAATCGCCGAGTCGGTACCATCGAATCTGCGATTGGGAAGACGGTCGTGTTAAGAATGGACTCGAGCAAAATGTGGACTCTGGTAATAAAATGCCTTCTCACCAGTTGGATTGCTACAAATGTAAACGACAACAAAACGATTCCGAGGAAGAGGTGATTTGCAGATCTTCCGAATCCATTGATCAACGAGAATATAAACGTCAACTGGTTACGGACAGTTATCAGCATTTCTTTCGCTCAGTGTTATCCTGCACATCTGAAAAGCTGATATGATACATTCGAACAAAAACTCACCACAACAAACGCGAGTACCCCAGCACCAATAACGTTTTCAATCATCCTGTCCTGTACAAAGGCACTAACATATAAGCAAACTTTGTCAACCATTGGCCTTTGCAAACCTCAAAGGAGGACGCACTCTGCTAGTGGGCTGCAAAAACAATGGCTCTTCACCCGGCGGTGCATCAAACAGCGGTGTATCGTCTGCGAATGGGTTTCTAGACATGGTGATCTACTTTTTATGTGGAAGGAGAATATGGGTGTAATTGCTTGGACGGATCAGAGCTTATGGGTGCGCGGCGCCGCCTTTGTGACGACGGCCAGCAGGACCTCCCACGCGTTGACAGCAATATTCAAATATGGTTAGATTACGCCAGTGGCACAGCCAATGTATAGACAGTTGACGTCCCTGGCTCGCCTGGCCAAAAACAGTTGATACCATGGCCAGGCATGCAGCCGTGCACCGTGGGGAAATCGTGAATGCTCTCTTGACGATTGGTAAGTCAGATGCAGCAGAGTAACGCGGGGATGTACTTGGTTGTTGGTTGAATGTGGAAGACAGAACCTACCAACGGAATGGAAAGAGACTTACCAAGGTCGATTCAATAAAATACATTAGCATACTCCAAAGACTAGATCATCAACGCAAAACCGTAGAAAAAGCTACCGATGAGGACCGATCGACAGTGATGATTGTCCGAATGCCGGCTTATACAAGCAAATCACGTGTATGTCCGAAGCCCTCACGCGAGGCCTTTTCCCTCGCGTTTCCTTGCTGTTGTGGAACGAAACTCTAGAGTCCAGCTTCCGGCTATTCACATCCATACGTTCATCTACCTTCTATCATACTCTCGAATTGTTGCAGAGTGCAAGCTGTCAGAGGTTCCGAACATGATCCGAGCAGAAGACGACGACGAGGCTGCCTTGCGCCTCAATGACCAAGACCCGGCTCCAGAGGAGACGGTGACAGAGACGAACAGGACCGCCCTAAAAACTGTATCTCAGGCAGATAATACCGTCCAACTTACCGATGTTGAGTATCTCGAACCCTCACCGCCGTGCCCGCCAGCAATACAAGTCATATCGCCTTCTGCTGAGGCCGTAGGTCAGCACAGCACGTCAGGCGACCAAGAAATTTTGGAACAGCAGGAAGAAACACAAGTACAAGACGATGATGAAAGTGTTGAAGAAATCCACCGACTGGACGTCATTGAAGGCTTGGATGTTCTGGAGCGCATGAAAGAAGAGCAAGGAGAGCAATTGGTAGAACTCGAACGAACGAAAAAGGCATTAATGGAATTGCAAAGGTTGGGCAGAACAGTTCTTTCTGAAATTGAAGTTGAGGCTGAGCTTTCGTGTCTAAAATAGGAAGAGAATCGAACTGGAATTCATTCGGTCGACCATTGTTGACGCGCTGGGACGGTATGTGATGCGCAGTTGGATCAATGTAATACTGTATAGATCCTGGTCGATACCTGCTATGGTGAACCTTTGCCGAGGTGCACTTCACTGAAGATGTCCCGTTCCTTAATAGGAACGACATACAAGCATTAGAAGACTTAAATGCCCAAGTCGCGGGCCTGGAAGACGATCATAACAAAACAGCCATGACAGCGTTCATTGAGGATGCCAAAGCCCTTGCCTCAGAAGAGTATCTCACGACCTCCTCATTCTGTCCCCGATCCTCAAACCCGTCCCCAGACATAAAGTCGGTTGACTCTGCGGAACTCGACGATATTATGAAAGCAATTGACTCCATCTCCTCTTCGGACCTTGAAGTCAACCCTGCGCTAAAGCAGCTAGTGGAGTTGAAACAGATGCATGAAATTCGTGATACGCAACTCCGA
This sequence comes from Spizellomyces sp. 'palustris', assembly GCA_006535965.1. Lineage (NCBI taxonomy): Eukaryota > Fungi > Chytridiomycota > Chytridiomycetes > Spizellomycetales > Spizellomycetaceae > Spizellomyces > Spizellomyces sp. 'palustris'. The sequence goes on along the minus strand of QEAR01000013.1, from coordinate 84,263 downwards.
CAGCTCCAGACACTCAGAGAACAGTACGAACTCAATGAAGAGAGGGCGAATGAGCAGTTGGGCGTATTCGCGGAGAGGCAGGCAGAGCTGGAGGAATTGAGAGATCAATTTGCGAGTGTTAAGGCTATGACGGGTTATGAGGACTCTGACGATATTGTCCCTGGGGAGCAGGGAGCGGCGAGACAAGCATTGGAGATCTTAGCAGACGCCGATGGGCAAGATCACTCAAGGGTGGCAGCCCTCCGTCGCGAACTTGCATTTCTTGAAGATATCAAACGAGGCATGGATGCAAAAAAGAAAGCTCTCCAGGATGCTTATCCTGCCGAGAACATTGCAGTCGCAAGCGCCGACCAACATTCCAAGCTGCGCTCTGCAATGCCAGGTCAACTCCGGGTAGCGGAAGCCGCACATGTACATTTTCAACAGAACGAGGACCCAAGAGAGCTCAACACCAATCTCGCATTGGAAGAGTTGATGGAGCGGTTGAAGGCTGCCTCTGTGGCGGGGAATGGTAAAATGGATCATGCGGAGCAAAGAGTTCCGTCCCACCTTCAGTACTACGCTCGAGACGATGAACAAGGCGCTGCTCAGAGTGTTCCCGAGGACGTCAGTGACGCAGACATCCAGAACATCGAACAAGGAATGCAGGTTCGTCTCTATTTTCCATTCACGTTTTCAACTCTCGCTGATTCTTTGAACAGGAGGTTCTTGCCCAAATGGGGACTGTTGAAAAAGCCCGAGAAATGGCGACCGATGACCAGAAACAGCAATTTGACGACTTATTTGCACGGTTGAAGGGACAACTCGGGGAGTTGGTTCAAGTTCAGGTTTGGGCTCATAGTATTCCGAACGCATAATTATGGTTAAGACTGACGTTTGTGCAATTTTAGAACAAGGTCACATATTTCAGGAACTTGCTGAAGACGCAGGCGGTATGTGGTTGGGTACGCTCAGACAGAAGGTTGACGCGCGTGCTTATGCAGATATTTGAAATAGTCTGTGGGACACTCCTCTTCTCCGCAAGAGCGGAATATGGTACAAGTGCAATCTGCCCCTTCGCGCGGCCGTGCAGGGAACGGTCAATCCAACACGAATTCGAAAAGTTTGGGACCAAATTTGTAAGATAACTACCATGCAGGAGTTCTTGGGTTGCTTCCAGCCAACCCTCTTTAAATAGCCCTGTAGGTCATAATCTGCTCCCCTACGACCATCGGAGTGCATCTCCGGGCCAGTATAGGTCCGTTGAGGTCGATCAAACCGTCCAAGGACTGAATCAGTACAAAGAAGGACAGTTTGGCGAGAACCGTGGGGATGTGTCGTGGGTGGAAGCTGCTGAGGTTGATGAATATGATATTAAGGAGGAGGTACCAGATGCGTATGCAGAGGAATCGAATATGATCGGAAATGACATGGAACCGAGTATTACTCCCGAAGCTAAACGGTAGTACACATATTTCACTCTGTGGTTATTGTCACAGGGTTGGATTGCTCACTACTCGTTCATTTGCTCCTCACCAGTCTCTTTGACCAGTGCAAAGACAAAATCTACCGCTGCGCCGCGAGTCTCATATCCAAGCACGAGACGGAGCCCTACTTTTTGCTGCAACTCTTTCGGGGCGCAGAGAAATTGGGAAATACGTATTTGAGACAGCGACTGCTACTTGCTCTCGATGACGTTTTGGAAGAGGCGGAAGGGTTAGAGCGTGAGAGGGGTAGAGGTGAGGAGCGTTCAACCAAGACGGGCGATTTACGTGGAGGATCAGGTGTAGTCAGGGAACAAGGAGTGCGGAGGAGGAGGGAAAGGGTAGGTGATTGAGTTTACCAAAGATTTTTCAGCTTTTGTTTTTCACTTGCTTACGATTCGCATTCATCGGTGTAGTCTGCTGCGCCTTCACCTTCGCCGGGGATGTCTGTTGACAGACATGTTGATCAACCCGACCGACTGACCGCACCTGCTCCAAACAATATTTGGATACCAAAATTGGATGTGAGGGATCCTGATGATCTTATTGGAAATATTATTGTGGGTGATGCAAATCACGCGACTGGTTTATGCTTTGTTTTCCCATCCTAAACGACGTACCATCGGATAGAACAACATTGTGACCTACATCTCCCGCCTCCCGACCCCGCTGTTCACCTCTTCCTCCCTTTACGTCATCAAACTGACCGTCCTGAGCGTCTTGGCACCCTTTTTGCACAGAAACTACCCAACTGTCGAGCGCGCGCCGATTGTAAACGCCGTGGGAAGAATCCTAGAAGAGAGTTTGTCAAAGTATATAAATGGGACTGCATTAGAGCTGGAGAGTGAGGTTGTGGATGAGGTCATCGGCGCTCTTGATGAAGTTTTAGGTGCCTTTGGGGTTGGGGTTGGTGTGGATGACTATGGAGAATGGGATATCGGCGCCGAGTCAATGAGACGGGAACAGGAAAGGGTGAATGGCTGGGATGGGGAGCGAGGAAATGAGGTGGTGAATGGTAAGCACTGTGTGAATGGTTCAAATAACTTTTTTCATAACGGTTCGCTCATAGGTTCGATTGGCCAGAGTGGAAATGGTCAAGCTATTGTCCCTCCAGCCAGTGGTAATATGGGTCAACCTATGGTTTTACCCGTTGACTAGCCTCTGACTATTTTATTCCTTTATATGCCACCATTGTAGATAATGCAGATTTACCTGGGGAGCAACGAGCAGATTCGGCCGCGACGATTGTTGCACCCACTGAAGGCAAGGTCGCCGGTACCATGCAGGAGGAGAGAGAGTAATTTAGATTGGGCCGATGCTTTTGTTTCTATTTGTAGGCTGTTAATTATGTATGATACATTAGTTGTATTGTCCAGTGGGTGTGTGTTCACTTAATATGGCAGAGATGTGTGATATATAACTTCAGTAGCGGAATAGTTTGCGTAATCTTGCCTTAGATATACAAGGCTATGACACACAATTACTCCTGCCTTTCTTGCGTGGAATCTCGACGGCGGGACTTCGGGACTGGGGAAGCTGCCTGGGAAGAGGATAAAGCAAATGTTTTAGCTGATCTCCGACGGGTTTACCCTCAGGCAGCTTCCCCAGTTTCTAAGTCGCGACGTCGAGATTCCACGCAAGAAAGGCAGGAGTAATCGTACGCCATAGCCTTATATATTAACAGACCATCTTACAAAGCCATTCGTTTCATGGCGGCCTATCCTCTGGTATGGATGATAGCGACAAGTTTGCGTGTGAGATGACGAACATGATATCTTTCTCTTTGCGATTTGGGCATACCCCCGTGCATTTGCATCCACATCAGACACGTGGAGAATATACAGTTGGATTTCGTATAATTTGACGTACTTGTTAAACAGCTACGTTGCAGGCGCGGATACATGAACACAAGATTGTCAAACCAAAAAAAAAAAAAAAAACTCGCAGCCAAGCTACTTTTGAAACAGTCAGCAGCGCTCATTCAAGCCTCGCATCAGATCATATTCTGTGATGTAACATCTAATCCCTGTCCGCAACCTTAACAATTTGCTTTCCAGTGTTACGCCCCTTCAACATTCCTACAAATGCCTCTGGAGCACTCTCCAATCCCTCGTCGATTTGTTCCTTGTATACAATCTTGCCCTCCTTAACCCATGCGGTCATGTCCTTTCCAAAGTTCTTCATCAGCTCAGTGTCCGCCCAGAAATCGCCAACCATGAATCCTTGAATTTTGATACGTTTTCCGATGACTTCAAGCAGGTTCTTGACACCATATGGTGTCTCCACATTGTATTGCGAAATCCCGCCGCAGACTGGAATACGACCGTGTACGTTCATGTGTGCCAGTGCCGCGTCCAACATTTCGCCTCCCACCTAGGATCCAGAAAGCAAATTGGTGAACTTCCACAGTTGAGCGCGATAAACATGATATTTTGGGTAGAGATTGAACCTACATTGTCGAAATACACATCAATGCCTTTAGGGCAGTACTGTGTGAGAGCCTTGTCAAAGGATTCAACAGTTTTGTAGTTGAATGCCGCGTCGTATCCCGCTTCTTCGAGGAGGACCTTGACCTTGTCATCGGAACCGGCTGAGCCGACAACGTAGCAGCCCTTTGCCTTTGCAATTTGGCCAACCACGAGACCGACCGCTCCTGCGGCACCACTGACGTAGACGGTTTCGCCTGGCTTGGGCTCCCCAAGTTTGATGAGACCACAGTAGGCGGTTTGGCCGGGCATTCCTATCAAAGGAGGGCAGTGATCAAGGTCAATATTTCTAATAGAAATACCATAAATGGGACACAGCAATGCACTCACCCAAAATTCCAAGGTAATAACTCAGTGGAACTGGCAAGGAAGTATCCAATTTCTTCAACCCCTTGCCGCCCGGAATGACTGACCACTCCTCCCATCCGACAAACCCAACCACGATATCACCCTTTGCATATTCACTCCTGCCACCGACGCGGTAGACTTGACTGACACCGCCGCCCTGCATGGGCTTTCCGACTTCAAAAGAGTTGATGTATCGCGCTTTTGAGGTGTTCATTCTTCCACGCTGAAGAACGAATGGACGTGTTATGGCTCATTTCGGTAATGAAAGCAAAACAGGCAAAAAAATGGACTGCATACCATGTAAGGATCCAACGAAAGGTAAAGGACCTTTACCAATACATCTCCCTCCTTCAACTCGACTGTATCCGGGTCGAAGGTTGTCTTCTTGACCTCCATGTGAGAAGGCTCTACCCATCCTGCTCCGGGGTCCTGCTTGAAAATGACTTGGGTATTGGTTTTTGACATGATTGTAGTAGAGTGCGAGGCGAAAAGTGACAATGAAGCATCCTTTTTATACTTGGGGCTGCTTATTAATCTGAACCGATCAATTCCACTGTGTTCCTACTGAGCCGGGCGTTCGGCCAAAATGATTACCGCGTTATGAGCCTTACGCCACGGTGGCAATGAGGCTGGTGTATTGTTAATTCCCTTCGGTTGTTTTGTTTATGTCCCAAATGTCTCCAACGGACCACTTTCGGAGGTCCGCAGAAGGGAACACGTTTTGGTTGACGAAGGCGATTTTTGAGGGTTCCTTGCGCCCTGCGTGCCATTATGGCAGGTGACATCCATTATTGTCGTTGTTTGTTGTCTGGACTGATTGATATCTCACTCTGAAAGGAACAACAATGTCCTTTCTAGCCTGGTCTTCCATTGTCATTCGCATTAAACGAAGATGTTTGGTAAACTTGGAGGAGCCATCTGGTGTATATTCAATTGCAGTGGAGAACAATTGTTGATTTGGGGTGTTTTGCAGAGTTCCGTCCTTGTCTCACTTGTCTTGTCTGTTGACTCTTTTTTGGTTAGGTTCCTCTCCATGAGCAACGTTGAACATGTCTCCCTATCCATCTGACTATAGTAGGAACTGACGGACCAAGAGTATATATTATCAACCTTGTGTAAAGTGCACTGGATGTTTTCTACGACCCAAAGTTCGTGACATGCGCCGGGGTAACGCATAGGAAAGGAGGGTGTCAATCATATTTACAGTTATCCCCGGGATTTTTGCCCAGATCATGGCACTGAGAACGCAATTGACTTGTTATGCCTTTGCTTCGATTCGTCGACCTTAACGCACCGGGCTGGGGTTGGACAAGATGTAACTGAGGTGGACACAGCCAGTGATCCCACCACTTTCAAGCCGCAGCGTGCCCTGCTCCAGCAAAATTATGGAGGTGTATCTTCTTGTAATATGTTGTTTTAAAGCGAGTTCAGATAAACACTCACCCGGACATGAGTCACGCAACTAAGAAGCATCTAGTAGCAACTCCTACATGTGTAGGCGAAGATGAAGAGTTAATCTTAGGGATTTGCCATTCTTTTTTTCTTTCCGAGCCAGCGCAATTGCCAAGATGATATACGGGCTTGTATCTGATACCATATGCGCGGAAAAGATTCCAAGCTTTAGGCCACCAAAGGCGTTGCCAATGATACCCTGCAGGGAGCCTGCAAAAATCTTGATGTGCGTGAACGAACATTCTGGGAACTTGTTCTCTGCGACAGGAGTTTTGCTCAGCTGAATGAACAGAAGTACAGTCCGCTTTATATATATGGACTGTGCTGTCATTTTTATAGTTGGCAGGGGGGAATCTTGAGGAAAGTGAGTCCGTTGCTGCTCTGAGGAGAGGTCGGAGCCACGTCAATCACCGAGTCTTTAGAGTCCCGCATCACTAGTGAGGCAAACCGGTGGAACAACGTCACCTGTACGAGAACAGTCGAAATCACCTGCGCTATTCAGGTGCTACAACTGGATTCTCGATACTGTGGACATGGTCCACGAAGGGGTGCAGGTGGACGTGGTCGAGGATGTGGCCTTGGACGTCACCGTGGAAGAGGGGGTAGTTATGTGAGAATATCGAGTTCTAAAGTTATCAAGCATATACTTGAAAAATGCCGAGAGCATTTTGATGCACACGGATGGGAACAATGCAGAGGATGTTTGACGGTCCTTTTCAAAGAGGTTGGCTGCCTTAATCTACAGAAATCTATAATACTCGAGTCCAACCTGATATCTACAAGTCTCCTTAAACCCTTCCGTACAATTGCGTCAACTCCCGCAGCCTCTGTGCAATCTCCTCAGTCAACTGACCATTGTCCGCTCTCCATTTCCAATTTCCTTCAGCAGTTGCAGGCAAATTCATTCTACAATCACCACCCAGATCCAGTGCATCTTGGAGCTGAAAAATCGCCATATCCGCAATGGATGATAATGCGAGGCGGATAAAGTCATAGGAAGAGCTGTCTACGATTTCTAATGCGGTATCTTGACTGCTGAGATCCCTTTTAACGTCTTTTTGATCTTCATCGTCGAGTCTTTTACGTTTCGCCCCAGTCTCTCCTCCGTTGGTCACGCCGGGTGATCCCCGACCAAGATACTGACGAACAGCTCTGCGCTCTGCAGGCGAGGCGCTTTCTGCCCATCCACGAACGGTATTATTGTCGTGAGTCCCAGTATAATACACACATTGATGATGCTTCAAATTGTGAGGAAGATGATCATTGCGCGGATCGTATTGTCCGTCGCCTCCCCATGCAAACTGGAGCACCTTCATACCAGGGTATCCCAATTCATCTCGGAGGCCATGAACCTCTTTTGTTATCAACCCTAAATCTTCCGCAATGACAGGCATGCGCGTTCCAAGAGCTTTATCCACTGCCCTAAAAACTTTTGCACCCGGCCCTTCGACCCATTTGCCGTTTTGAGCTGTTTTGTCCTCAGCAGGTACTTCCCAGGCAGCCTGAAAACCTCTAAAGTGGTCGATGCGAATCACATCGGTCAACTCCAATGTACGACGGAAACGCAGCGTCCACCATTTGTAACCATCCTTTCCTATTGCGTCCCAATCATAGACAGGGTTTCCCCAAAGCTGACCTGTGGCGCTAAAGTAATCTGGAGGTACACCAGCTTGAACAATCTGTTTCCCGTCCTTGTCCAGTTTGAACATCTTTCGATGGCTCCATACGTCAGCGCTGTCGTGGGCCACAAATATCGGGATATCTCCCACCAGCCGAACACCAAGCTCTTTGGCCCGTCGGCGAACAAGGGACCACTGCTCGCTGAACAGGAATTGGTTGAACACGTGTTCATCAATATCGTCTTCCAAATCTTTTCTCGCCTTGTGCAGTGCTGATGATTTGCGATCCCGGAGATCCACAGGCCACTCTACCCATGATTTACCTTCCTTATCGCGTATGGCTGTAAACAGGGCATAGTCGTCCAGCCACGCCGAACCATGTGCAACCACAAACTTATTGAGACGCTCTTCCCACTCGGACAGAACGGGGTTGGATATGGTCCCCTCTCTGAACCGGTCCCTCGCCAGACGCAGTGCTCGGCGTTTGAGCGGTGTGACGCGATCGTAATCGACGTGATCTGCTGGCAGTCCTTGTAGCTCTTCGATATCGCTGGGCTGGAGTAGTCCGACTTCCAAGAGAGGCTAAAGTACATTAACACAAGGAGCATTGAGCGACCAAATCTTTTACAACTTGTACAAAATCGTCCAAAACTAACTCACATCCAAAGCAATGATTGCCGGATTCGCGGCCAGCGCACTTGGCGTTCCATATGGGCTCCCTGCGTGTCCATGAGGGTTCAGCGGCAAGAACTGCCACACAGTCTGACCCGCCTTGTGCAGCCATTCCAGAAAGTTGAGTGCAGATGGTCCGACATCCCCGATGCCATATTTTGTTGGAAGGGACGTGATGTGTAGCAAGACTCCACTACAGCGAGCAGGTGGTGTTGGATAATTGTCCACTACAGTTGTGGTTTTGGAGCGAGTACTGGGCATGCTTTGCAGTGTGATGGGTTAAAAGTATTGTGAAGGCGGGTCGTACTTTTGCAGTGTTCAAGGGCGGGGGAGAGAAAAGGTCGTCATTTTATATTTCAAGACGTCAAGGGGGGGCAATCGAAATCTTCATGCCCGGTTACGTCACGCTTTGGGCTCGATGGTTTTGTCACGACGCAAAGTTGGGCTTTGCTACCTCCGCACCCCCATCAACGACGCTGTTTCGCTACCCATTGACTTTTCCAATCTGCTGGCCTTTGATCCCCATCAAGGTTTCTGTAGACACGGACAGACGTCCATTAGCTACTTTATAAGTGTTCATTATGTGTGGTTTTCGATTTGTACATTGTCTCCTTTCGCACTCCCCATTTGACAAGGGAGCAGCGTTCCGTTTTCCCCCATGTTGGACATTGAATGAGCCTTACCAGTGCAGGAGGACAGTGGAGAATGGACTGAAAGTTGGGCGCGCCGAGGATTTGTTAAAGTTGGCCGTTACTTTTGCTTTCGCATCCGCCTAGGCACATCCCAAATGTCTCTGGCTCTGGGCAGCACAACTCTTCATTTTTACAGCCATTTTACAGCCATGCAATGGCAACAATGGAACCTCCTTCAAAGTTACCCTGAAGATCTCCCCCCCAAAACGTCCCTCCGCCTTATGCCACTAAATAAGGCTTTTGTCCAACTCGCGTCACAACGTTTGGGAGGGTCACAAGGCGGAAGCGCGTTCTGAACGAGAAACGGGCGCCTCACCAGCACCAATCAACTAATCCAATTGACCACCAGGGGCAAACCTGCAAAGAGCAAAGGGCCCCATTTGTCAGGCTTTTGTTATCAGTTCTGCGGGATATAAAAAGAGTGGTAAAGGCAACATTCCCCCCAAGTGTTTAAAAAATATTGGTTCTGCTGCTGCTGCTGCTATACCATTTTTGAATTTCTCCAAAAAGACAACCGAGCAACTCATTCAACGACATGCCTGGACCCGCACCCTTCATACTCGCAGCTGGCGCCGCTGGAGCCGCCGCAGCCATGTACTTGACCCATCAACCCCAAGAGTCTGGCCAACACGCTTCGGGTGCCTTGACATCGGTTGGAGCCGGTCTCCTTCCTGCTCGGAGTTCGCCCTCCCTCTCCCCTGGCCTACAGACGCGCCCTGTGAGCTTCAGACGGCACAGTGAGACGTCTCTATCGTACGGGGATGAACAGAGGTGGGCACGGGAGGCAGGAAAGACAAAGTGAGGTGCGGATTGGAAATCCGTGTTGATTACTGGGAGGACGGAAGGAGCGTACAGGGTGCTCGGAAACGGACTGGCACGACTGGTGGCATGTGTGGTTTGTAAATAGAGTGGGGAAATAAAACCATATTGCTTTTCTCTGAACCTTGCTCCTGACTCATTCTTATCGGATTGTGTTTGATGGCACGTCAAAAGCAGGCAAATGGCTGAAATTGCAGTCTACCTGGCATTTTCATAGGAACAAGGTAATGGGGTCTCTGAACCTCCACGTCCACCTTTTCTGCTTGAACGTTAACCTTTCACCACTCTTGACAGACTCGCCATGCCAGGCTTTTGAAGCCATCTGCGCGCATGTGTGCATGGATGTTAGGTCCAGAGGATATGGTGTTTGGAATCCGTTTGAGAGAGTGACAGAATTCAGTGGGGACTTGTACATTGCGCTCTTTTCATGTAAACACAGTTCTTTTCAATACATCCCCAATGGACCAATGCTCCAGTTGCAGGTCCGCAAGTCAGATGCCAATAACGTCCCCGTCATAAGCTGTGAATGAAGCGCAGGATGCATCGTCATGTCCCTTTCCGTGCCAATGGGCAATTGTTTACAGCATTTGTTTTGAATGGAAAAAAAAAGGGAATCGCGGCGCGTGAAGCCGTGATGCAATCGACGGTTACGTCACCCTTCGATGATGGAAACTTTGAAACCTTCCGAGTATAAAAGCCAAAGGGTTCGAGTAACCTGGCATCTTCCATCGCAAGATTGCTCTTGATTGTGTTTCCCGCCACCAGCAGAGCCGACAGCAATCATGATGGCAGCCAACCGTCAACCCAGTGCCGCAACCATCCCGGACGAGTCCTCTCTTCATCCTGTTCAACCGGCTCCAAACCAATACTCTATCCAACCTGGTCCGAATGCATACCCAAAACTCACGCCCAGAACATACATCCATTCGTACTGGCTAGACTGGTTGACCCTCGCCTGCATGGGCGCTCTTGGTCTAGGGATCTATTACCTGCGCCCAGCACCCAACCGCCTTTTCCCAATCTACTTTCGAGATGGAGAAGTGATCTACCCCGAGTTTGCTTATCCCCTCCGAACAAACATTATTCCTATCTGGTTGGCTGCCTTTTTAGGATTCATGGTTCCTTTTGTTTTTTTCGTCCTCCTTCAAATTCGAGTAAGGAGTTTTGTGGATTTTAATGCCGCTGTTATGGGTTTGATAATGAGTTTAGGTGAGCGTTCTTATCGAGTTTTACCGGTCTACCTTGCCGAGTTATTGATTAGCTCGATCCCCCTGCCTTCAATAGTTACTGCGGCAGTTTTCCAAGTCTTCCTCAAATGGCTCATTGGAGGTCTTCGTCCACACTTTTACGCTGTCTGCAAGCCTCGCATCGACCCCGCATTAGCCAATGCGGGTCAAGGATTTGATGGAATCATGGTCGATCGCAGTGTGTGTACGGGGGATGACAAAGAGATCAATGATTCGCTAGAGAGTTTCCCTAGTGGACATTCTACAGCGGCTTTTGCTGGGTTTTTGTTTTTGTCTTGGTATTTGAATGCCAAGTTGAAGATTTTCGCAAACTGTAGGTTGACTATTTCATTTCTGCGGAAATGTGAGATCGTAAACAATGTTTTTCTCTTTTCAGATCGCCCACAATATTGGAAACTCATTCTGTTTTTTGCCCCCATCCTTGCCGCAACCCTCATCGCAGGATCTCTTACGATTGACAAGTATCACCACTGTAAGCTGCTTCATTTTTGAGATTCCCTACATCACAAGCTAATACCAATATGGAATATGCAGGGTACGATGTAATAGGTGGTGCCATTATCGGCGCCATGGTAGCAACGGGAGCATATCGCTTCCAATACGCTTCTCTCTTCGACTATCGGTTCAACCATGTCCCACTTCCTCGTCGAACTGCATCAGGGTTCAAATACTCGATCGCGCAACCACCTGATACGATGGTAGTTCTTCCAGCGACCCGGAAAGCAGGGTGGGGAACAGGAGAGGGCGGTGTATCGGGTGCACCATTTGATGCAATGTGGTGGAATAATCCCAAGGCTGGCAATGCGGAGATGGGTCAGAGGGGTGAGCTGGCGGTTTAAAGTAGACCGACAAAGTAGCCAAAGAGATGTATGCCGTAGCTGGTGTTATAATGAAAACATTTTGTGCAATATGACATGAAAGAAATATTTGTGATTTTAAACTGTTCAAAGTTTTGTGGATATGTGGGTATTAAAGTGTATGTGGAATTTGAGGTATCTCTATTCTTTACCCCCTTGCTACCAGTGGCTTTGGACTCGGCTGCAGGACCAATGGCCATTCCTGGATCTCTTAGATACCTTTGGTAAAATTGCAATGCATCCATCAAGAAATCTTTTGGGGACAAAAATGAAAGTAATCATCGCTAACGAGCCAAGTCCGTTTTCGCCCGTTGATTTCACGTTGAAACTTGGATTACATAAGCACCGAAACGCGTGCTCTTTTTGGCACCCAGCGAATACAAACAAATTAGCACACAATTTACTCAAAGTGAACGGGCGCACTTGATGCACGCAGCGCAGGTGCTTGTCTTTTGTCTTGGCTGGTGATCGGTTTGCGCACACGTGCGGTATGAAGAGCTGGCTTTTTAAAACCGCAACAAGCAACCTGTTTCCCCACCTTTCGTGCTGCAATATACGATCATTCAAGATGCACGCAAAGCTTGCCGTCCTTTCGACTGTGGTTTCCTTGGCTGGATCTGCCTACGCGTGGGGTGCCGAAGGTACGTTGGATGGCATATATGTGTAGGAAATTTCGGATCATTTTCGAACTCATTTTTTGTTTCTTTTTTTATAGGACACCAGGCGGTGGGCTTTGTTGCCGACTCGCTGATCAAGCCAGAGACAAAGGCTGTACGTGACTTTTTGTTACCTTCTGGCTGGAACTTTACCAGATCGTCAACATGGGCCGATGAGATAAAGTCAAATCCCACGTGTGAGTGTAGCGTTGCATACTGCGTTTTTCAACTTTTTACTTACCAAAGAATCATATTTATCAGACAAATGGAGTAGCAACCTCCACTTTATTGACAGCCACGACGTGACCCCTCTGGACGCAAATGCAACCCATCCTGTGGAATGCACAGTGGATTTGGCCCGGGACGGCGACAATGGCGTTAATGTGGTCGATGCCATCGGAAATTACACTCTCCGCGCTGCAGATGCTGCCAAATACAACTGGGAGTCCCGCTCCGAGGCCGTAAAGTTTTTGTCGCACTTTGTAGGAGACATTACGCAACCGCTTCATGCTTGTGGCAAGCTTCTCGGTGGAAACCAGTTCTTTACTACGGTGCGTGTACAATCAGCAAAAAGAGTATGCTTTTTTTCACTCTAACCATATCGTCCTGTGCAGTGGGAAGGGAACCAGACCTACGTTTTCAACGGCCGTGTAAGCCGCTTCCAGCTTCACGTCCTTTGGGACGTCTATATCCCCCAGAAGGATGTAACGGAAAACTTTGGTGGAAGCTGGGCTGCATACCAGCAATTTCTGCTGGACAACATCGGTAAGAGCCTGCTGCTGGTGCAATCTCTACTGTACCCAAATGAATCTCTAACCTCTTCTCAAATATATCTCAGAAAGGGGAGAATGGGCCAAGGAAAAGGACACATGGCTCCAGTGCAACCCAACCACCTCCCCCAGCGGGAACCCAGATCAATGTCCTTTGGACTGGGCGACCGATTCGAACGAGTTCAATTGTGGCGCCGTCTGGGACAAAGCTCTCCTTGCCGGCACTGGGACCAGTACGGCCAATGACTTGGCGGGAGAATACTACCAGAAGACTTACCAAATCGTTCGGAAGCAGATCGCAAAGGGAGGCTATCGCTTGGCAAAGTTTATGGACATCATCTTGGCTGGTCAACCCGCTTCCAATTCCACTACTACGCCCGTCGCCACGACAACGCAGCCCGCAACGGGTACGAGCATCGCAACCACGACTCCACCCACACAAGTCACCAGTTGCTCTACCACCTCGACCATCTTTGTGACTGTGGATCCCACCGAAACGGCCACCCCATCGTACCCCAAACCAACAACCTTGCCTACCCCGATCATCTCGGCTGCCTCCCCACTCAATGCCGTCAGCTCGATCTTGTTTGCTGTCGTTGCCGCTGCGGGGGTTGCCATCCTTTGAGCGTGAGTTTTTGCAGCTGGATCTGTAAAACGTAGTGCATGAAAATTCGGTCGGACTCTATGTTGGTGTTACTTGATAGACAGATAGATCGTTAGAGTAGATGGTCTCATTCTATGCCATAATAACAATAATTCTTATCCTAATAAGAATAAATTTCTTTTCGAGGAGCCTTTTGTACCTCATATTTTGTCCAGCGTCCATATGCCACGGAGAACGGTGGAACCTTATTGCAGAGGGGGAGCAGCTACTGTCAGGACTATTTCTATTATACAGAATTAAAAAATTAAGAACAGGACCCAATGCTAACAAGAAAGTAGGTACGAGTGCAAATCATAGAAATTGTATAGGCCAACACATGTGACGTTAAGCCATCTTATCGCTCCTACTGGAACCTTCCCAAATAACTGCAACATCCCTAAAGTTCAATAAGCGTCAATATCCAAAGGACGGCTGCCATGAGACATTCGCAGTAACTCACTCACAAATCGACGGGACGGTAGGCTCCTTTTAGTGCGGATTGCCTTCGTCGGTAGAGAACGATGCCACATATACTGGCTATCAGTGCACCCGCGACGATGAGGTAAGGCGCTGGGTTGGATTTTGACTATTTACAGGACGAGGCGTAAGTCAGGGTAAGACATTCGTGGTATGCATCTCATATGGAGCTACTAACGTGCTGAATAAGTGTGTCTTCAACAGGCGCCTGCGCCAATGTCTTGTCCATCTCCACATTGTCCAACTTGCCAGCTTTTGCACCCGCCTTCTGTGTTTGGGCTTTTACCAAAGCCTCTGCCGCCTTTTTCTCCTCATACTTGACCACCAACCCGTCAATATACGACATCAAAGGATCTATCTCATTTGGCTCCGGGTATTCCTCAATGAGTTTCCCGTTAATATATACATTGACAGTAGGAACTTCTTCAGCCCCGTGGTTGGCACAGAAATCGTCTACACCGTGATAAACATTCGGAATACTGCATTCGACTTTGGCAATGTGGACGCCCCGGTCTGGGTACTTTTTTTGGAGGACTCGGTTTTGAACCTGGAGCCATTTTGGTGTGAACCTTGTTTTGATAAACATTGTTGTTCAGTTTTTGTCGGCCATTCATTTGCTTGATCATATTGATTTAGATCTCACCGTTGAGTATATGCACACCAGTTTGCCCCGTAAAAGACCAGCCAAGCTTCATTCTGAATCACCGTATCCAAAACGTTGTGGTCCAAAAACATAATCTCCTTGTCAGCCTTATCTGCATGTTCTTTCTGAATCCGTTTTTGTTCGGCGGTCATTTTTGCGGACACTGCTTGGCATGACAGCAAGGTCAAACCAAGCAGCATGAGGAGCAGGTGCTGTAGACCCATTATTTGCCAATGGGGCTTTTGCTTGCGGACAAGAGCTAAACTTGGTAAAAGGAACGGTAAGCTGACTTTTTCCTGCGACGGACGCAACATTAATCTATACCATATTGGGTTAAATGAGATACTCACGTGGTCCTATTGATCCAGTTATCTTTTCGGCATCGTTTACTTTCGGCCATGTCTTGTCATTGGGAGACATGCATAAAGTTCAATTATCCTTCGTAGCTGTTGGTACTTTTAGACAAAGAACCACATTAACTCGACTGACTTTGAGTTTATTTGCTTTTGTCTGATCAAGGGCCCGCAGCAAATGTGGAGCGCTGCTTGCAATATTATTCCGAACGTTCTTTACAAGGGACGAAGTTCCACTGGCAGCTTGTTGCTTATTTTTCTGGCTTACTGACTATTGGTTAATGCCACTGGGTACTGTTTCGGGGTAGTTTGATGAGCATTCGGATTGGTTCATTCACTACCCTGGCCACATACGCAGGGTGGTATGGTGCGACTCAACTGATGAACACAAGGTAGCATCCCACCCCATGGATAAGCTTAAGCCTGGGGTAGGTCAATTTCTTCTAGCTCTGTGCTGAATGATATGCGTGATGTAAGCTGTATTTTCTAGACTGATCGTCTTCTGGAAGAAATTCTGCTTATGAGCACCAGTGGTCCGATTGACGATCGAAACGTGTTTGAGCGGATTACGTCCTCACATGGTCACTGTCCCTCTCACAGCCATTAAAAAGCAACCGATTTTTTATCTACCAAAATGCGTATATCGGACGTACACCACCAAAGCATTCAGCTATAGCTTGGCCCTAATGAGCTGCATGGCGGCAGTACCCAACATTTCTTCATTCCTCTTCATGATGGACCCTCGGTGAACCAAATAGACAGGTTCAGCGTCTGATTCTTTTGTTGAGTTCAGACGTGTAATGACACTAAGTGGTTTATAGGATGTGTCTATCAGGATGGTGCGGGTGAGCCAATCGGTTGGACATGGACGCAAGTCGAATTGAAAAAGCAAAGATGTTATAATGACGAGATGCGTACGTAGATAGAAAAGAAGGCGATGAAATGTCCAACCTGGAGGCTGGTGCGGTTACTGCGCCGCCAACGACCGATCAAGGAATAAAAAGTGTTTTTTGAAACTGACAATATTCTTTCTAAATACATAATTATTCATACTTTCACACTTTAACCGCTCAATAAATATCCCCTATGTACACATGCCGTATTTGTGCATACGCACCATCTCAAATCATCTGAATCAAGAAAAATTGCGAGATCGTATCAACGGGCGGACTGACCGCATTTGCTTCAGCTTTGAAGCCCACCGCCTTGTTTTTGCCTAGGCTAGTCACCAGTGTGACTAATCCGCTGGGGGAAACCTCCACGGCACCATCGGGAAGAGAGAGAGTCAAAGTGAAGACGTATTCACGGTTGGGAGGTGAGTCATTAACGATGACGAGCTGGCCAAGTGTAGTTGTGTCGTTGTTGTCGGTTGGAAGGATGGTCATTGCTCGAGCGCCGGAGCAAGGGATGATGTTGTTTTCAGCGGCAATGTCGCGGACAGCAGGGATAGCTGTTACCGTGGCCTATATTACGTGGGTACGATTCCGGTGGTGCTTAGAGCTATATACGATGAGAGTTTGCGCAGCGTTACGGACTCACCCCATTTATCCAAACGGCAATGAAGGCCAACAGCAAAGCCCAAAAAGTTGTTCGCGCCACGACACTCATTATTGCTCGGTGATATTCTGACAGAGTGGGTACTCAATGGAGAGAGACAGTTGGGAAGACTTTGCTGCACAAATCGGGTGGAGAAATCGGGGGCCCAATCCCCAGCAATGCCTTTATATAAACATCGAGCGTATCATCCCGCAGCACTCAAGAAGCCCATCTTTTTTCGACAGAACCTCCACGCAATACTTCCGTATTCCTTCTTCTTATTCAAAGCTCGCTTTCCACTGCTTACGCGCGTTCGTTTTCTGGCCATGCGCGCGCATCCAACCCAGAATCTTCGAAATCCTCTTGGCCGAAGCGCTTAGCGCGTCTTTCGTAAGCGCGCGTGGAAGTTCGAAAACTCCGCTGTGCTGACGTGAGGCTGATTCGGCGAGCGTAGCGGGGTTTCTGGACGGCTTCTGAGGACCATATCGCTTCATACCCTTCAGTTAGAAGCGCGCACGTATGCTGCGCATCACGCACGTTTTGTGATCGTTACTTTGAAAAGGACTTAGATGATTCTGTTGCTTAATACGGGTGCGAGGCGGGGCCATTGTATTGGCATACATCCCACCGCTGGTCAGTCCCACCCTTTATTTGACGACTTTGTTTGCTCGAGACACCAATCATCTCTGTTGTGAGCTGCTGGTTCTATGGTACAAAATCTTGCGGGTCCATCCGCGGTTGTGTGGTGCGACAGTTTTCTGAAAGTTGATTGATATCGCACATGTACATTTGCCAGTCGGGAGCATGGTATCCAATGATGCCTAAAACGGGGTTACATGTAACGATGAGCATTTAATGTTCTCGCATGCAGCTATTCGAAATTCTCTAGATCCCCTATACTAGATTGCATGGAATGGGAAAAGCCAAGACTGAACCCCAATTTTTAGATCCTTGTTTGCCATCGCGTTGGCCCGGCACTGGCTTAAAGTCTTGGCAGCCGTCTCCATTATAAAATATGGCTCCTCCGAATTTGGCTCCGTTAGTTGAATCATCACATCATCCCAAAGCACCTGAGCGATGGGCTCTACCCTAATACCACCTAAATTGAGCGTTTGGGTCATTTTTTTCCTATGGCAATTCACGCATGCAGCTGCACAGACCAGTACAACCTCAGCAACTCCATCGCCAACAGCGACACCAACTGGTGGTGGAGGAGGAGGAGATGGTGGTAGGTTGTGAACCTGCAAGTGGAAGACACGGGAGACGCCTTGACTGATTTTGTTGTTACTGCAGGGCCCTTAGACATACTCGACAAGGCACGACAGATTATCGCACAGACCGCCGTCTTGGGTGCCATAACACTTGTTGTTGGAGTATTTCTCCTCTTGTTCGGACAGCGATTCTTTAAAGTCACGCTTTTCATTGGTGGATTTTTCGTCACTGGTACGCCTTCCAGCCTGTCATTCTTCGTGATCCAGCTGAATCTAACTTCTTGGCAGCTTTGGTCGGCTACTTGATCCTTACCGCCGTCGAGCCCTCTAGCGGATATCCAAATCGGGCTACTGTTCTTCTCCTCGGTCCGCTCGCATCCGGTGTGATCGGTGGGGGGCTGGCGCTCTGTGTATGGAGACTGGGTCTCGTGGCTATCGGAGCGGCTGCAGGATTTTTGTTTGCCATGTTCATTCTGTCATGGCAAACCGGTGGTGTGGTATGTCTCCCAAATTATTTGTTAAAGTCCGGTGTCCTGACGTTACTAAATTGCTGCAAAACCAGATTGGTACAGCCCAGGGCCGTATCATTTTCCTCGCTGCCATGACAGGTGTTGGGGGCCTCGCCGTCTCCTTTTTTCAAAAAATTCTTCTTGTCGTTGCGACAAGCATTGGAGGTGCATACAGTATTGTGTTCGGGATTGACTGCTATGCACGAACGGGATTCACAGATTCTACAAGACAATTTTTGGTGGGAGAGAATAAATTCAGTTATACGGTTTTTGAGTAAGTCATATCCCGCAACATCTACTGTAACGTTTAACTCACTTTTCCCTACCTTGAAAAGGCGCAATGGCAAAGTAATCGCCCTGTTATGTTCAATGATCGCTTTTGCGATTATTGGCATGATCATTCAGTTTAGATTCTTCAAGCGACGAGACGATTAGGTTTATTCTATATTACATTGGGTATATTTAGGCATGTATGCCGTTAATGTATTTTTGTCACTCTGTTCTGCTTAACGTCAGGGAAGAGAATAGTACAAACTTGTACAGAATGAGCGACAAGCTTTCATTACCATTCTATATAAGCACACTCTACATAATAACTACATTGATCCTGAGAAGTGAACCTCTACTAACTATCAATTTCCTCCACTCACATCCGGATATACATCAAACCTCCTCTGCGAGGTCACCGGAATATTCTGTCGAGCTTCATCAATCTTATCCAAATCAATATCGGCATAAGTGATGCTTTCTTTTTCATTCGCTGTAGCGATGACGACACCCAGTGGATCAACGACTGTAGAGTGGCCCCAGGCAATATACGTAGAGTTGGGATCACGGGCGGGAGAACATGCGCTGACGTAGATTTGGTTGTCGACGGCACGGGCTCGTTGAAGAAGTTCCCACTGTGATGGTTGATTTGAGAATCGGTCTCCATTCACTATCGTATACAATGACATAAAGCACGAAAAACGCTCTTACATGCAACGGTCCAGTCGTCATATTGAAAGCTCCAGGATATATCATAGCCACGCAACCCTTCCTCGCGGCAATCATGGCCAGTTCAGGAAACCTAATATCGTAACAGATGCCTACTCCAATTCTTCCCCATGGTGTCAAAAATGATGTCGGGGTTGATCCTGGGGAAAGTATTTCAGATTCCTTGAATGTGATCTTGTTCGGAACGTCAATATCGAAGAGATGGATCTACACAAAATTGTACGTTTGAGGAGATATACTCAGATGCAAAACACAACACTCTATCGTACCTTTCTATGGACACCCAGGCGCTCACCCTTCGGATCCCATATTGTGCAAGTATTATAATACTTCTTCTCCTTCTCCTCTGGAAATGATCCACCGATCAGGTAGACCTTTGCGTCCCTAGCCATTTGTTGCAGGGTGTTGGAGGATGGACTGTTCTCAAGAGGCTCGGCATACTGAGGAAAGTATTGGGTGCCGTATGGAGAGTTAAAACACTCTATTGCAAATTACTTATTGTCAAGAGCAAAATTATGTCCCGAAATAACGGCTCGGCCGTACCTGGCAAAACAACGATGTTTGCACCATTCTTTGCAGCTTCAAGAACTTTAGAACGAGCGTTTCGAAGGTTTGTCTCCTTGCTAGATGTCACCAGCAATTGAACAAGTGCCAACTTGAACGATCGTGAGCTTGCGGTGGTGGACATTTTGCGGAGAACCGATCACGTCTGCAAACCGTCCAGAGTGAACCTCTGCAGTGAGTCATCTATCGCCAAGCCACGTTGCTTACGCACGCGTTCTGGTCATCAGCAAGAGTTCGTTTAAGAACAATGAGAACGGGAAGGGGAGAATGCCCACCTCTAGTGATGTCACGACCGGAAGAGTGGAAAAGAAGGGTCGTATAACAATATAAAAAGTGCACGTTGCCGGCTTTTATTTTCCTTTAATACCGGAACAGTCTTGTACTAGTTTCATTCTGTATTTGGGTTCCAAGCAAACATTTGGTAGGAACCTCTGTGCAAGAGTTTGATGACCGTACAGCAGATAACCGAAAATTTTAGCAGAAGCAGCATTTTGAAAACATGGCTGGTGGATTGCTGAAGGGTATTCCGGTTGGGGTATGTCCCTTTTCCTGGCCTGGACCAAGCTGTTACTTAGAATGTGCGGCATATAGGTGTATCCCCTCGTGGCCGTCATGGGCGGAGCCGTCGTTGGTGTTGGGTACTTTTTGGCTCACAAGTCTGTCAGTCCTGATGGTAAGATCACCGTGTACAATTCGCCAAAAAGAGCCAGAGTGATACTAACTTCATCGAATAGTGGTCTGGTCTCGCTCGTAAGTCGAAAGCTTGACATGTTACCCATTTAGTATATGCTGACATTTATCACAAGTAAAAACCCGCAACCTTGGAACACAGTAAGCCAACACGAAACAACAAAGATTTATGATTCCACTGGCCAGTACAAAAAGTGGAATCGCTTCAGTGGCGATAAGAATGGTGGAAATGCCGGACATTGAAATGTTATGGAGGCGGACCGGGATAGTCCGTCAGTTTTGAGAAATAAATTATATACGAACCTACTATGTGACGTGCTGGAAAGTGAGAATGGTAACCAACGTGCCTAGCGTAAACGCACATGCTAGCATTATCCTATCGACGGACATTTCACAGAGAGACCATTGTCACGTTCAGCCCTTGTTCTGTCATTTGGCTGGCCCACTTCCCGTCATACCGCTCTGAATGTCTGCTCCGTTCGCCCTCTCCACAGTTTTCACGATCCCAACAGCTACAGTCGCCCTCATATCCCTCATGGCAAATCTCCCCAGTGCCGGATAGTCAGCATAAGCCTCCACAACCAACGGCTTTGTGGGCTTCAATTTGACAATAGCCGCATCACCCACTTGGAGAAACTTGGGATGCTCAACAATTGTTCTCCCCGAGCGTCTATCAACCTTTTCAATCAATTCATCAAACTTGCATGCAACGTGTGATGTGTGAACGTCGATCACGGGGGTGTATCCGACTTCGATCCGCCCAGGAAGCTCGAGAATGATGATTTGAGCGATGAAAGATGCAGCTTCTTTGGCGGGATCATCTTTGGGATCGGAAACAACCATGCCGCGGTGGATGTCTCTGATAGAAAGGTCCACGTTTAACCCCACATTGTCGCCCGGAAGAGCCTCGTTTAGGGGTTCGTGGTGCATTTGGATAGACTTGACGGTGGTGGTGATGCCACCGGGGGTGAACAAGACCTTCTTCCCCGGGTGAAGGGCACCAGTTTCCAACTTTCCAACAGCCACTGTGCCAATGTCGCTCAGTTTGAAGACATCTTGGATAGGTAAGCGGAGGGGTTTATCTTTTGGACGAATGGGGGGCTCGATGGTGTCGATGGCCTCCAAAAGAGTTTTGCCTTCAACAAGACCACTTTTGATTTGCTTTTTCCATCCGGAAAACCACGGCAAGTTAGGAGAAGGGTCAACAAGATTATCCCCTGTCCACCCAGAGACAGGAACAAACGGAACAGATTCCGGCTTGTACCCAATTTTCTGCATCATATCGCTCAATTCCTTTTGAACTTTTTCGAATCTTTCTTGTGACCAATTGACCTGATCCATCTTGTTCACGGCCACGATGACCTGTCTGACTCCCATGGTGTGCGCAAGAAGGGCATGTTCCCTAGTTTGCCCTTCGCGGGCAATACCGGCTTCATATTCATTTACTGCTGCAGAAACTACCAGGAGGGCACAATCGGCCTAGAATTATAAATATTTGGCGGTCAGCATCGAATTTTGACGCAGTCATCACTCAAGACTTGGGCAACCTGTGAAGTCCCAGTGATCAAATTTTTGATAAAGTCCTTGTGACCGGGTGCATCACTGACGGTCACAAAGCGATGAGGACTCTCCAGCTTATCGCAAGCAATATCGATTGTTGTCCCTCTTTCACGCTCTTCACGGAGTTTGTCCAAAATCCAGGCATACTTCAACTCCGGTTTGCCTTTATTCATGGCCTCCCGTTCAATTTTATCAAACTCTTTCTTGTCAATGGCTCCACTGTCGTTGCAGCAATGAGACGCCCACGATAAAAAACTATCGTCCTTACACAACGAGGAACCAACCATTTGTACATCAAGTTCCCTAACACGGTCGATTTTCCGGATCCAAGATGCCCGACAACAACAAGGTTGACATGAGTTTTCATTGTTTCCGTCTATAGCTGAAGAGTTTTGGAAATAAACTGACTAGAAGACTAACCCAAGCTCTTCGGCTTGTCACTACCCTCCCTTGCACCATGCTCATAACGTAAACGGGGGCTTGCAGCTCTGCACCAGTATATGCTGTGGCGAGTCATCATGATGGGGAGCGCCGTTTATGCATTTGCAGTTGAGGGGACCGCCTAAAGTGCAAACATTTCCTCAGATGAGTGCGAATGACTCTGCAAATGGATAATTTGGCATTGTAGAGTCGGTCTATGGACAAGGTTTCGTCTGTCCTTGCACAAGAAACTATCAAGCAAGCAGCTCTTCCTCGTAAAAAAGCTCCTTTATGTCTTCAAAACTTTAAAAGAGCGCCAACGAAAGTCTTTATACTCAATCCAACTCAAACCACAACACTCTGGCTCCCTTTAATAGTCCCATGGTCATGCGATCTCCTCTGTTTTTCCAGCTTCCAAAACGGCGTCCGGTCAAATCGTTCCTGCCAGTGAGCAATCGTCCA
This sequence comes from Spizellomyces sp. 'palustris', assembly GCA_006535965.1. Classification (NCBI taxonomy): domain Eukaryota; kingdom Fungi; phylum Chytridiomycota; class Chytridiomycetes; order Spizellomycetales; family Spizellomycetaceae; genus Spizellomyces; species Spizellomyces sp. 'palustris'. The sequence continues at coordinate 61,118 of QEAR01000013.1, read as the reverse complement.
CATTAGCAACCCGTATGATACCAGAACTCAATCAAAGATCCGTGAACATACGCTTTCGGACGCCCAAAAATGAGTGCCAGCAACGGGCCGCACACCCACACTCGTGTCTTGCTTATACGATGTGTTGGAGCCGTGCCGGGTGCGGGGCTCGTTCGAAGGCGTCGATGTTGGCAGTGAGAGAAACGCCGGCGCGGTTGTTCTGATTTATTCTTCAATAGTCAGAAATTGTTTAGGGAGCACAAGAATTCGAATTACCTGGGATGCCGTGGCAAGAGATGGAGTACTTCAGCCATGGAGTGCGGAAAAGATGTGTGAGCCCTTGGATGGGGTCGCGGAGTCTGAGGTGGAGATGCCAGCAATGTTGCGCTAGAGACAGCCTCATCCAGACCTGAGTACCATCACAGAACCGAGACTGATCAGTCACGGCAATTGGACACCCATACCATATAAAGGTCACCCACCGCCAATTCTCTCCGTGCCTCTCCCTCCCTCCCCTGGGAGAGCTAGCACCCTATTCCCCCATCCAAGTGCTTCAGTCCCCGCCCTCGTCAGTCCCAGAGCCTTTAGTCGATCCTCATATCTTCCAATGGCAGATGTGTTTCTATTCGATAATCCTAGGTTGCCTTTACGGACTCGGAGCGGCGGCAGGGGTATGGCGATGGGTGTCGGAGTTGGATGAGGGACCTGGAACTTCGGTGCTTTGGATGATAGGGAGGTTCTGGAAGTTGTGGTGGGATTCTCTTGTATCTTGGATTTCCGCCCACCACGTAGAGCCGCTCCCGTACCGGGCCGACTGCCGTTTTTGAGAGGAGGGACGTCCTTTGCTTGGAATCCGTTAAATGCATCGCTAGCGTATGGTCTGAGTGAGAAGCGGAGTGCCGTGGCGGGTCGGGTACGTGTGCCACGCGCTGTGGGAGGGCGAGGGGGTGGTGTGTCAGTTGTAGAGATTGATGCCGAAGGGTGCGTTGTGATCAGATTTTGAGTCGTTATTGAACTGCGGGGAGTGGAGGATCTTGAGATTTGCATTCCGACCGTTACTTCATCTTGTGAGACTCTTTGCTGTTCAAAAACAGTGGACTGGTGGATTTCGGCCATGTCTGGGAAGCTCTCTGGTTGCTTGTTAGCATTATTGTTCAAATCACTTCTACTTGACACCTCGGCTGAGCTATGGCATGCATGGAGTGATGAGTCCATCGATTTTTCTATGCTTCTGATACCGATCAGGTGTATCCAGTGTCAACATAACTAGTAAAAACCGAATGCATCAAGAGACCCTTGCTCAAGTAAGGGCATCTGAGCTCTGATCGGAAAATTTCCGTTAGGATCGACCAGTGTTTATGTGCCACATTATATCGTGTGGTATTAAGCCAAAGTCTATTATTTCTAAATGTGTTCAGATTAACAATCAGAAGGACTTCCATTGAAGAAGCCCGTGGATTGTGCGTACAAAATATAAATCTACGATAAAAGAAGCAGAGTGCGTGCGTTTAATACAGAACGGTTCCGAAGACCCGATCCCACAATTTACTAGTGATTCCATATCCGAGGTTTGCGTCCTTATAATGGTGGTCCAGATGGTACGTTTTCATCTCGCGAAGGTGCGCAGCAAAAGGACGACCATGATGGAGATAATCTGAAGAGGAGGCTTTATAAGACGGTTCACTTGCAAATGTGAGACTTCCTTCGAGAACTTACAATGTATCAAGTCGTATCCAACATAGCCTGGAATAGTTCCTGTTGCCAATCCCAATACTATAGGCGTGGGGAGGAAGGAGTTGAAGAACGTCCATATCCAGACCGCGAGGAAAAGAGATAGGGCTGGAGGCATGACGAGCCGCATTCTGAACAAGAAGTTTCAGTTATCCGAGGTCTTGGTAAAATAGATAGAAAAACAAGTGCATACCTGTCCATTGGCAGATAGTGATGAATTCCATGAAGCAAAAAGTGAGCAGTCAACGCATATCTATTGTCAGGTAAGATGTCATCGACATGGAAAAGGAACCGATGGAGTGTGTATTCGATGATTGTCCAAATGAGCAAGCCAACAGGAGCCAACATGAGTGTTCCGGCAAGAGAAACTGATCCGATGGCATAGTATATGCATGTCGCCCAAAGCGGCGTCCACACCAAGGGGACGACCCACCAAGGCGTCTTCGTAAACATCTCAAGAGCGGGGTGCCCGAAGATCGGTGCAGAGTAGTTAACGTGCCGGGGAATATGGACTTGTTTCATGTAAACGTCCTTTTTGAAGTTCTTGGTCCAAACTTGAGCCAGCATTGGCTGTTTCAAATCGATAAAGGCCTCCTTCTTGCCAAGCGTCGAAGTATTTTTATCGGATTCGAGGGGAACTGTGGGTTTTCGAGCGTAGCCGTCAGTTGCAAGGTCCCCAATAAAGTAAGTTTCTAGCATGTCATAAGCAGAGTCCGAGTGAAGGTGTTCAAGTTCGTCTTCCATGACTTTGGTGATATCTTGGCCACCATGTTGAAGCAAAAGCTCTTCGCCGCCCGGGTGATCAAACATGAACTCTGATACATCATAAACTAACAAGCATTATAACAGGTGAATATCGAGCTCTCACAAGTCCGCGCATCTCTTTGTAATTTACCCTTTTTGTTTACGATAACCCACAACGACTTTGCAGTGTTGTGACGTGCAACTTCTTCCGGGGAAAAGGTAACAGTTCTTGGAGCGCCCATCATTCTGACAACGCTGTGTGCGGAGGAAGCGGATCACCTTGTAGGAAGGGTGTGTTGTTCGGGGTGTTGTCCGTCGGAAGAGTGCCAATGGCACGCAAGTCATAATCCGCTGTTTGGCAGCAGCGCGAGGAGAGTCAACGTTTGTCAGGATGAGCGGGGAAGAATCACGTGATAGGAGCAAAGCGCGCCGTTTTTTCAGGGAATGGAATGCATTCCATTTGGTAGTTCTGCGCCACAACATGCTTTCAAACTCCGACAATGACTAGACGACGATCCACTGGGGCGACTATTTACCATGGGGTGCAGTGGCTTTTTTTGAACGGCCCTGCGGTGCGTGCGTACCCAGATCCACATGTGGGGGAGTTCTATTGGTGTAATCGTCAGCGATGGTGTCAGTGTCTCCAATTGGGTGGATCCAAACATCTCTTATTTATATGCTCTTTTTACCCCGGAGCTGTTTTTGTTACCACTTGTGTGCAGTTGACTTGCCACAATGCCAACGACGCCATGGCAGAAATTGTTAGTCGTAATCATTTGTTTGCTTTCCTTATTACCGGGAACTGGAGCCAGAGGTAAAGCATTTATAGGATAACAGGCGGAGGTGCCGGACTGACAAATGGTCGTCAGTGGCTGTTTATGGCGGTGGGGCTAGCTTTCCCTCAAGTCTCTATGAGCAGTGGATTCAATCTTTCTTGCAGGAGCATGGTGAGCTACTTTGTTATCCCGGAGAGAGTCTTCATATAACGAGAACCTAAATGACATGTAATCTTAGGATCGGATGTTGATATCTCCTACACTTCAAGCAGCAGCTCAGTAGGTTTGGCACAGCTTCAAGCAGAAAGCTTAACCTTTGCTGGATCCGATATCCCGCCGATCACAAATGATACGAGTATCACGTACTTTCCCGCAGTTGCTGGCGCCATTGCCTTAGCTTATCAGATACCCCACCTGCGCGAGCCTCTCAATTTGAGTCGTCAAAACATTGCGGATATTTTTAGTGGAAAGCTGACCACATGGTCAGATCCGTCGCTTCAGCTGTTAAATCCGACGCTTGCAAGTGTGTTACCGTCAGCGACGACACCCAAAATCACCCTGGTGGTCCGTCAGCCTGGATCGGGAACGACGGCCAACTTTGTGAAGGCCCTGCATTTGTTTGATCCAAGCTTTCCCGGCCCTATTAGCTCCAGCGTTGATTGGAATAACATCACCAATGGTGGCCAGGTGTTCGTGGCGAACACGAATGTGGCTGTTGGGATGCTAGTGGCCTCAATTCCGTACTCATTGTCTTACATGGATCTGGTGAGCATCTAGCTATTCATGCTATTCTTCTCAAGGTTGTTTACGCAAGTATGCTGACCAGGTGGGGCATTCCTTTAGAATGAGATATACAAGGCAAATAAGACTGGGGCCAACAGTATAGGGGTGGCCAGCATCGTAAACCGCAATGGAACTATCGTTACGGCTACTTGGCAGTCGATGCAGGTAGGCTGTGGACCAGCATGCTGGTAGTGAATAATGGAACTCAGCATTCACCTTCAGGCTGCCATGTCTCGTGACGTGAATAGTAGCTTCACAACCGACACTATCGACACACCTTACCCACAAGCATACCCTATCACAGTGTATACCAACTATGTTCTACGCAACAACGCGATTGGACGAGACATTCTGACTGCAAGATGGACATTGAGATTCCTGTACTGGACTTTGACTCGAGGAAGTGTATGTTATAATTCAAATGGTGACTTGTCGGCGCAAGCAACGCTGAAGATTGACGCCGTTCTCTCCACGGTGCATTTCTTTAGGACATTGCCATTCAGAACAATTTCGCTCCACTCACAGCAGAGATGGTCAAACATGGTACTACCATACTCGAATCTTTGACGCAAAACGACCAGGTTATGTTCGGACAGACATACTGCGACTATCCATCCGGCTCCTCAGCGGGATGCAAACACGGATACTGCTTTCTTGATTTACCTTTCCAAGATTCAGCCGCACAATGCATTTGTGATCCCGGATTTATAAATTATCAAAATGGCGACTGCTCAGAGAAAGCGAATGGCTATCGTCTCGCAAAGAACGACGCATTTGGGATAATCTGCATCAGTCTCATGGCTGTCGGACTCTTGATCGTGTGTATAGTGTGGAGCTCGACGTTTCTTGCACGGCATCGTCCTCAAATCAAAGCTATCGCCCCTAGCTGCTGCTGGGTGCTTCTCATGGGCTGTCTGCTTGGCAACATTGGAATCCTTCCTTATGCGGGCATGCCAACCGATGCATCTTGTAAAATCAGGCTGTTCTTCCCGCCTGTGGCCTTTGGAGCTGCCTTTGGGTAAGCACTTCATTTCAAATGACTTTGGCTGATATTGTATTTATCATCATCCTGCACTTATTTGGCAGTATGATGATGATGAAACTCTGGCGCATATATCTTATATTCGGATATGAACGGAAAACCCGGATCTCCATCGCCCGCAACTCTGTGCTTATTGCCTCTACCCTTGGGATTGTGGTTGCAGAGTTGGTTTTAACAGGCCTATGGGTTGCATTTGCGTCACCTTCTGTAGTCGTATCCATCGAAAACGTGACAACGGGAGCTGTCTACCAGGAATGCGGCGTGGTTCCCGAGAAACAGGGCTTACACACCGCCTTTCTAATCCTACTCTACTGTTTCAATGCTCTCTTACTTTTCGTCTGCTTGTTCTTCGCTTATGCCACCCGCAAGGCGTACAATCGTTTCGGAGAAAGCAAGAACATCGGGTTTTCAATTTATATTGTAACAATATTGGTGATTTTTGCAGTGCCGGCAGCCTACATTTTGCCAATGCAGACGGACACTGAACGTGGAACCCAGAGGCTACTCACTTGTCTAATCATGTTCATTATTTCGACGGGCATAAGCCTAATTCTGTTCCTCCCGCGCCTGAGAGAGGTCTGGAAGGTGCAAGCGAATTCAGACAGTCAAAGTTCTCCCACGTCGGGGGGTGCTGCCGTTCACCGCTTTCTCAGCGTCAGACGGAAGTCGAATCCGGAGCAGATATCATCGTTCCATGTTCACGCCGTACATCCGACTGTGTGTGAAGTTGGTCTTCGGCAAGACCGCTTTGGGTATATACGTGCTTATACTATTCTTTTTTCTGAAACTGAATCGCGATTCTTTTCGTAGTGCCCAATGGCAATCAGCGACACTATGTGCGCTCTGCGAACTGGACCTGCTCCTCTTCCTTGAGAACGTTAAGAGCAGCAAAGTCCTGGTGTCCTTCAAACTCTCGGAGATACTTGTAGAAGTTCTTTCAGCGGAGTCCTCGGCCGCTAGCGGCTCATTTTCGACTTCGAGTAACTCTGCTACCAGATTAAGTTTGAAAATGAAAGCGGACCAAACGGCATCGCATATTGTAGAGTTTCCTTCCAGAGAGAAGATGAGGCCGTTTTTATCATTGGTGACCCGTCAAGACCAACCGCCTAGGTCTAGATTCTCTAGAGCAACCGCCTCCATGGTAGAGTCTTCCGCGACGTAGCATCGGTGTAGGTTTTCCAGAGCATGATCGACGTGGAGTCATGACGACATGGTATATGAACATTTTACAGTCCAAATTATGTATGAATAAATCACTGTCCTCTATTTCCTTATGTGCATTATCATTGTACTGCTCAGACGGCGTGCCGAGCTTTGCAGACGAGCTTCGCATGACGGAGGATTAGCTTAGCTTTCTGCATGTTGTGTTATTTGCGAATCAAAACCCAGTATACTTTCGCTTGTCGTCTGCAAACAGAATACCGGCTCCTGTCTCCTGAAACCCCATATCTTGAGGTCAACATGTCCTGATTGCTACCTTCTTAACTCAAGCATGATTTTCCAGGAGAACCATCTGAGCACCCAGAAGATGCTCAGGCACAATGGTTAAACCAGTCAGAACTGGCTTATTAAAGATCAATTTACCAAGCTATTAAATCGATTCATCGGGAGTAATAGATTTTCAGTGCTATTGTTATGGTTTGCTCAGTATTATTGTGACTACGAGGACACTCTTTTTCAGCGACATTAGCCATTACATGTACAGCGCCAATATTCTTTTTTTAACCCTCATATCTTCTTCGCCAATATCCTTTCTTCCTTGCCGGGAGGGGTGAAAGCATATGCCCAATTTTCACATTCGACTAATGTTGGGTCAATATACACAATAGGCCTAGATGACGACATGACTCGTTCAATACGTACCCAACTGTCTCACCATCCTAATTGCACAGCTATCGGGATCCGCCACCTCATTAGATTCTGTCGTGATCATTTGCGCTCTCTGGTACAGCTGATTGTCCTGGCTCAGCAACTATCAAATAGACATATTCCGTTTATGGCGCTTACGCGAAAAAAGTGCGGGAGACCGATCTCGCGCTCAATATACAGTCGCGCGAGCTCGATGCGGGTGTAGATGGAATCCGCAGATGATGGAGCTGGCTTTAATAGGAGAGCCGGAGTTCGCCATAAGTGCTGAAAGTCGACGGTGGCATAAGTCAATAAAGTACTTACTATGCGCTGAGGTCCAGGTTCGGGCTTGATCGGTTTTGGTGCGTTCACCGTACCGGCTTCTCCGCGATTCGTCTCCTGGTGCGGGGCCCATTCCTGGCAACCTTCAACTGTGTTGTGCTCTGTCCACCGGGGCATGCATCTGTGGTCCACTATATCAAGTTTCTTTATCTTTTCACACCCTTTCCCTATACATTCCATTGCCAAAATATCACGGACAGAAGGTCGTGTGTCAGGATTTGTCGTTAATAACCACGAGACGAGATTTCTTAATGTCAGGCTGTACTCGTTTGAAATTGGGTCATACTTTCCAGTTAGGATTTTCGGTATTCTGTAATGTACAAGTTAGACGCAATATACGGAAGTCAGAAAGGACTACGCATACAAAGTTTTCAGCGATTTCGCAGAAAAGGCATGACGGAGTGTCGTGAGTTCATACTAGTCCATTGCCATCAATGCCTCTCCCCATTTGAAAACGTGTCAAAGCATCCCTACCAGCACACATCCAACACCCCAAACATCGCTGGCAAATCCGTATCCCCGCCCTTCACAGACTTCAGGTGACAAATAAAACGGTGTACCAATCGGTGTGTAAGCTTGTTCCTGATGGCGTAAAATTCGTGCGATCCCAAAATCCCCCAATTGGAGCACGCTGGTCCCAGTTATGAAAATGTTCTGCAGCTGATGAGCGGAGTTGGTTGGTCTGATGTTGGATAGCATGAGGATACCTTTGTTTTGATATCTCTATGAAGGACGTTATGAGAATGGAGATGCGAGAGAGCTAAGAAGATGTGGGCTGCCCTAGGGACAGTGCGATGCTGTCATCAGATCATGAATTATGACGAAGACAAACGCTATCGCCCACCATTGCCAAATTAGATATTCAGGAATGGGTCTCCCATTCCGGGACTTAATGAACTTATCCAAATCTCCACCAGCTAATTGCAATGTGAGTATCGGACGAACGACTCAGAGATCTTTGCAATAGATTGGCAAACGCAAGATTTGACACACCGGCATATTCACAAACGATCCATAGCGACTGTTTGTCGATCCAAGCTTCCCGAAACTCGACCACATTAGGGTGTTTAGGCAATGTTTGCAAAATCAAGGCTACCAATCTATTAATCTTCGATGGATCATGACCGATCTTTCGCAGCAGGAGGCGTACCATACCTTCAAGCTCAACTGATTTTCTGTCTTTCACACTCAGGCCCTCCAACGAGATCTGTTTGATGCAAACTGGACGAGTTGAGTTAGATGGTAACGCTAGACGAACATGGCCTGAGGAGCCGATGCCGAGAGTGCGGACAACGGTATAGCGCGGCATCCGTTACTATCAATCACTGGGTTCGTAAAAGGGGAGTTTGACTATAAGGCATTGCACTCCGGCACCGACGATTCACCTCCAGCTGTCATCAATGAGTGAAACCTACACGGGTCATCCATCTGAGACCGCGCTTGCGTTTGAAGGTTTCACTCCATCACATATGTCATCTGAATCGATCTGAACAATGCCGCATAAGCAGGATCCAGCTGCAGCGTCTGGTCGCAATCGGACTGCATAATATTCGGTCCGCTTTCAGCATGAGATATGTTACTAGTAACTACGACTAAGAATGGAATATACAATATAGATACATTTGCCCCAGTTACAATAACAATCCCAGATAGTATAATGGTTAGTATCTCCCCCTGTCAAAAGGCAGTACGGGGAAGATCGGGGTTCGATTCCCCGTCTGGGAGTTGAAAGTGAAAAGGGTGGTTCTATTTTTTCTATTTTTTCTCAACGTACACGTCAACCATGTCGCCCAATCGATTCCAGAAAGCCAGCACTACAAATATCTGGCTATAGGTAGAGAAGTGTCATCTGCTGTCCCTTGTCTGTGAACGCAGAAAATCTGTGGGACCGCCCTGAAGATGCTGATGTTAAGCCAGGTTGGAATCGAGTAACCTCAACGGTTATGAAAACAAATTTATTAGCCTAGGTCTGAGCGGGTATGTGCCCAATGGCATCTCATTGTCATGATTTGCTTTATACCGTGTTGGTGCAGGATACAGTGGCTGTTTATGATCCAGTAGTACTTTAGTTATCTTATCCGGACCGGTTTTCGCTGGTTTCACCCATGCTAGTATACGTCCCATTTTCTTTTGCCTGTCCGCTGCGGACTTGACCAACAGTATACTGCATTACTGTCTTAATGTATACGACACAAATGCCAACGGATCCTGCAAACACAGATCCCGGATAGTATAATGGTTAGTATCTCCCCCTGTCAACAGGCAGTACGGGGAAGATCGGGGTTCGATTCCCCGTTCGGGAGCTCTCCACACATGCCAAAAAGTTTTTTTTAGGCTTTAACTCAGTATCCAGCATCGGGTTGTCCGGGTTGTCCACAGTCCAAACTGAATTCTTTTTGAAGTTGGTATCTCGAAGACAATATGAATTTCAATCCAACATGAAATTGAACTGGAAAACACGCTCCCATTTCAATAGCGACTTGTTGTCATGCTAGTACAGTGCCCTTTTTTTCCTTGCCGTGGGCCCAATTCTGTTCGTATTTATCCAGCTCATGTATTCTCATCTCTATCAAGAAAGCCGAGGTGGTGGCCATCTCCACCTTTCCGACTTGCCACAATGGCGTATACCAAGCGAAATCCAAGGATTCGATCGGGCGTGCTTATTCATCACAGCACCAGCCACGTAATCTCGTGTCATCCTGCCACCTTCTTGGTGTCCACCATCTCGTTTACCCATCTTTCCATTGCAACACCATCTACACGCTTTTCTCGTGTCTGTAGGTCCCTCACTGGTCTTCAAAATAGTATTCCCGTTATGACTGTAAGTAACCTCCAGAGTTTGCTGTGCATAAATACGGCAGCCGTCGCCTTTGGTTCCTCGTCACCAACAGATTGCTTTTTTAGCAAAAGTATCGCATAGAGCATGATACCTTTGGAGAGATAAAGGTCCCCGCCAACAAGTACTGGGGTAAAGGAATTCCTCGCTTTTCTGTTCTTGGCTTATACCAATGCCATTCATATTTTTGAAAGGAGCACAAACTGAACGGTCCCTCCACAACTTTGAGATTGGAGGCCCTAATGAACGCATGCCCCTCGAAGTGATCCAGGCGCTGGGCATCGTCAAAAAGGCTGCGGCGATTGTAAATGTTACTTATGGGTTAGATAAGAAACTCGGTGACGCGATTATCAAAGCTGCGGATGAGGTGAGGCATTCCATTTTCGGTATTTGAAATTGGGAACTGTTTGTTTATGCTTATATCGAAAGGTTATTGATGGCAAATTAAATGACGAGTTTCCTCTCGTGGTCTGGCAAACGGGGTCAGGAACTCAAACGAATATGAATGTGAACGAGGTGATTGCAAACCGAGCAAATGAGATTCTTGGACAGCCACTTGGAGCGCAGAAGCCAGTTCATCCGAATGATACCGTAAACATGAGTCAATCCTCGAATGACACGTACGTTTGTTTGACGATTGTTGGCCTGAAGTGTCAATGTTTCTCATCAACGAGTCGATAGATTCCCTACAGCAATGTACGTTGCAGCCACACTCGCGATTCATAAGCTCCTTCTGCCTGCCTTGCAGCGTCTTCATGCCGCACTGAATGCGCACGCCAAGGGGTGGGCAAGTATTATAAAAATTGGTCGAACCCACACTCAAGACGCAACGCCTCTCACCCTCGGCCAAGAGTTCTCTGGATACGCCCAGCAAATTGCTTACGGGATCGAACGAGTTAAAGCCGTGATTCCTAGATTGAGCTTATTGGCGCAGGGAGGTACGGCAGTGGGAACGGGATTGAATACGAGAGCTGGTTTTGATACCAAGGTTGCCACCGAGATCTCAAAAATTACTGGCGTGGAGTTTAAAACTGCTCCTAACAAGGTGAGTGGGAACGCCATTCTTTTTGAAATATGCGCTGGCGCTAATCGTTTCACCAGTTTGAGGCCCTTGCTGCTCACGACGCCATTGTGGAAGCCAGTGGAGCTTTGAATGTCCTTGCCGTTTCTTTGATGAAAATTGGCAATGATATTCGGTTCCTGGGTTCTGGACCAAGATGTGGACTGGGTGAACTCAGCTTACCAGAAAACGAGCCTGGATCATCTATCATGCCTGGCAAGGTACTTTTGTTCTGTGACCATTGTCGGCTTCGTTGCGTGTAACAGCGTTGCTCTAGGTCAACCCAACCCAATGCGAAGCCCTCACAATGGTCTGTGCCCAAGTGATGGGCAATCACGTCGCGATCAGTATTGGAGGGTCAAATGGCCATTTTGAGGTACGCTGACTTGAATTGCTCCCATGATAAGCAAGCACTCATTAACAGTGACGTCCTACAGTTGAATGTCTTTAAACCTCTCCTCATTCGGAATTTTATTCACTCGACCACCCTTCTCGCAAATGCGAGCGACTCATTCAACAAAAACTGCGTGCAAGGAATTGAACCCAATCTGGATCGAATCAAAACCTTGATGAACGAAAGCTTGATGTTGGTTACCGCCTTGAATCCAAAGATTGGATATGAGAGTACGCTATGATCTTTCGTTGTTGCCGCATGAACTTTATAATAACTCTTTGCTTTTATGACAGATGCAGCTAAAGTCGCCAAACTGGCCCATAAAGACGGTACAACACTCAAAGAGGCTGCGGTTAAGCTCAAACTGTTGACACCTGAACAATTTGATGAGTGGGTGAGGCCTGAGCAGATGCTCGGACCGCGTCTCTAAATAGTGCACTGTTCGCGCTGTATAGAGCAGATGTATTGATAGCCCTGTAGCTAGGGATAGCAATAACTGTACATGTTCCTGCTGAGCAGCAGAGGTAGTGAAATCAAGCAACATTCATGACTACCGACTTGACCTCTGTAATAATTCGGGATGCATTGGTTTTCAATTGTGTATACAAAAGGAACGATTGTAACTTACGAGTATATTCTCGCAATCCATACTCTCCAAGCTCCCGGCCAATTCCAGATTGTTTGAATCCGCCAAAGGGTAATTGCGGCACGGTCACTGCACAAGGTAAAGCGATGCCACATGAGCATTTATATGATGCGCGAGCGAGAAGGATTGGGAACAACGCACAATTATAACAATTGACCCACACGTTTCCTGCCTTCATCCCCTTCTCCATCCTCACCGCCCGTTTCAAATCATTCGTGTGAACAGCAGCCGCCAAGCCGTAACTTGTGGCATTGGCCTTTTTCAAAACCTCTTCCTCAGTCTCAAATTTTACAACGCAAACGACTGGTCCAAAGATTTCCTCTTGGTAGATTCGCATGCTATCATTAACGTCAGTAAACAAAGCAGGCTCGAGAAAGAAGCCTTTGGTGCCTTGTCGTTTTCCACCATAGGCTAATGTGGCTCCCTCTTGGACGCCAATGGATATATAGGAGCTGACGGAGTTGAACTGCTGAGCATCAACAAGCGGTCCCATGGTTGCTTCCGGGTCGCGAGGATGGCCGAGCTTAGCCTGAGACATCTTTGAAGAAGCGATGTTTTACAACGTGTTCATGATTCATCACTGACAGGTGCAACGCACCTTTTGCCTGAATTTTTCAACAAAAAGATCGTAATTCCCCGCTTGCACAAATACTCTGGAACCAGCACAGCAATTTTGTCCCATATTCTCAAATATGCCTCCAAAGCATGCTTCAACAGCTTTATCCAGGTCCGCATCATCGAAGACAATGTTTGGGCTTTTGCCCCCCAACTCTAAGGTCACTTTTTTCAAATTGCTTTCTGCGGCCATGATCATAATCTTTCTTCCGACGGCTGTTGAGCCTGTAAAGGCAATCTTGGCAATGTCGCGGTGTCGGGCAATGGCTTCACCACAAGGAGTACCGAATCCAGAAAGGATGTTGACGACACCAGGAGGGAATCCGGCTTTTGCAATGAGCTCGGCGACTTTGAGGCCGCTGAGAGGTGTTTTGTCAGAAGTCTAAATGCGATTGCTAAGGCCCATGTCGAAACTCATGCCGAAAATTCAGCCACTGCTTCTACCTTCATGACAATAGTATTTCCACATGCCAAGGCTGGGGCAAGCTTCCATGCCTGCATCATGAGAGGGTAATTCCATGGTATGATCTGTCCCACGACACCGAGAGGCTCGACTCGTGTGTACGTATGCAGATTTGGGTCAATGTCCAAGGTCTGTCCCGCAATCTTATCTGTCCACCCAGCATAGTAACGGTATACGTCGACGACACCTTGGACGTCTCCGATGGCATCCTTCACCGTTTTGCCATTATCCAAAGACTCAAGTTCGGCGAGTTCGGTGCTGTTTTGTTCAATCAAATCTGCGAGTTTCAAAAGGCACTTGCCCCTGTCTGCCGCGGGTATACTGTCCATTACGTCGTTAGTTTACATAAATATGGTGACACTGTGGCATCTGTTACTATGTACCTCTGCCATGTTGCCAGAGCGTTTTGTGCAGCTGTCACGGCAATGTCCACGTCTTCCTTTCCAGCTTGAAAGACTTTTGTGATGACGTCCCCAGTAGATCTTGGTGTTTCAACGTGCCAAATAAGCATCAACTTCCACCTGTGCAGGAATATCATGGCTTGCTCGTTTACCATAGACTCACGGGTCAATTGTGTCAAACTTGCTTCCCGTCACAGAGGGAATAAATGCATTATTGATGAACAGGCCCGTCGGCAAAGACCAACTCTTGCCACCAGACTCGACATTAACATGAGTTGAAAAAGCCATGACGCATCGACGTGCATAGAGTCCGTGTCCCAGGGAGCGTGAAGCGGTGACGATGCTCCGATGCCAAAATGCCATCCCGTGAAAGTTAAAATGGTGGCAGTGCCAAGGTGGAAACAAACCGCAACAGGGTGTGCGCGTCATCATCCCATTTCATGTCCGTTGTGTGATCCCCGTCATTTGCCCCAAAGGAAAACCTTAAAGTAAAATCATTTTTTTCAACACTTTTTTTATTTCAGAACCGTTTTTTTGTGTCGGGCGGTGTTTTAAAAATGTTTTCGTTTCTTTCTTCAACTTGGAGTTGGGTTGCAGGCCCTCAAGAAGAAGAGGGAGGAGAAGAGTCCTCCTGCTCGTCAGATTCCCTATCATCTGACTCTTCCATCGAGGACAGCACAGCGTCAACAGATACCGACAGCGACGGGGACGAAGCATACTCGTCGTCCCTAGAATCCCTTTCATTGGACAATCAAGACCTCGTAGATCACATCTTTGATCAAGGACAAGAATATCAAGTCCCTCAACCACCCGCACGCTTGCACCTACAGGCCATGAACACACTTTTTCTATCGGACGCGCTGAACCGCAAAGTCAACGCCCTTCGGCACGATGGTACCACGAACCACGTTGTGGGGACTAATCGTACAATTGCTTACCTCCGTTCTTTCTCCGCTAATAGTTCTCCGAGCTCGACTCTGCGAGCTTGTCTTGACGGTCGAGTTTGCCTCGTCATACGGTGCAAACGCTCGAACGCTCACCGTTGCCCCAATACCCGCCGTGTTGAACCTAAACCTAGCGACACCAAGCGTCCCAAGTGACTTTCCGGGCCCTGGGGTCCTGCCGCCCCTGACCCGAGCTCTCTATGTACGCCTATTTCGCGACTTGCCAATTTTTGCCGGACATGGCACAGAGTACCTGGCCGGTCTGGATGACTTTATTGAGCATGAATTTCTGGACTTTGTTGGAAAATGGATGAGGGCAACAAAGTTTGATGTGCTGGTAAGGTCTAGGAAACTCTATGCACATTCCAGGTGTTGCAGCACCTAGCTCACATTTTTGAATTTGCAGAGCTTTACTTTGTATTATGTGACTTTATTCAGCCATCTCAAGAATGAAGCTTGGTATGGAGTTGACGACAACGCCGCCCCGTTGCCCACCTTCTCCACTCGGCCGATCTTGCGTCCTGCCACCTTATACCCGGACCTTCTCTGCTACTATCGTGCGTCTCTTCCTGGTGGTGGGAGCTTCCGCCTATCCAAACGCGAACGCAAGACTCCAGACACCGACGAGACACTCGAATTGCGAGAGCTCAAAGCAAGGGGATTCACTGATGCGTGGCGGAGAGTCTTAAAGGCTGGATGTGGCATATGTCGGGAACTCATCGGCGATGACAGCGAAGCAGAAGTGGACCTTGCCGAGAGATTTTGGGATGTGGTTAAAAGCTCTCCCGAGATTGTGGATCTGCCACCGATTTTTCAGGACTTTTTCTATTCAATCATTACTGCCGTAGCGCATACGATTGACAATATTTTGGTAGGGTTGATGGGTTGTCTGTCTACATGCGATGATCGTTAACGTATGACATATAGGACGACGCAGAATGGCGACACAAGTTTGCCAGTATCTGGAAGCGGCTGCCGGTTACGATCATGCTCACATCGCTGCGACTGATCAATCCGTATGTATGGATGGTGACAATATCACTGTCGCACCCGCTAATGCCTCCTTCGCTACTATAGTATTCCATTCGTGGATCGGGTGATAAAGTTATTCTGCTGGAAGCCTCCGGGGATGTATTCGTTGCTGCAAAAGATTGGAGGAATGATCTGTGCTCTCGATCGGACGCAAGCTACTCTCCGAACCCTTGCCAAGAATCTGCAGCCATCACGAAGATCTGCTATTGAACGCACTATTGACGTAGCATTCGAGCAGTGGCGGGAGAGCTATGTATACGGTATCTCCTCTCAGGATCCCGCAGAGAAAATACGTGACTTTTTACGCAATAGCGACGAGAAGACATTCGAGACATCATCCATCTGCAAAGCCGAAGTCGCATTTGCGAAATGCTATATCCGAAAGAAGGAAAAGGAGGATTTTGTCGAGGTACTGGGAAGCAAACATGTGGTGGATTTTGTCAAGCATTTTTGCGAAATGGTGCCCCCGCTGTTGGACGAAGTTTGGAAGTGTATCGACATTGCCAGTCTCATGTCCAAGCTCGTCGACACTGTTTCCCAAATTCTGGAAGGGATGTCGGCTTACGACTCACCGACCGAATCTCTCGCGACAACCCACCGTCAAGTTATTGGAGCCTTGTACAGCGCTTTACTTCCCTTTTTCAAAGCCGCATATCCGCTACTTCCTGCGGTGGCAAAGCGACCACCCGCGGGACCAGCTGGTATTCACGCACTGGTCGAGCACCTCCTCTATGACGTGATGCGTCCACGGAATACCCGCGGGTCTATCTTGGAACTGGGAAAGGACGCTCGGGTTGTGGTGGACTCGCTCACGCCCACTGAAAGGGCGCGTCTTTGGAATGAAGTGGATGGAATTATTGCTAATATGGAAGCTGGTATAGATACAAGAGAGTGGGAATCGTGTGAGGTACTGGAAGGTAAGGGATTACAGGTCTTTTGGGACCAAATCGTGAGGGAATTCACAGGAAGTGTGAAAGAGGAGGTTGTTGTAGAACAGGGCGTACTAGGTGTGGATTAAGGTTACCAGGTTGAACATGTGTATTTATCCTTATTATTTACTGTAGCGGGGAGCATGTATCGCATGCATAGCTTTGTAGAAAATATTATACTTTATACCCCATTATACGTTAGATTATGGTTTCCAGCGCAAGTACGTCCGCCAATGCAGTGCATCGCTTACCTAAGAAGTTGTTGACATGCCAACCGATCACCGTCCTTTGACCTCACCGCTGGTCTTCCTGTGCTCATCTGCAGAGCAAAATGCGGCTTTTAACCTCGACCATCCGCGCATGGAGACTTAGAAAACCCGCTCCCTTCCTTACCCTGTGTTCAAATGCATCGTCGAATGGCAGTATACTGCGGCTAGCAATACATAATGGGAGCAGCCGACGCGAAGTTACGGACGCAGCGACAAGGCTTGGTCTTATTGGACAGCCTACACCGGAGACACATCCGCATTTAATGAAGAGGGGAGAGGGTGGGTTTTAATGCGAGATATAGGAATGGCCAGGAGTCAAATGTAGCTGAAGGCGTCGACGGAGTAGTCTGCTTCTCCTCTCGGCTGGGATGGATATTGAAGTGGGACGAGAGTTGCATTCCTGGCCCTGCAGCGGGATCTTGTCAGATAGATGAGCCTACATGGACTTCTTCCCTCCATGAGATTGCTAGCTGCAGGCTGGTATGAGGCAGCAGTTGTCCACCACACCCGACGATATTACTTGTCATCATGCCCAAGTCCTCACGCCTCAGCTATCTCGTCACCTGAACCACCTGTCTCCAACTCCATTAGTCATCATGTTACCAATTTTCTTTTTGAATCCCAATACTTTGTCTTGGTAGTCACTCCCGGTCTCTCGCGGGAGGAATACCACTCTCGAAGATCTCGACTCATGTCGCAGTTGTCCGAAGGAAGCGTGGTGATTGTTCCTGGTTATGGACTGCGATATGCCACGAATGGAATATTGTAAGCACATGCATTTTTCACATTGGAGTGGTTTTAACTTCGTGCTAATGGCACTGCGTAGCTACCCATTCCATCAACAGACAAATCTCCTGTATCTATGCGGAGTCGATGAGCCCGATTGCGCGTTGGTACTAGGTATGAAAAGACATGTTCTTGCGGATATACCCGCTCGATCTAAAACCGATGGTCAGTACGATCGAAAGCATCTGAGAATGGATACAAGATGATTCTATTTGTGCGGCCCCGAGATAGGAAACGAGAAATATGGGATGGCCCAAAGATTGGATTCGAGGGCGCTGCTCAGTTCTTTGGTGCGGATGAGGTGCGGCTTTCGTTATTTACCCGATCTGCCGGCAAATTCACTCACAGTATATATGTAGACGCAATCCATTGATGCCCTACCTCGCTACATTGAGACAATCGTCTCCTCACCTACGGGTCCCATATATACTGACCTCGCCTTATCATCTCCCCCAGTAACACCGCTAGATGAGACATATATCCGACACGGGTCATCCAGCAAGCTACACGCTAGCAACGCGTCACCAATCGACACAAGCATCACACCCATCCTTAAAAATCTCACACTAACGAAAGGTCGACGGGGTCGATCGCCAGTAGTACAGAAGCTCACGCCGCTGATGTCCGAACTCAGGCTGGTCAAAACACCGGCGGAACAGGCATTGATGCGGAAAGCTGGACGAATAGCTGGTCGGGGCTTTGTGGATATGATGGGAGAGACAAAACCCGGCATCGGGGAGCATGACTTGGGGGCTGTTATGGAATATTCTTGTAAGCGACAGGGTGCCAAGGGCTTGGGGTATGTTCCAGTCGTTGCGGGTGGCGAGAATGCCTTGGTTATTCATTATGTTGTGAATAATCAAATATTGAGGTAAGACGTGCGCGTTTCGCTTCCAACGAACCGGCATTGTCATCTCATGTGTTTTGTATGGGATTTTGTGTTTAAGGGACGGGACATTGGTTTTGGTGGATGCTGGGGCTGTAAGTTGAAACGTGCTTTGCTATGCGTATAATTTGACTTGCGTAACCCGCTACGTTATTACTATAGGAATATGCTGGCTATGCAAGTGATATTACCCGCACATGGCCGGTAAATGGGAAGTTCACAACCCAGCAACGGCAGCTCTACGAGGCAGTCTTGAGAGTTCAGCAAGATTGCATAAAGGTATGAACGTTTCAAGTTTAGTGTCCCGTGGCGACCGGATGATGAATTCCTTGCCGACATTAGAGATGCACTGGTGACAACGATGTTACTCTTGACAGCATACAGAATGACGCCTTTGAGATGCTTCAAGAAGAGTGCTCAGCGTTGTTTGGCAGAAATATTGGGAGACGAGTGAGTGGATTCAGCTCTGTTTAATGTCTTAATGAATCCACCTTTTGACAAGGAAGCTTATACACTTCAGGAAATGTCCCAGCTGTACCCACATCACGTTGGCCATTGGCTGGGAATGGATATCCACGACACAGAAAATATTCCACGCACCCGAAAGCTTGAGGCAGGGATGGTCATTACTATAGGTGTGTATTTGACTTTCCAGTTGTACAACGATTCGGTTCTAACTTAAGAGCAGAACCAGGACTGTATATCCCGAATTCCGATGCGTACCCTGAAGGATTTCGTGGAATTGGGATACGTATTGAGGATGATATTGTTGTTGGGAGTAAGGAAACAGGTTTTGCGCCTGTTGTGTTGAGTGCTGAGGCGCCTAAGGAGGTTGTAGACGTTGAAGCTGTGGTTGGTGGGTTAGTTGGGAGAAGAAATTAAGGACAGGTGTGGTGATCATGGTTAGAAAGCAAATCACGTAAGCAAGAGGGATAGATATCTCCGCCTATTTAGGATCAAGTGCCCTCAGCACCAACCAGAGCGGATCATGGCTGACGTACTCGCCGTGGTCTAAATTCCATTTGGGCTTACCTGCATTTGTTGTCCAGCTCAAAGATGAGCAAACGAAAGACGTCTTCATCGACAATAGCACCAAATGGAGACGCAACCCAAAAAGTATTCATCAATGTTCCTGTGCCAGCACATATGTTCAGTCATCATGGAAAGCCCTTACAAAAGTTTCCGTCCAATGCCATATCAACGAGCAAGTATACGGCCTGGAATTTTCTGCCCAAGAACCTCTTTGAACAGTTCCGGTAAATGTTCCACAACCCCCTACACGATATTAAGATGTATGTCCGAAACGAAAGATCTGACGTTTCCTATTCCAAAAGCCGTGTAGCGAACCTCTATTTCCTGCTCTTGACGATCCTGCAGTTCTTTCCGGCCTATTCAACAATTAATCCCTTCGTTTCCGCTCTACCGCTGATCGTCATTGTAGGCCTAACGGCCGTTAAAGACGGTGTAGAGGACTGGCGACGACATCAAAGCGACAGAGAGATGAACGGAACCATAACGTGCAAGTGCGGGGGATGGACAAATGTGAATCAAATATTTTGTGACAAGGAGTGGACGCTTCCTTGGGTTGGCATGAAGGGAAAGAAATCGAAAGGTGATCGAAGGATTGCACCTATCCAAGAAGACGATACAATAGCCACCGATCCCCCCAAATGGGTTCCAACGCCTTGGTCAGACGTCAAGACAGGAGACATTATCCTCTTGCACAGCAACGATTCCATCCCCGCCGACTTGTTGATTCTCTCCACCTCCGAACCGTCGTCCCTCTGCTACATCGAGACCAAAAATCTGGATGGTGAAACGAACCTTAAAATCCGGAAGGGCGTTACGGAAACGGAGTGGATGACGGAAGCGGGTGTGGCAGACGATGTGGGGAGTGTCAGTGGATGGGTAGAATATGAGCGACCAAATGGGGATCTGTACTCGTTTCTGGGGACGATGATCTTGAACAACGTTGGCGAAGCGGGCAAGAATGGTTCGGAGCTGTTTCGTTTTGTATTATGGCGAGAATATCATTTTGAACCGTGCTACCCGTCTAGTGACCACTCGCATCCCGCTAACTATCACCACACTACTTTTGCGTGGCTGTATATTACGGAATACGGAATGGGTGATTGGTCTCGTCATCAATACAGGAAACAACACGAAAATCCGGATGAACGCGGGCAAAACGCCCTCCAAGCGCTCTAAAACCGAAAAGAGAATGAACGTTCAAGTGTAGGTTTATAAAAGTGGTAATGATTTGCTTCCTTACAGGACAGAGACTAATGGCAATATACATAGGTTTATTAATCTCCTTCTATTATTCGCTATTTGCTTCGCGACATGCATTGCCAATCCGATCTGGGAACGACATAAAACTGCTGGCAGCCCTATGTGGCTAGACTGGACTTACAAGAGTGGAGGAATGAATGTGGGTGCGGCTGGGTTAGATGCCTTTTGGTAAATTGTCTTCAACAATTCGAGATGGAGTCCTTGCTGTCACTTCACTCATTTCGGTTTGCCGTCATATAGGATGAGTCTTATCATCTACCAAAATGTCGTTCCACTTTCGTTATATATTACTTTGGAAATCGTCAAGACTATTCAGGTATGTTTCTCCTGCCGTTCTAACATTGGCAAAAAGATCGTCGTTCACACTCCCCCACCCCAGGCGTATTTCATATACGAGGACATTGAAATGTACCACGCGCCAAACGATCAACGCTGCATCCCGCGTAGCTGGGCGATAGCCGATGATCTAGGACAGATTGATTACGTCTTCTCTGACAAAACAGGAACTTTGACACGGAATGTAATGGAGTTTAAAAAGTTTTCTGTGGCCGGCATTGCGTATGGAAATGGAGGCGAGGACTTGGAGACGGGTGGAACGGTGGTGAACGGCAATGAGATTAAGCTGGAGAAACCAAGCTTTTGGGATTTGGAATTGGAAAAAAGACTCTCTGACCCCGCACATCCTGACTATCATTCTCTGGTGACATTCTTCACGTCATTGGCACTCTGCCACACAGTCCTGATATCCCAGGACCAAAAAACAGGAAAAATAACCTACAATGCCCAATCACCGGACGAATCCGCCCTGGTAGACGGCGCCAAGTCTGCAGGCTTTGTCTTTGCGTCCCGCGAAAACACAACCATCTCTGTTGACGTCCGAGGAGTGCGAAATACATACGAGTTGTTGAATGTACTGGAGTTTAACTCGAATCGAAAAAGGATGAGCGTTGTTGTTCGAGAGTCGGTGCACGGCGGGGAGTCACGAGTGGTACTGTATTGTAAAGGTGCGGACTCGGTTATTTGGGAACGCTTGAGAAGCGGGCAGGAGCAAGCGAAGGAGGTTACTGGACAGCATCTGGAGAATTTTGCTGAGGACGGTATTTTATCTCGACTCCCACGTTATCTGTGTTCCATCATCTTGCTAATACTGGCAATCAACCCACCACAGGACTTCGTACCCTCTGCATAGCCAAGCGAGTCCTTCCAGAAGAAACGTACAAGAGTTGGTCCAAGACGTATCACGACGCGAGCACATCCCTCACCGACCGCGAAGCACGCATGGACGCTGCGGCCGAGCTAATTGAATGCGACTTGGAGTTGTTGGGCGCGACGGCTATTGAAGATAAACTCCAGGAAGGCGTGCCAGAATGTATTGCCATGCTTTTGGATGCCGGTGTCAAGGTGTGGGTTTTGACTGGTAAGCTCTTTTGCTAATTTGTTTTGGTTCAATGACCCCAATGCATGGTTATATGACTTACTTGTGCGAATAGGGGACAAGATGGAAACAGCAATCAATATTGGGTTTTCGTGCAATTTGTTGATGAGGGATATGGCACTCATTGTTGTGCGAGCGGATTCAGCTGACGGTCCAGCAGGTGGAGCCGGGGTTCTAACGCAAATGAAGCGGGCTCTTGAGACTTTCTTTGGTGAAACCCAAGCGGAAAGGAACATCGTGCCCATGTCAACTGGAAAGGATCCGCAAGCAGCCTTGGAAGACGGGATGTTAACCTCCACAAACCCGCCAACATCTCCATCCGAAAGTCCAAAACCAACCACACATGCTCTCATCATTGATGGCCAAGCGCTTCAAACCGCGCTTCAACCGCAAAACCGTTCCACACTTTTGAAACTCTCAACTCACTGCACTTCAGTGATTTGTTGCCGTGTATCTCCACTCCAAAAAGCGCAAATCGTCACCCTTATCAAAGAAACGGGCGCAATGTGTTTATCCATTGGTGACGGTGCGAACGATGTCAGCATGATCCAGGCTGCCCATATCGGTGTTGGTATTGCGGGACAGGAAGGATTACAGGCAGCCATGGCGTCTGATTATGCGATTGCACAGTTTAGATTTTTAGAGCGGTTGATGTTGGTTCACGGTCGGTGGAGTTTTGGAAGGATTTGCGAAATGATTTTGTGTTTCTTTGTCAAGAATGTGGTTTGGGTGTAGGTTTCTGCAATGCTGTCTTTTTTGCATGTTGCGCTAAGTTCTTAACATGTTCCCTTACTTTTCCATCTAGGATGGTTCTCTTTTGGTATCAATTCTACGCCGGCTTTTCTGCCCAGTCGGTCTACGACTTTACCTACACTCTCCTTTACAACATTGTCTTTACCGGACTCCCCGTCATCATGCTTGGAGTATTCGATCAAGACCTCTCATCCCGCTCTATTCTCAGCCATCCGGCCGTCTACCTCAGCGGAACAAAGTGGGGATTTAGTATGCGGAGATTCGCGGCATATATGCTCGACTCTGTTTATCAGTCCCTGGTCATATTTTTTTTCGCTTGGGCTGTCGTGAGAGAAGGGGGTTCGATGTGGAGGAATGGGCAAGTGCCAGGTTTGGACTTTCTCGGCTGCACAACAGCGATATGCGGTGTGGTGAATGCAAACTTGGTCGTCATCCTCTCGACCAACTCCTTCACATGGATGAATGCCATTTTCTACACCTTGAGCGAGATCATCGTAGTACTCTGGACAGTGTTCTACTCGTTTTTCCCTGGATCGACCTTGTGGGGTGTCGTTAGCGAACTATTTACGACACCAGTTTTCTGGTTGGTTGCTTTGTTGACTACTTTTTGTTGCCAGTTTCCAAAACTTGCGTTGCGGTTTGGCAAGCGAATGATTAGACCTAGCAATGCGGAGGTGGTGCAGGAGATTCAAAAGGTTGAGAATCAACTTGGACCATCTTGGAAAGCACGGGACGAGGAACCCTGCGAACAAGGAGAAACGACTCTACCACCAGCACAAGAGTCAAAGCATCAGCTGAGTACGAGTGCAGAGCCAGGGTCTCCCACCCGACCCTCTCAGACAATGTCGCGTCCCCCGTTGACGCAATCCTCACTTGCACGCCCTTCCATCCTCGTATCGGACCACCCACCATCGCCCTACCACGCGAACATCGGAACCTCACCCAAGGACTCTCCAACACTCAGCGTGATGCAAACAGGCAAAACCCTTCGTAACAGGGGGTATTCCTTCTCGCAATCTCCTGGCGCACTAGAGCTCCTGGCGGCACATTCCGGTGTCGAATTAGACGCGACTGCCGCCCGTTTGGGCCGAGTTTTCAAAAGCGAGGCACGGTTGGTAAATAAGGAAGGAAATGGCGCCGCCCCGATTGTGAGGACCAAGACGGCGCCAGGGAGGCTCAGAGCGGGAAAGGAGGGTGAGAGGAAGCGAGGTGAACTTCCTTGGAATGGCAAAGAGATGGAGGGAGATAAACTGAATGGAATTGAGAACCAAGTATGATGAGCATCTGCAATCGCAAAAACCGACCACATCATAAGCACCCCCATATCGACGTATATATCCTTGAGCGCAGACTATCAAGATATTTCATAAATTAAACTGTATTTACTGTATAAATGTCCACTGATCATCAAGTTGACTTTACTATCTACATTTTTCGTATTTTCCCAACTCTTACAAACAGTGTAACACTTTCTAATTTCTCACGAACAAAAAAACACAACAAGTTTCCAAGATAAAGTGTACAGAAAAAAGAAAAAATACAGATTTGGAAAACTTGTAAGCTCTATAAAGATCCCAAAAAAAGGTCTGCACCTTTCTTCGTTTTGGTTTTTTGTCCAGTTTTTTTTTTGCTTATCCGTATTTCTTTGTTCTGTATTTTCTATGGTGGTTATCCACGTTAAGTTAAAATTGTCCTTTCCATTTGGGTTTTTTTTGGGGTGGGTATCACCCTTTTGTTTTCTGTCTATGCTCTCCGATCAGTGTAGAGGTTCCGGACAGCGGGAGGTTGGTACGGTGCGGGTGGAATAATTGTTTGAGGCATAAAGGAAGGGCGGTAAGGCATCAACCGCGCAAGCGGGGGCGACACTGGGCTCCGCCATGCTGTGGGGTATGGCAGCGGAGCCATTTCGGAGCATTGGCAGCATGTATCTTGAGATGGGTACATTGTGCGACAGGGGTATATAGGAGCGGACGACGGTGCGGACCAATGGTATGGGGATAGGGTTGTTGTTAGGAAGCTTGGAGGTTCAATGATCGGGGGAGCGGAATGGGGCTTGGAAGTGGTGGTCGGGGCGGTAATAGGCAGTGGTGCCACGGTGGCTGTCGTTGCGACGGGTGATACAGTTGTTTTGGCGCTTTGAATCTTTTCTTCCGTCTGGATGGGACTTGCATCTCTCAGACTCTCGGGCGTCCGATCGGGTGAGTACCTGTTGGGTTCGTACGTAGTGGGTTCAGGAAACGAAGACGGGTCCATGTCGTATCGTTCCGTCAAGTTTTCAATATCATTTTGACTTAATTTCGGGAGACCATCGTCGTTGTGAACTCCACGAGGTAGCAGTTCGATAGAGTTTGAAATGTAAAAGGGTTCGGCCACTGGCGTTGGTTCCCTCATGATGAGTGGAGAGGACTTTACGAGTGGTGGTAGATTCAGGTGTGTGAGCTTGGGTCCTTCCCATCTGCGGAGGGTGGGAGCGAACCGGCTCTGTTTGCTGAGAAGATCTTCAGTGACTGGGCTGAGCTCGCTCTTTCTTTTGCGCTTGTTTGCCTTTTGTACCTTTTCGACTTCTAATAAAGAGGTGGTAAATATTAGGGGATCTATATCCAAGAGCATGATATGCAAAAGATTTTATACCTACCAGGATAGGGAATCGCATGTACATAATCCTGCACAGTGGCAACATTATGTCCATGCATTTGCATTGACTCCTTGAATCCTTCTATTGTCGGCCAAATGCTTGTCTCGACATAATCATCTAATCGCTTCATGTCGGTATGAATGTCGCCATACGCTTGGACAAGTTTCACGACGTCCTCCTTTTGCGGCGGTGCCCGGTCCATCTTTCCGATACCTGTGAGCGGTGGGGGCTTGTTTATGATTCTGGCTATTTTGGTTTTCTTGGGAACGAGGGCACGAGATGGGCCGTTACTTTCGTTTCCACTATCGTCTTGTGACTTTAGCTTTTTTGGAACTTTGCGACGAATCGCTGGTAAAAGGTCCTTGCGACCGCGAAGGAAATAGCGATGGGAAAAGACGCAGGCTTCCTTGCTGCGAACATGAGGGGATTTGCGGGCATCAGAGACTCTATAAAATCCGTAAATCTATAGAGCTTATCAGTGAGTATATCGTGGACCGCCTCCTACTTGTTGGATCTGTTACGTACATTCAACTGCCGTACAAAAGATGGGAATTTGCTGTGCTTAAAGTACTTTGGTAGGACCTACACATGGCCATGAATGAGAAAAGGCCCCGTTCCTTGCAAGCAATAAAACGTTCTCCGTACCGTTTCTGCAAACTCATCGGTGTGAAAAACAACAAAAACATCACCGGCCTCGTTCCATTCAACGAAGCGACGATGATCCGGATCCTCTAGCAGACTGGAAACAGAAGCAGGACAAAAAAGGCGTTAGAAAGAAGCGGTCCATTCTGGGCTTACAACTTTACAAATTTGAATTGTTTCCCCAACAGGCTGTCGATCCCAGAGGGACGGCCACCGGCAAAGAGATAGCGGGGGTACTTGCCTGTAAAGCTTTGCTACAAATGATGCAACATGGTCCCCGTCGACACTCCCGCGTCTCTCGAGGGCTGACGGAGGAGTAATGCTCCGTTCCGGACGATAGTGCATACTGGTGGCGTCCGATTCGACAGCAATAGGGAGAACAGGGAGAGCCAGATCGCCTAGGCCCGAGTCTGGGCGTCGGTGAGACGCGAGTGGCGGGGTATGCTCGCCGTGATGCTCTCCCGAGTAGAGCATTGTTGCTCGGCCGAGGTCCAGAAGAATTGTAAACTAGACGTGTTGATCAAGAAGGTGAAAAGCAGCATTTCGAAAGTCGACGTAACACGAAAAGAAAGCGAGAAAGGGAGACATTTAGCAAAACGTATATCACTGACTGCATGACTTGGAGCACCCAGAAAAAGACTGGGCGAAAGCGCACGACAGGAAAACATGCGCAGTACTTACAAGGAACGACAACGGCGACGATGACGACGACGAGAACGAGCACGACGAGAGCGACGAGAAACCGGACACGGAACGTTCCAAAGCCGGGCGCAGTCGGGGGATACGGGCGGCAGTGTTTTTTTTGAATAACGAGTGTCTTGTCGATTGGCACGCGATGCGACACGGAAGTGGTAAGGGATCCGACACAGCGTAAAGAGACAAAGCCCGTAATGACACGCCTCAACAAAAGTCGCGTTCAAAAAAAGATCCTTTTCGTCGTAGAGCGACGCGAAGCGAGCCGTGGATGGACAAGCCGAGGGGAGGGATTCAAAAACACAAAGGTCGAAATCCCGAACGATGGTGGGGTCGTTTGATAAAACGCTAAACAAACAATCCAGGAAAAGACAATCGGCAGCAACAGGAAAAAAAAAAGTTTTTTTGCCAATAACACACGCGTAAAGGACAATGGGGTCCTCAACAAACCCATTCATCATCTAAACCATTTAGGTTGTTAGATGACATAAAATCTCGCGGCTAAAAACGACGACGGCGGCAATTGTCTCCCCCTACCTGCCATCTGCCACCAAACCACCGCCTTGTAACCAAAACTTGGTCCCTAAAAGACTTGTAGTCGTCACACTCTTGCTGCGCACGCCATCTCCCCGCCCTCCTTCCGCCCTTTTCCCGTCAAAATGCCGTATTGCCCAATTGATCGGAGTTTTAATGTTGTATTTATAATAAATATAATTGCGTTTGGTGTAACAGCCCCTTTTGTGTGACAATGACTCCCCATGACTAGCGGTTTATCAGGTTTTTCCCACAGGCTGTGATCCCGGGTTTTGGATTGGTTGACTGGAGGGTGATCGTCCATGAGCCCGGTTGTGGGGAGCCCAGGCGCGCGTGTCTCCACAATAAATCTCTAAATAATCCCAAACGTTTATAGGTCTGGACCCTTGTCGCGGCATGACGGGGGTCTAGACCTTGCCATGATCTGACATTGGGGGCTGGACAATACGATTGGCGTACGCCAAGTTACGTTACGTATCGTTTTCGTCCTCCGTACGTTGCTTCCGCTCCCTACGCATCGCTTGGCATGGATCTCGTGCAGTGTGCACCTAGGCGTGTGTTCATGGGGAAAATCGTGCACATGCAACGATCTGCCTTGTAAAGCATATTGAACCTGCAGGTTAATCAGATGTAAATTATCCGCTCGGTTCCGATTCTTAAAACGTTATGAAGCGGGAAAAACAACGTGAACCGCTCAAGCACAGCAAGCAGACAATTGATTGAAATTTCGTGTGCCAGATCTCCATTGTTCCTGTCGTATGGGGGCCATTGTTCTGCAAGGTTTTTGCCAAACGTCAATGTCCCCCTGTGGTTTATATCCACACCTGAGCGAGGGAATTTTGCCATTGGATCCCCGCCACGGGAACACTCGCTTATCACAGGCTCCTTTGTCCCGTCGCGTTCTTTTGCACCACACAGCCCACCCTCAAGTAAAAAGGGTAACGTTGGAGCAACGACGGTGGGATTGGTTTCGGGTGCGCAAAGCGTATGCAGAGTCCACGGTTCTGGTTGACCACATGTATTTGTAAGCGGGCATTTCCAGGATCGAGGACTCTTCATAACGTAGCCGATGGGTGTATAGCCGGATGTGTCGCCATAAGGAATTTGAGTCTCGTGACGATCGGATGCAGAGGCACCACAATGGGTTGTGTGAAACGACCCACTACCGCCTTTTTCGCCCAAGGAGACGACGGCAGGTGAGAAAAGAAAAGAAAAAAGGTTTGCATCGCTAAAGGGCTCGGAACCCGCGGGCACATGTCCTCATTTGTGCTGCTCACTCTTACGTTTTGCAAACCCACGAAATAGACGTCAAATCAACAAAGGCTAATCGACACGCGAGGGTAAATCCCCCCCATTTCCGCGGGTCATCCCTCAGACGTCTTGTTGATTTTCAAGGATTAAGGCGTCTTGTGTGTTGATGATCAAGGATCCAGACATCCAATTGACACATCCACGGCAAATGACGATCGCGGGATACCACATTGGGTACAGTGAACAAGGTCGTATAATACCAGTCGCTTTGTGCGGTGATGGGATGACAGCCGATGCCCGCTGATGACGACCGACGACCGACAACCCAGCGTTGAAAGAGACCAAAAAAAGATTGAATGATTCTGGCCAGACATTTGCCTTACGCACCAACGAAAATTCCCAAAGACCGTTCGAAATTGAATCAAAATTAATACGACGGGGCAGCGCGTCGGGCGTCGGTTCAACTCGAGACGTCAATCGACGCCAAGACGCGTACGAAAGAAAGACACTGCACTGCGTACACGAATGCAGACTGTCGGCATCGAACCACAAGACGATCGTTTACTCGGGTAAGACTCGTAACAGACACTGACGCCCACCGCAAAAGGAGAATGCTGCAGTGGAGCAAAATGAGACGACAACAGCTGACGGTGGTTGGTACAAGACACTGCGCGCAGTGTAAAGGGACTATCCGAATGAACACCACCGCTCAAAGGTGGATGCGCTCAAGACGCTCAAGACACGCCCCAAGACGCCGGCTGCTCCTCGCTCGCGCAGTATATCCAACTAGACCACTAGGAATTCCGCCAAATGACGAGTCTTGCCAGGAGGTTAGTACACGTGATTGATCCATGTTTGACAACGAGACAGCAGGGATACAATGTCCTTCAAGCCTTCGAGGATGAGCATAGAGTACTGACCACGATGACCGTCAACTGATCCATCCCTAATCGGACATTCACAGACACTGGAATCTCGAGCGTTGGAATGGTTCAGGGATGGAGGCTGGTGGTACCTAGAGAGGATCCATCGTTCCCGTGCTATATAGGAGACATGTCGAGCACCTCTTTCCGACTGCGCAACCGGACGATGAGCGGTTTTTTGCAACCATCTGTGATGCAGCAACAGGGGCATTCCAAGTAGATGCATTGATGAAGGGCCTCCATGTCAAACAATCGTCAAACAATCGTACCGATCGAGTCGCTTAAAGACAAGGAAGCTGCAACCAGAGTAAATCCACCAACCGCACATGCAAACGAACAATGCATCACAGAAATACGATATATAGCAAAACACGAGAACCCATTCCAAGGAAGCTGAACGAAAACGCGGAAAACCCCCACCGTCGCAAACCTTTATAAACACTGTGAACGCCCACCAAAAATAAAAAAACAGCAAACATGGGGGGGCTGTCCCTCTTTCGACTTTTGGCTTTCCAATCAACACGTGTACATGCCTTCTCACGCGTCTGGTAGCTGACTGTGCCGCTCATCGTTCAGGGTCCCATCGCACCATCGGAACCGCAAAAGTGTAAAATTAGAGTTCATTTCGGGTTTTTGCCGGAGGAATGCCCAACGTTTCGGTTTTTGCGATCTGCGATTTGGGGATGGAATGGCGATGAATTTATAAAATTCATGAATGGGTAAAGTTGCTCACGGGCGTTGCACAGGTGGAGAAGAGGTGGAAGGATACGTGGACAGTGTGGTATGTCGCTTGCTAATATGCATGGAAAGTTGTTGTGATGGACGGCTGTTTTGTGCCAGGCTAGTGAAATTAAGGCGTTGCCTTTGACGTTTTGTTTTTTTAGCGAGTGTGAGCTACACCAGCATCCCGAGTCATTTCATAAAGGCATGGATTACAGCGGTGTGTTGAATTCATGGAGGTTGCTGGCGAGGTTGGCGCCCATGGGTCACCTTGGTATGATTACATAATCACATTTTGCAAACGCAAAAAGCCAACTTGTTGAATCGAGCGAATGGGGGGCTTTGCGTGATGCCGTCGCAATCTACCTACCTCCAACCACAGCTCACTCTCGTCCTAACCACCAGCCCCTCTCCACACCATCCGTCCACGCATCTCTTGACAACCGTACTTGAATCCCTCCTCCCCTCCGCACAACTTGCTTCATGTGACTTGATTGTTACATTTGACGGGTACAATACCCCATTGCATCCAACGCCCAATCTCAAACAAGGACGATTGAATTCCGACTTGGTAGAGACGTATGGAGCCTATGTACGTGATGCCAAGGAATGGTTATCGGCGAGATGGGCATTAGAAAACAAACGTGATGGGACTACCTATACGATCCGACATGAGACGGTCTCCATTTCCACTGGAGCTACCACAACCGCTAGTGTTTTCACCACCTTGCTGACATCTACGCAGCATACACCGCTAACCCTCATCCAAGCATCAACTCACCTAGGCTTTGCGCTCTCAATCCGGACAGCGCTTGCATACGTTAAAACACCCTACATGATGGTCCTTCAACACGATTGGGCGTTCACGAGTCCGATACCTGTGCAGGATATTATACAAACCATGGAAACCAACCCTGAGATTAATTATGTGGGGTTTATCAGTCCGCGGATTGTAGAATATGCCCGGAAAAAGGGACAAGGAAAAGGGTTACCCAGTGCAATCATTCACGACAAATCGTATAAAGTTCCATTGGCACGGTTATTTTTCTGGTTTGATAAAAACCATATTGCTTGTACGGAATATTATCGAACAAGGATTTTTACAAAGGGGTACTTTCAACGTGGGGATTTTATTGAAGATACCTTTGGGCATGTCCAGTTGAATGATGTCAAAAAGAGAGGGTTGGAAGGACATGGAGATTACGGGACGTACTTGTATTATCCGAATGAGGGCCGCGACAAGTGCTTGTTGCATCTGAATGGGCGGATCAAGATGCTTGACAACAAAGAAAAACTAAAGGAAATTGAGCTGGGACAAGACAAGAGACAAACAAGGTTGACGAGAGACCCTGGGGATGGGGAAGAAATTGATTGGGATGACGCTAGATGGGAATTGTAAAAAATATAGAGAGATATGCACTTTTAGTAAAAAACTATTTATTAGTACCGATGCTCAAATGGTATAATAAAAGCTATATACAACTTGTAAAGATACCGAAAGAACGGATAAATTTCCTCAGTCTCTAAAACAACTAGCGAGAGAAAAAACATATTGTCCATGACACCACATTTGCATGATTTGGGAATACCACACCCTCCACGACCTCAAATGACCGTCAATGCTCCTTACACGGCATCCTCAACTTTAAACTCTTCAAACTCATCTTGAACAACCACACGCTCCTCACTCGATCCAAGAAAAACCCACTGCCCAAAAATTAGGAAATCGAAAACCAATGTTCCACCACTCCCCAATAAATACGGTAGAGCACCCTTTAAAAACTCTGGTTCAGTCGATCTCAGTAAAATGGATGCGACATACGTCAGATTCCCCATGGCGGCACAAAAGAACATGGATATGCTCAATCCGTAGGTGGATCCACGGCACATGTTGTGATAGAGTTGCGGAAGACGGCTCGAGAGGTAGAGAAACGTACAGGCCCAAGCCATTAGGAGACCAATCGTATGCGTCTGCTCGGTCTCTGATAGCGGGTCGCTGAGAATCTTGGCTGTTGTCTTTTCATGCGTGTGTAGTGATGGAGTTGCAAATGTGGAAAGTGCCATGAACATGACGGCAAACAGGGGTGAGTTCCGGCGGCTGAGACTTGGACTGGGAAGAAGAGGGGTGTCTTCGGTGGGTTGGTGAACAGCTTGGGTCACAGCGACCGAAGGGTGATCAAAGGCTCTTCTTCTCTTTCGACGGAACGAGCGCCATTTGGTATAAAACAGATACTGTACCATGAGCAGCGTATCTATAGACACAAAATACGATGCCAGATATGTCTATGCCAATGCCACCAAACGAAATCAGTTTCTGCATTCACATTTGCATCGCTAAACACCAAAGGGTTTTCCTCACCTGGAACGGTAATTGCCCCGTCAACACACACCCCACCACATTGGCCACATCCCCAGCAAGCCAATTCGCCAAAAACGTTGCGCTCAACGAACTCGCATCTCCATGAGCCCAATTCTTGTACAGTTGGGGCATTTGCGCACATAACCAGCACCCAATGGACAGGTATCCAAAGACAACGGAAGCGACCTCACGGTTTGTGTAGGCACATTCTCCGAAAAGGGTTTCAATAAAGGGAGATGCTGCCCGCCCTAGGGCGTCTGGCGGGCACTGTAGCATTCGGGTTTGTACGGTGGGTGACGGGAGGGAGAATGCGCCGGAAAACAAGAAAACCTCGACGGAATGACAGTACGTATGGCCGTGTTCTTGTAATATGGAAATACGAACGTGGTTTGTAACAAACAATCAAACTTGCGGGTGTGCCTTGCTTTTTGCAACAAGACTAGTACAACTCGTTAAAGGAGACGGCTGGTTCTGAGCGAAACTGTAAAAAGAGGGCTCAGCCGAAACGTGTCTCGGAGAAAACGGGATTCGGGCATTTCGTACCGCCATCTTTTTTCAGAGATAACAAACGTACCTGTTAATCTACGAATAACGTCTGCCTAGTCGTGGTGTGTTTAGCGTGTTGGGTGCAAGTATCCAAAATGCTCGCAACTGTTGCCAATGAAAGAGAGAGAGAGAAAGTATAGAAAGACGACTGTATAGAACGACGACACAATAAAAGGGCGATTCGTGCAAGTAAAAAAGAAACTCAAGGGTATAAGCCAATAAATAAGAAAAAACTTGGAGTGTGTGGGGTAAAAAGATATGATTGTGGAGAGAGAGATATGACAATGGGAAAAAGCCACGCAAGAAACAATTTGAACGTCACGCGGGAGGAGGAGATTTAAGAGAGAGAGAGAGAGATTCAATAAGCAACACTCACACATTGACAACAAACCCTTGCGCTCTCACTCACAACCACACACAGAGAGAGAGAGTGTGTGTGAAATTCCAGTGATAAATGAGTGAGAGTGAGAGAGAGAGAGAGAGAGAGAGAGAGAGTGAAATTCCAGTAATAAACGAGTATGAGAATAATTCCATTAATAAACAAGAGAGAGTGAAATTCCAGTAATAAACGAGTATGAGAATAATTCCATTAATAAACAAGAGAGAGAGAGAGAGAGAGAGAGAAAGAGTGAAATCTCTCCAAGTAAACGAGTGAGAGAGAGAGACTTGCCCTCTCACACACAACCACACACACACACAGAGAGAGAGAGAGAGAGTGACACAAGACATTATTTGGGTACTCCTATTGAGTCATCTTGTTCTAATAGACATTTCATTCTCTCTAGGCTTTTATTCAAATTGCTTTTTATTCATCCATTGTTGTTTGAATCCTTACATTTACACTTGTCTATTACATACACATTTCTCTCGTTAACAGCTATGCATGTTTGAGCAGCACGAGGGAGCTTTATAGACAAGGAACGCAGACGTCACCCTTTGCACAAGTCCCTTTTGCTTGGTTCCAAAAAGCTAGTCACATCTCCATGGTCACATCTCATGGTCACATCTCTGTATACCAAGAGCACAGCAAAACAATTAACAAAAGCTTGCGCAGTCAAGATGATAATGAAATATTGCTAGAAATTGTATATAGTACACATGCAGTAACAAAACAAAAAAAAATAAAATGCAGCAGCGTCTGAATAACAGGGAGGTCACAAAGGAAAAACAATTCACAAAAGAATCAGACCAGAAAAAAAAAATAAAACACCAAAACCTTCATCACTGAAACGAGAACACCGACATGTTTCTGCATCTCCCGTCTGCAGCTCACAAAATCGGCTTCCAACGTCCGCTCATAAAAGAATAATTGTCGCCTGTCTATGCCAAGTTGCCAAAATATCGGGGTAATGCCTCTAGACAACCATTTGTTTTCAAACCATAATCGCATCCGGAGCTCGTGCTTCATTGGGCGCGTTTGCAACCCAGTCCTTGTTGAGGTGCATGCGACTGATATTGTACTCCATCCTGGCGCGGTTCTGTTTGACCGCCCGTAGGAAGCGTGTGACAACCCGTGCTTCGTGTTCGTCCTCATCACTAAACGAGTCGTCATCACCGCTCATGTAATCGACGGCAGTGGGAGCGTATTCAGGTGGGGTGTAAACAGCTGCTCTAATGGTGCACTTGTTTACCACCTGTCGAAAGTTTCGGTCCATTTCGCTGTCATCTGTGACGGCCTCCTCGAGGATTTTGCGGAGACGTTTACGACCACGTTCAGACTCGCGCAACTGCCGCTTCAAATGCTTGACTTGCATCTCGAGGTCGCGGGTCGTTTTATCTGCCAGAGGTACTGGACGCATGGGGGAGGATTCGGGAACAAGATCAGGTCCGTCAATATCCAGATCCATGTCATTATCCATCAGGTCAGAATCGTCACTGTTGTAATCGTCTTGGGATTTTCCCTTTGTGTTCAAGCGGCCAAAGCTCCATTTCACTCCGCAAGCATTGCAGAGAGTGCGCTTTCCGGATGGACCACGGCGCCATTGGGGCGTAGACGTCACACCACAACCTTCACATCGCTTTCCGGCATGGGGAGGCGTCTTGTCACGCACAAACGATGGTGCACGCACGGGCTGTGTGAACGCGGCCACAGACTTTGTCACATCCACTGTGGAAGGACCCATTGGGCTAGCTGCATGCGAAAAAGGACTCTCTGTGCGACGCTTCTTTGGCGATAAGTAAGCTCCCTCTTCCTCATCTTCACCAGGATAAACTGGTCGACGTTTGAGGCGTGTACCCGGTGGCCGAAGAGCCATTCTCGTTGAGCGTCGGGCTTCGGATGAATCGGCTGCGTCTTCCTCGAGGGAGCCCTCGTGCTGTTGCTCATCTCCGCCTGACCATTCAAAGGTAGAGTTGAAGCCACGGTCCGCTTGCTTCACAAAAGGTCGCGCACCTTCACCGTCCGATGATGAAACAAAAGAGGAGGAACTCCACTTTTCTTTGGGCTCCTCCTT
Source organism: Spizellomyces sp. 'palustris' (assembly GCA_006535965.1). Taxonomy (NCBI): domain Eukaryota; kingdom Fungi; phylum Chytridiomycota; class Chytridiomycetes; order Spizellomycetales; family Spizellomycetaceae; genus Spizellomyces; species Spizellomyces sp. 'palustris'. Next base: position 25,376 of record QEAR01000013.1, on the reverse strand, counting down.
TGGAAGTGCGAGTCTCTTTCTCTTTTCTTTTGCCGGTGGTTCGGCATCACCAGGCTGAGGCTTGTAGTCGAATAGCTCAACAAGATCCTGTTCAACTCCATGTGCAGCGGCCAACTTTCTCGCACTTTCCAAGGGTATCCAAGTGCCTTGAAAACCAGCATATCCTCCTTGAACTTTTTCGTGAACACCTCCAGTGACGTCTCGCTCTAGAATCTTTGTTCGCTGGGGTTTAGGAAGACCCGCTGCGCGGAGGATTTGTGTTGCATTGATAAAGGCATCGGCAACGCGACGCATGACAGGAACGCCGCGACATTGTATCTCGTAGACCCTTACCCCGCTATATGAGGCAGCGCGAATCGCTGGCGCCATTTGGATGAGGTTCTGCTGTTCGTAAGGGGCTGCGCGTCAGTTGTTAGAAAAACACACAAGAGTCGAAAAGTTGATTGTCCAGTGTGCCAAATAAAAAAAACGCGTTGTTCAAACGACCGGCCGAGCGCGCTCAAAAAGGCTGTTGTTGTTCGTCCCTGTCCTGAAAGTTGAGAGAAAAAGGTTTTGTTGTTGACAAATGAGTTTTTGAGTTCCGCCACGAGAGAGATGCAACGACGGATAGGTGCGAGTAATAGAGACGCGAGTGCGAGACAAAAACCGCGAGATGGTGAAATGCGCGTAACAAAGTGGGGGTGTCAGTCAGCGAGATGAGATGCGTGTGCGAGATGAGTTTGCGAGATGCAAACCAACTTGCTGTTTACTTGTTTGCCCTGCTCAGTTCTTGACCAAAAAAAAATCCAAAAGGAAAAAAACTCGAGATGGGAGAAGAAAAAAAAAGCGCAGTTTTGCCCTTGGATTTGAAAATTCCAAATTTAGGCACAAGGGAAATTTGTGACAAAAAGGATGAAACTCCCAATTATAAAACAAGAGTCTATTAATAGCGCTTGTGCGGAGTTTGAAAATCGGCCTTTTGGGCGGGTGACCTTTTTGACTTTTGGGTCATCTGTTGAGGGCCTCTTCTCAAAACAATGTTTGGGCAACAAGGATATGTGCAGCAATTGATTTCATGATGACGTCCCATAACAGATTAATTGACCACATTGGCATTTTATGAACAGCTTTGAACAACGGGCAGCAAACCATGCCACATTAAAAAAAAGCAGCCAGGGTCACTGATATATTGCATCCAGACATTCTGGCATCCTTGGACATGTCACTGGCGCACATCAAGAGCACACGGCTTGTATTTCCACCTTTAGAAACGCGGCTTCTTTCTCTTCCAAAAACTCAAACGTGATCACTTTTGCATGCATGACGCAAGAGCACCAATGCCTTGACTTTAGTAACAGTTATTTCGCGCAAAACGGCGAGGTCAGTCTCCAAAAGGCAAAAGGCAACACGGGCACTCTGGGCGGAACATTGTGCGCTTATCGTCTGATGACTATGCTTTGTACAGTAAAAGGAGTGGCCTTGGCCGACTGTCATGCTATCACCTCGAGCTTTGGGATTCGTGCCACTTTGACCCGCCCAACACTAGGCACTATCTGCCAGATGAATCTCACATGGAGTAGACTCCTCCATCCAAAACGATGACATACATTGGCTAGTCAATGTGAATTATTGTTTGGAGTTTGGACGGCGAGATAAAAACACTTTTGGTCAAAACGCAGCCACTTATCAGTGGAACTGCTGCGCAATGGACTCTGCAGCCACGTGTGGCGTTGACTCAGCACGTGAGAGGTCGCTGCTGAGATGACAAGCCTAATGACAAGCTTGTCCAAACTTTTTGCCAGGCGGTTCTCGATATTGTTGTTTATTAAAGGCAAAAGACCAGGATCAACCAGCGTCTAAACCTTTCGCCCATCTTCTAGCCCCCCCTTGCCCTGTTATCATTGTCATTACAGAGCTATCAAAATTGATAACTCTCCTCATGTACCCAAACATCTCGCTTCTTCAAGTCCACCACCGCATCCCGCACATTATTTGCAAGACCCTCCGCGGCACACAGAAAGACGCCTAGGCGGGAAGACGGTGTAAGGTGTGGTATTATTTGAGACTGGAAGATGGTGTGAGGGGACATTCGGTGCGGTGTTATTGTTAGAGACCCGCTCTCAATCTCGGGTCGCTCGTCGAGTTTTTCCTCGAGGGTTTTCGAGGATACGTTTGTGGTCGTGACATTGATTTCATGTACGGTTGTGTTAAAGATGTGGAACTCGAGTATACCGGCCAATAGTGGGGACGCTAATAGCTGGTTGACAGCACTCGTTCGTTGTGCGCCGTTGGCTCTGACGCTCCAAAATACTAATAGTTTTTTGAGGCGCCCACCCTGCCCACTGCGTCTCAATGCTTCTACGCACTGCACGAGTCCAAATGCCGGTGCGACACCCGTCCCCGTTACAAAACATGCTACAACGTCGGCCTGACTGACATCGAACCCACACTGTCCGAATGGGCCTTCAATGTGGACAGGCGTGTGGACCAATGACCCTGCTTCAGCGTCTTTGGGTTGTGTTAGCGCGTCATAAAGTTTGGCAGTCCATTCTTTTGGTTTTTCGGATGGCCCAACAAGGATTGTGAAACGGTTGGATGTTGGAGAGCCACAGAGACTGAAGGGGTGGTATTCTAGTGTCGAGATGCGAGGGATGTTGAGGAAGATGTATTGACCTGGTGCGTAGGAACAGGGTCGAGTCGCTTGGATTTCGAGACTGGTTTGCCGAGAAGGGCGTTAGGTGTGCGATTCCGATAAAACTCGTCAAGAAACTAGTACTCACCAAAGGTAACCTGGCTCCTCTCGTACAATCTTGTCAATAGACAATTGCGGGTTCCACCTCCCCGTGGCGCGGATAGCAAGGTCCACGATCCACAGAATGATACCCGGCACAGCGAAATAAAAGTTGGTGGTGCCATGCAAACAAGCAAACAGGACCATGACCAGCATAAATCCGTGCAGAATGTAAAAGGTGTTGAAGTGGCGTTTCCGGATAAAGGGAAGAGATGGGACGAAAGCAATGACAAAGCATACGAATGCGCAAAGACCCATCAGGTTCATGTAACTGTTTACGGGAACAACGAATCAGGAAAGATCGTTTTCAACATGAGCCGCAGACATGAACAGGAGCGTACCTGTGGAGATCTGGGTTCGCAACGCTCGTAGCAAACAAAGCCTCAGCGTAGGTCTGGACCGCAAGGCCAATCTTTGTAAAAAAGGATGCGGCGTGCAGAACGCTCCATCCGAACATGCAGTACCCAAAGAACCGATGAATCCGGAGGGCACCATCAAACGGGACCTTCAACAACGTTGCCACAGGGCTGTTGCGTGAGACTGGAATGAGAACGAACCCAATGAACATGTCGAGTGGGTTTCCCGTTGAATGGCTGAACTGATTGAACCATTGAAACATCCAAGTGTTTTTGCCCTTTGGCTTGACACCGTTGTGAAAATAGTACATTTCAAAGTAGGCGAATTTCCACAAAAGGACCCCGAGGGCCGTGGACAGGAAGAGTCCTTCGCCGATCGAGAATGGGAGGTGAATGCGGCGGACACCAAAGGGAATTGCCAGCCGGCGCCGGAAAAAAGAGTCCAGGCTCGAGAACTGACGGATAATGAACGTTGCAATGCAGACAGCCAGGATGTAAGCGTAAAATACTGCAAGAGGACGACAGAGTATAAGCGAGCGAACGGCAAGATTGGAACGAAACTCTTAACCGCACCATAAACCGAGTTAAGAACCATCCAATACCGATCTCCTCCGACGGGTTTGTCCATGCAGTAGGCCACACGGCATATCGTATCGTACTTTATTAGAGAAACTGCGACCCCAAAGCCACCAAAAAGCGCAACGAGTCCGGCAAAGAACATGCCAAGATCGCGGCGGGTTGCAGATGGAGAGCCTTTCAACATCTTTGTTTTGTCAAGGGAGAACTGTGGACTTTGTGCAAGCGCACCCTCCATTCAGTACAGGTCCTTTTATATTTGAGACCATCTCCTTTTTTTTTTTTGCACGATGGTTCGTATCATAACAATTCCCTCGGCGAGATGGACGAACCCAGAACAATGCATGCGTATAAAAAAAAATCCATACAATCGCATTGATCGTCTCCCCAATTTTCACATTTTGTTCTGCAAGTAGAGGGTTGGCTGTGGTCAACGCACCCGACGGCAATCCCCAAACTCTAATCCGCATTCATCCGAGTGTCACGGCCACCGAGGTTTGGCTCTGCTTCTCCGATCTTTTTGCACGTTTATATGCCGATCTGGACTTTCTCCGAGATGCGAGCGTCGGCGAGGGCAGCCAATGAGGCGACTGCCCGATTTAAGGTTTCTGATTATGTAATCGGAGCTAAAAACCTTGCCGAAAACAAGTCGGTTGGCAATGGCTGTTTGGTTTCATTGCTGGTGCTTCCAAGATTCTTGTTTTTTGTCAAGGATTTGCAGGATAAGAGCTCATGCGCATGTAGGTAAAACCTATGCAAGGTTCAATATCCCAGTATCTAAAAAACATGTAAGCAAACAAGGTTAATATTTCCATGAAAGCAACCCATGGCACACGACAATGATCGGATCGAACCTTGTAAGAATTTCTCCAATTCTATTTTTTGGTCATTTATCCATTTATGGGTTAATCAAGGATTAGACAAAAGTGACAAGGTCCGACACTTTCTGGCTGTTCAACAGACGATGCTTCCAGCCATTGCCCGACTCAACACGCGTAATGTCATCCTTGCTTCAGGGTCACCCCGGCGAAAGGAAATACTTGAGCGACTGGTACGGCTTTTTCATTATCCTAATCACCCCGTGAAAGAATGTTGAGTGTGTGTGCGGTCGCGTAGGGTCTAAGATTCAAGATTGTTCCATCAACATTTGCGGAAGACTTTGATAAGGTACATTTTCCCTACCCTCCCTACCCTCCCTCCTCCTCCACCCATTGTAACCCCCTTACACAGACCCTTTTTTCAAACCCAACACACTATGTAACGCGTACCGCCCTCGAAAAAGGCCTGCAAGTCTACCAAACAACCACCGATACCCCACTGGTCATTAGCGCAGACACCATTGTCGTTCTCGATGATCAAATATTAGAAAAACCGGTGGATGGTGCTCATGCTAAAAGGATTCTGTCAAGTTTATCGGGACGAACACATGAGGTCTTGACGGCCATTGTGGTCGTGTTTGGGTCATTGGCTGGTGAGCCAATGTATAAAACGGCTGTGGAGAGGACTTTGGTCGAGTTTGGGGCGCTTGGGGATGCAGTTATTGATGCGTATGTGGAGACAGGGGAACCCATGTGAGTTGGGCATGTCGTCTCTTGGCCCGCCAGCTTCTCATATTGACCGCTTTTCAAAAAAGGGATAAGGTGCAATCATAGCGGTCGTTGTGCATCCTTGTTGATCCTGCTAAAGTGCAAATATTCGTACAGGCCGGTGCATACGGATATCAGGGCCTAGCTTCTGCCTTCATACCGCGGATTAACGGATGCTACTATAATGTCGTGGGTGCGTGCGAACGAATCGACCGATCTGGCATGGAGGTGACCCTAAGACTCAATTTGCCATTTGGCAGGATTCCCATGCCACAAGTTCCTCTCTACAATAGACGACCTCATAGCCGAGGAACATATCTAAACATAATCAACATTGACACGGTGCACCATAACTTTTAGAATTTTGTCACTTCATTTGAATCTGTGTATCAAAACGCATCTCATTCTCAACTAGCCCTCACTTCCTCTCCACCTAAAATGGCTACAGAATCTCTTCACAAAAAACCTATATATTGGCGCCTAAACCCGTATCATATGATATTCACACTGTCACAGCTATCATTATTGACTCCCACTAGATATGAATCCTTCGGGTAGGTCTACGGACCTACAGGAACGATAAGTCGACAACACGCACAACGTGAGCAGGTCATTAGATCCGTACCACTGGCTCCTCGTCGTCCCCTTCATTGTGAACCGCCGAAAGTGCCTTCTTTCGTCGCGTATTTCTCTAAAACTCACCTTTAGCAAGGGCGGTCTACGAGTAGCAGTTGCCAAGTTGCCAACTCACCACCTCATGCTTGGCCCCCTTTGTTCCATCTTGGTCCTCATCCGACACCCGTACAGGACTCACAATCTCATCGCTTGCGACGATACCGCTATCTGTCTTTGCTGCCCGCTACATGTAGAGCGTTGGCAAACAATACAGTCCTTTAAAAGAATACAACGATAGTCCATACCTTTGAACGCCGGGTTCCTTCGACAGTCGCATCATTCTTGGATTGCTTAGTGGCACCGATATTGACAGATTAACAGTCGTCATTCACGATTGAACCCAAAACAGTGAAATGCACCCACCTTGGTTGTCGCGGCCCTCCTTTGCCGGATTCCTCGTGAATTCACAGGTTTGACCTCGTCTTCAGGAGCTGTATCGGACTCTGCCTCCACAACCGCCGTTGTATCCATCTTGGACTTGGCTCTTGTTCGTTTTGCTCTTCTTGGTGGAATTTGCTCTTCTATAACCTCTTCTTCGGAAACTTCATCATCGAGAACTTGTTTTGACACAGGTTCGGAAGACGTCGATATCTGGACGCACCAACAGAGTCGGCTAACTTTCCCACATTACTACTCTATCTGACATGGTCACTTACTGTTCTCGGCTGCGTTGTAGCACTTGCGGTTCCTCGACCTCGTCTAATAAGGCATGCTTTAGCTGTGGTTCTGAAAGTCGAGCACATGAAGTAAAGCTCACCCTCTGGTCCGGCGGCTCAAATTCTCCCCGTCGCTCTCGTTCTCTTTTTCTGACGTATCCATTTGCTTAGAATCCATTTGAACTTTTCTAGCTCGTCGTCCACTGTTAAAAGAAATGGATGAGTCTGCGTTCAGCCAAAAGAGCGGGGATGACACGTACGTTACTGGGGTCATAACAACAGAATTGGCAGATGCTTGAATATGCTGTTGCGTGGGCTTTTGGGGCGATTCCACAATGTCGGCGTCGTCGTCATCAATTTCTGAATCCTCGCTTTCACTTCTTTCCTCCTCCGCTACCTCCTCCATTTCTTCCTCCTCATCACTAACCTCTTTGAAGCTTTTCGTGCGTGATTTTGCAGACCGTGGTGCATTTCTATTAAAAACTTAAGTATGAATCAACGCCGTTCAAAAGACCCATAGTGAACATACTTTCGCTGTGGCGTCTCTTCAGGAAGCGCATCGCTTTGTCGTCGCTTCTTGGCAGACGACGGTGTTTGCGCTCGTCTTGTCGCCTTCCGTTTCGTCCCTGTCACGGAGCCGTTGTTTTCACTGTCCGGTGTCATTGAGCGAGATCGGGCGGGTCGACTGGTTGCTTCAACCTTCCGACTTGTCTACAGTGGCCGTAGAATTGGAACCATTGTATAGCTGGTATAGCAAGCGTGCACAACGTACCCTAGACTTCTGACCATGACCTAGGACGCTTGACATGGCCCGCATGTCGATAAATTCCTGGGGAAGGTAACTTTTGCGTGTATTCTGTCAAGAGAGCGGGTCACTTGAGCGATCGGAGGGGAACAGGGTTCACATTTTTCTTACCTCAACGGCATTCTGTGACGACATCTTTACGAACAAGTCTTTCGGTAGGTGCACATTTCCGGGGTAAGAAGGTAAACTCCATCCAGCGTGATTCGCCCTGTCTTGAATGATAAGTTGTGCCAGATCGCTCAACGCGTATAAATTCTGTCGAGATTGCCATTAGGCCATGCACGATTTAGAGACACATCCGACAAGCGTACCTCTGAACTCTGTGCGTGTATATCCCGCACCGTCTTTAGCTTTGCCGTCATATAGTAGAGAAACGACGCATTGTCAGATGTGGCGACAGAGTCCAGGAAGAACTCGATGTAACTAAGAAGATGGAGTAAGGGAAAATATCTGAAAGTGCGACTAGCCTATACTAAACCGCAACTAACGTACACTGCAAACATCTGAAGATCCTCGACCTCGATGTTAAAGTCAGGATGATGGGCTAGAACATGCAGAAACCGCACAATTGTATGCTCAAGCAGTGACGCCTGCGGGTTTTCTTCTATATATGCTTCGTTAGAGCATCTTGCCAGATTCGCCAGCTTAGCCAATGTCCGTACCTGCTCTCTGCTGTTTAGCCTTGCGTGACAAGAAATTCTTGACCTGTATCATTCCAAAGTTAGCACCGACAAGCACAGAACTTCCCAAACCAGTGGTAAACCTTTAATTTAAGCTCTGCTTCTGGCTCATGTGCTGCCAACATCAATATAACCATGTAGTCGAAGGGCACGGTCTTGTTTGACAGATACATAACCAACTTTTCCACAAATGCGTTCCGAACTTGATATATGGGGTCCTGTGTTTACAAAATGAATTTTAACCAATGTCCCCAGTTCACGATCAAAGCTAAAGCGAATACCTGAATGCAAAGGGCAAGCTTTTGCAGATACGTAACATCAATCTGCGCCGCATATGTAGAACACCGCGCAAGCTTCAACAGGGAAATAGCAGCAATCAATCGCAGATGAGTCTGAAAGGCGGGACTGGAACATGGGTTAAACCGGCAATTAGCGTTTAGAGTGTGTCCCTATTCCACGTACGGAGTAGTTTTTTCCGCAACAAGTTCACCATCATATTCGAGAAGTCGCCTTAGTAATTTGAGAACAGGGGCAGCCACGTCTGCGTCTTCGTTGTTCGCTAGTGCGATCAAGCGTTTAACCAATATTTTGATACCCATAATCTATGAGGCTTAATGTCAGACGCGGCCAGGTAGAACACACAACCCTTGTACCTTTAATTGGCCTTCTTGCTCGAGACTCTCGTACTCGACCCAGTCAACATCGTTTTCGGTAGCCTGCACATGAAGGCCTTCAAAAGCCGGGCTACAAACCCCTTTCAAAAGAGAAAAATCGCACCTTTCTGCGGTTGACAAGCAATAGGTCTTTCACGATAAAGTTCGTGATCGCAGTATTGTGCGGTTCAAAGAGTGTTGACGCATTGCGAGCGATTTGCGCTAGTGCTTGCAGATGAGAAAGGAGTTTCTCATTGTCAAAGGACAGAGAGCCCAATATTTCCTAAATGCACAAAAACATTAAGCAACCCGAATCCCAAAACAATCACGGTATCATGTGCTCAGCCCCACCTGCAACACTTCATTGCAGGCCTCTGTCGGGTTTCGTGTGTGTGCCAAGACAACTATTGCATTCTTCGCCTGTTGTGGTGATCCTTTCAGTGCAAATTTGATCAACCTCTCCTTCGATTGCCTGCAAATTGTTATTAGAATTGGTCATCCCGCATAACCCCTTACGATACTACCTGTCCTGTGGAGCTTCGTCGGGAAATGTTTTGGTAAACCGGGCCAAAGCTTCTAAAGAGTCGGTAACTGAGGGCGCATTGTCAGAATCTACTCCAGACCTTAGAAACGCAAGTCACGTTACCAAGAGCTTCATCCGGACTTCGCAGCAGTTGGGTGAAGTTTTCCAAGTTACTTCTGTACAACGCCGGAAAAACAGTCGAGATATCCTGCGAGGAAAAGCATGAGCACTTTGAGTGAACTACCATAAACCAGATATTTTCCCAAACCTTAAGCAGCCGTTCCGCCGTCTGTCCATGACGTTGAACGACGGCGTCCTGGCTGGACCGAGCTGCTTGGATTTTCTCCAGCAAATAGGGTATTGAGCTTTTCGGTACGAGTGTGAGACATATTCTTCGTAACAAAATAGAAAAAGTCTCCATGATCCCCGCCTGTTGTTCTACGCGTTTGACAATCTCTTTCTATAGCCATGTTTTAGACAGTATCCATCGACACCAAATGCTTTTTGGAAGTCTTACAATGGCTTTCATTATAGGCTTGTAATCGCTCTGCGGGTCCATGACGGTGCGCATGAGCTTGTAAAGGCGACCATCGTTGACTTTCGCAAATTTCTGCAAATGCGCCTGCGCTTTCTTTGGGTCCGGGAACCGAGCTATGATATTAAAATAGTAAGAAAACTCTTCTATCGCATGAGCCACATAAATATCCTTTGATACTCACATGCCAAATACGTGACAATCTGAAGTAAAACCTTCTCTGTCGCGTCTTCATCAGAGTCCATGATACCTCCCTGAAATAACATGTCACTAACAGCCCGGACAAACTTCAAGGGAAGTAGGAAGCCACTCACGTTATACTTTTCGCATTGATCCAAAAATATTGTTGTCGCATGAACAGTTCTGGAAAAGTACAATCTCAATTCTGACCCCTGGCTGGGAGAGAAGACTCGACCAATCCTTACTTTGCCTGACGATCGAGAACGCTCAAAAACGCCTTCCTCTGTTTCTCTGTCCAAGCCGTCGTCACGTTCAAAAGTCGCTCCGTGCGAGCCGAGTCTTCGGGTATTGCAGGAAATATATGATCGTGCAGAGCCCTTTCAACGAACACCCTAAGCAAAGAACATCAATACTACATCAAGATACCAGACAAAATTGATATGATTACTTCGTCTCCGGATCGTCCATATAAAGGATTTCAAGGACACTTCCGGGTATCCATCCGTACTTATCAGCCGCCCCGACTTCCCCAATGCTTGGATCCATTCTGTTTCCGTTGAAGTAAGCATTAAAATATTGGTGATCTTGCCGAATTTAATGCCACAATATCGAAATCCACATACATTTCCGCATACTTCATACTGAAAACCCGAGACAGTGCGTCTGTCGCAGCTTCCCGCACAGTGGACTGCACACGTTTCGTGCAGCGGTGCCGTTAGAACCAATTTACAGTCGCCATGACAAACCGTCAGATGCGATACCTTTTTATCGCGCAGACGAGCTCCAGCAGCCAATAGTGTATCTTTGCTCACATTGTGCGCAGACATCATGTCCAACTGCGTAAGAACTTTCACAGCCGCGGCTCGTACTTTCTCATCCGGATCTATCATCTTTTCTCTGAGGCTCGCTGGCCATTTAACCATGATTAGCAGCATCTCAAGTAAGCGCGGGTGATTTCATTTTACACACCGTCAACATCCGCCGACAACTCGGGATGACTTTTGAATAAAGGAAGACAGTACTCGAGCCAGATGATGCGCACAGATACTTGCTTGTCAACGCGTCTGTAGGAGGATCGCCTTTATGATCTCGTAACGCATCTACTCTTTGCCCATATCCCTTCACCTACCGTCCCAACCAGGATTTCCAAACGTGAGGGTATTTCGCGGCAAGCTTCGATCCGGGCTCAGAAAACATTTGTCCCAAGACGGTTGTTGCCAACGTACGAACGTGTACATCATCAACCTGGAACCATAAGGAGGGACGGGTAAAGGTAAGCAAGCATACCACCATTACGTATAATTCAGGCGCACCTTCAATTCCTCATCTAGTTGTGGTATCACGCTAAGCAATACTGCTGGTGACGCGCGGTTTATCTCCAAGATCACCTTGTGTGCGTCTTCGAACTCTTTCTCATCGCTCTCATCCTCAAATCCTCTTCCTGCAGCCACAATTGCATCGCTAAAGTACTACACCTTCTGGTTAGAGTAGAGATATGGAGATGACCAGTAATTATTCCTATTACTTGGCAAACATAACGCTGTAGCTTATCTGGACAGGCGTTGCAGAGATCTGCGGCCATCTTGAAGGCAGCAGGACGTTCTACCTGCCTCTTTTGTCGAAAAGACCACAGAATGATATCGATCACATCCTGCGGTAGATGATGGCATTCGTCGACAAGCTGCTGTAAGATATCGACCATGCAGATGTACACGTTTTTGGTGAAATCAGGTCTGTGCACGGATCAGCTCTCAACATGTAGCAAGTAGCGGTGTCTCGTAGTAAGATCCTTACTTGATTAGCTCAAAAAAATTACGGAAGAAGTCCACAATAAGGTCCTCGGCATTTAGATCGGCCACAAGGACAACGCTCTTCACTGTCGACAGGCTGTCCAATAAATAATAATAAAATGAAAAATAGGGACCATTCTTATCGGCGATGTGCTGAAGCTGCTTTGCAAAGAATTCAAAAATTTCCTATGGATTCCGATCAATAAAGGTAGATTTGAGCGGTTATATTCGCCGACTTAACGCATGGAGTAACATCCCTACCCGCAGTTGATTTTGGTTATAGGGTGCGTCTGGTGCAAATAGCCGTAATATGTCTGCCAGACAACAGGCCGTCAAGATCTTCACTGCTTTGTCTTTATGGGACGTCAAAGACGGGGATATTAAGTCCTTTTGCACAGTCTTTAATGATTGCGTGTCGACATCCTCTTGGTCCATCCAACTCAATTCATTGTGCACTTTCTACAAAATTACGAAGACAACGGATGTCAGATATATCAGCGCTCTCTTGGTTTGTCGTCACCAAATAATCATAGCTGAACAGCTTTACGATGCAACGGAGTTTCTATGTCGGCCAGTTCTCTCCCCCGTTCCTCTGAACTGTTGCACGGTCCATTGTTCGTCTTGAATATTTTACCAACCTTTAGCCTGTTCACCAACTCTGAGGTAGAGACCTGCTTGCTGCCGACAATGGGGACAAGGCGTTGGGTAAAGTTTAGCTTGCGCGGCCCCCGACGCGAGGGAGTATCCGCTCCAGCGGCAAATCCAAATGGATCAGAGCTCATGGCGGCGAACACAACAGTAGAGCTGCCCACAATGTCACACCAGGGTTGGCATGGGTTTCACGTCAAGGTAAAGTGGATGTATCTTCTCTGTCGCTCAGCAGCAAGCGAGATCGGTGGATGCAGAGCAACACCGACGGAGCATCAGCATTTGACTCATCTCGATTGGGTTAAATTTGTTCATTTATCTGAAAATGGACATAATTGTGGTTCTCAAATGAACCTACCAGCCACAGCCCCTAACGTGCCCTTGAAGCTGGAACATAAAAGATGGCCAACAGAACGCAGGACGCGGGCATGAACCTCAAGCTGCAATGGCATACACTCCTTTGGCCCTTTGGCCCTCTAAAGTAAGTCGGTATTATTTGTAGTGGGTTCGCTCTCCTTCGTTCGCCGGTCACGTCCTCCCGCTCCAAAGGCAACACCAGCTCTCATTTGGGGCCGTCTCCAATATCCAAGTGGAGCGCCGGATCAAACATCGACCACATCGATATGCTGCCAAAAGTGGACTATGGGGCAGGTTGTAATGTAAAACCGTTTGCAATACGCGGGTAATAACGAAGGGTTCGTTCAGGGTTACGCCATTCCTCAGTCCCTTGGATCTGCCATCCTCCAGCTTCGTTGAATCCCTTGGATGAGGAAAGCGTGGCTTATTAGTAATTAAGCCATTTTTGGTAATGCTGACAAAGTGACTACTCCCCCCAAAAAACATTCTGCTTTTGTTCCAACGATATCGTACTGGGCAGCACAGCTCTTCCTTTCGTTTCATTGAAGTTTTACCATGACGAGTAAGTGTACAGAACAATTGGAGGAGAAAGTATGCTATGATTGAAAATTGCCCCTCTGGTTCACCACAAGCACCCTGTCGATTTTACGCGCTTGGAACCTGTCACCGCCGCGACTGTTCCTTTTTACACGATAGACAGTCCATAGACAAGGCAGTATGTGCTTGTAAGTGGATAACTTGACGTTCCAGTAGGCTCTTGTGTCAAGAGGCCAACTATTAACTGTTTTCTGACATCCTTAGATTATCAAAGGGGACAGTGCCGGTTTGGCAACTACTGTGCGCTTCAACATGTCAAGGCGGGATCTGGCTCCGTGGCGTCAAAGTCCCACAGCTCTCAAACGTCTCGAGCATCTACTAGTGGGCCCTCACCCGTAGGAAGTAGTGTTACCACCGGATCCTCTTGGAAGCCAGCAACCGTCCCTGCGGCGGGTAATCGGAGAACATTTATCCCGTCCTCTGCAGCGTTAGGAGCTGCATCGATAGTTGTACGTAGTGGCGAAACATCGGTAGAATCAGGAGAAAACTTAGCGGATGAGAAGAAACCGCAGGGTGAAGAGACATCATTGGAAAATCCTTTGCGCGGCCCCGCTAGGTCAGCAGTCAGACCAGGTGATGCCCGTCAAGAACAGCCATCAGCAGGCGCATTCGGTGTGGAGGCCGATGCCGTATCTGGATTTCGATCAAATCAACCATGGCCTTCCGACTATCCGCAAGAACAGTGGGCGGATGACGATGATGCGGAGGAATCAAGCCTACCGCTGCGGCCATCCTATTCGAATATAGCAAAAGTGGGAGTACCCGTGGGCTCAAGTGTTCCAAGTGCGAATTCCGATGACTCTGTTGCTAAAGTGGATGATACACCACTTTGCCCCTTTGCTATGCAAGGGATATGTCGATTTGGGGACGAAAAATGTCGTTATCGACATGGACTGACCTGCCCTGTGTGTTTGAAACAATGTCTGGATCCGGATGGCAGTGCCGAAGAGCATGAAGGTGAGGCTTTCAATCTTTGCATGCTCGTTGAAGACCGAAACACTCAAGTGGCTATGAAGCACATATGATACTTTGTCACAACAGAATGGAGCAAAAAGAGCGGGTGCACGAAGATATTGATTGTGTAGTATGCATGGAGAGCGTGCCAACAAAATCTGACTCGCGGTATGGATTGCTTAGTGAGTATTAAGAAAAGGGTGCTGTTGAATATCTTACAAATTGGCAACTCACTGCTTCTCTCAAGATTGCGATCACTGTGTGTGCTTAAGCTGCATACGACAATGGCGCAGCAATCAGGGAATGGATACTTCAAAGGTGAGCTAGCTGTCACAGTGTTTTCTGATAACATCGTCGCTCATCCTGTGGTGTGCAGTCCTGTCCAATTTGCCGAACTGTTACCCATTTTGTGACACCGTCGTCCGTGTGGCCCCGTACACTTGATGAGAAGATGGCGATTATTGAGGAGTACAAAATAAAGCTAAGGTAGGGCATTTGAATTGCATGGTTGTAAGATGAAGGCTGAAAGCTAATTGGGATGCGGCCATTAGCACGATTGATTGCAAGCACTTTGACTCTGGTCAAGGCACATGTCCATTTGGCACTTCGTGCTTCTATCGGCATGTTGGTCGCGACGGAGTAGCCGAGGAAGTGAAATTGCGCAAAGTAATAGGACAAGAAGATGACCTGCGCATCGTGAATACTCCAAAACTTGCCGATTTCTTGGAATTATATGAGAACGGTCATTAATAACTCGTAGAATATGTAAATAACTCTTTAGGCAATTGTAGATAATCTTGTGCAGGCAGATTCCTATAGATGAACGCTTCAAAAGGCTTGTAAATCTTACCTTATAATCACTATTTTTCGTCAAATTAGGATCATCCGGTTCGCGAATGTGCCTAAAAATAACCTCCCAGACAATATGAGCTCGGTTCTGGAAATATCATGGGATCATGGAACAACAACCCTATGCTTCACTTTGCGTTGCCCGTTTTTGACTGAGAGTTAGCACGTTCATACCATCGCATACCTATATTTCCATCACGACGAACTCAAAGGGATAGCTGACACTTTATTACCCATACCCGAAATGAGCACGGCTGTCGACGCACTACCTTTGTCGAAGAGTTCCGATGCTCTACCTGAAGGGCGCATTATAGAGGCTCGACCTAGCAAAGGACCGTTAGATTTATCATCGATTCCACGAAGCGGTTCGGGACTGCCTTCACAAATACAACAGTCAGAAGGATCCAATCGCATCAGCAATCCGATACGAGCGATAAAACCCCTCGTAATTCTCTGGTGCGTATTTGTCCCAGCGTTACCTGACCAGGTCGAAGAGGCAGGATGTTCAATTTGGCTGAATTTGATGGCATCCTATCCATCTCCTAGGATTACGAAAGTCTTGCAGCTAGGTGGAGAGACTCTCGAAATTGCCCAAGGAGAGGACGCAATATGGAATGAGCTGCGATATGGACAACTTCCTTGCAAAGCTCTGAACGTCCTTTCTCCTAAAACTGTGCGACATATCAATTCCGAAAGAAGCCCCATGGCAGCTCTAGAAAATCTCGCGGCATTTTCTACTGGTTTGTGTGTAGAGCTTTGAGCAGTGGGGAGGAATGGGCGTTTTTACCGCGGTCTAACATAAGGAATCTGACAGGACTGGCGACAATTGGCATCAACAAGACAGGTTCTTTCCGGCCAATGGAATTTGTCAACGCGAGTCCAGTTGGAGATGAAGGAATGGTAAAGGCTCTAGCTGCATTAGCGATTCTTGTCGCATCTTCGAAGCAGATATCCGTCCCAGAGGTGCCTATCGATAGAATACGATATCTGTTGGAAGGTGGGGACGAATATGAACCAGCATTGCTGAATGGAGCGGATGCAGCAGACCAAACCGAGGATGTTGCCGAAGGGCAAAATGGGCCAACTGGAAGTCAGGAGTCATGGGAGAGATTACTAGACAAGCTTAAAACTGTGGAAAGTAGTCAATCTCAGGTGTTCCGACGGGCTGCAACGGCCGAACTAAAGCTGGTAATTGCCTGATGAGAGATATAATGTGAAATGTAACATGAGCAGGTCTGAATCCTCCTCCTAATTTAGCGACACACTATCCGCGGAATAATAGATCCCTCTTACCGACAGCAAGAATCACCTCCCGAAGATGCAAAGGAAGCAATACAAAAAGCAGATTCTCTAGCGGATGAAGTCATTTCCACAATCGGCAGATTACTGCAGCACGTCAAAGATCTTGAAACTGCACAACAGAGTATTTTAGGGAAAATGGGGAATGTAGCGCTTGCAGAGAGAATAGCCACGATCGATGAGGAAGTATTATCATCGTCGATGGATTTTGGGATTCAGATTCCACGGCGAGCACTGTCAGTTATTGCCGACAGCGATAGACAGAAGTCGCAGAGTTCTATCTCCCTTGCCTCCGAACCTAGCTTTGTTGAAACCTCCAAAACCCGTATGTCGATCGACTCGGCAGCACCCGCGGCATCACCAGGTCCACCAAAAACTATGTTTTCGAAGCTCCCACCAGAGGTGGCAGCGGCAAATTTACCCAAGCCGGAGCTCATGCGTCTATCAGCTGTTTACGAACTTATTGAAACAGAAGCAGACTACGTTCGGGATCTTTCTCTAATGATTAATGTAAGCATTTTATGTTAGGCGCTATATTTATTTCCTGCCAATGTTGACGCTTACAGCAATATCACCCACTCTATCCCAGTTCCACAAACCGCAGCTACAGGAAACACAATTGCTCACTGAAGAAGAAATACAGGCGCTCTTTTCAAACATCGATCAATTAGTCCCAGTGAATCAGGTACTTGGCAGGTCCTGCACTTGCTTCAAACTTTGAGCTAACACGAACCCACTAGCAACTGCTTGATCGATTGCATGAAAAGAGAGACACTGATCCGTTCATTCCAGAAGTTGGAGATGCACTTGTTGATGTATCAGAGGTAAACGAATAAGGATATGTAGCTTCTCCCTCAATGGTCGCTAATATGCTGCAATGAACTTTCAAGTCGTTCAAAGTGTACACAATATATTGCGGCAATTATCCTGAAGCTATGAAACTCGTGCACAAATTACAAGCCCGACCAGACATGAAAGAAAAGTTAGAAGTATGAAAGATCGGACCTTTCCGCATTGTTAAAATGCCGATTTTAATATTCTATCTGATTCAGACTATGATGAACAGTCAAGAGGGACGAGGGTTGAGTCTCGAATCATTTCTGGTATGAGTGTTGAATCACTGTAGTGGTTGCTTAGAGGTGAGGCAACTAACGTTCTATGAATCACCAGATTAAACCAGTGCAGCGGATATGCAAGTAAGTAAAAATGAACGTGCTCGCTTACACTATGACGCTAATTATTCTTTGTCGAAAGGTATCCTCTACTCATCCGGGTACAGACATTGTTCATAATGTTAGGATTTATTTCCGATACTCACCAACTGGGCGCTGTTTGTAGGAGTTGCAAAAGCACACAGACAAGCTCAGCAAAGACACAATCTCGCTTAATCTCGCTATGACAAAAATCGAAAGCGTCGTAGCACTTGTAAACGAGTACACCCGACAATTGGGCGAACGTGAAAGGATTGCAGCCTTGCAAGGACGAATTGACTCACCAACGGTAAGCAGACAGGCGAGGTTGCTGTCAGTATCCAATCGGTTGTAACCTAGATGCCAAACTGTTTTTATAGCCTCTAGGGCTGCAGGACAAGAAGCATGTGCGTGATGGACCGTTGGCACGAGCTGTCAATGGCAAACCAAGAGAGAGATATGCACTGCTCTTCACGGACGTTTTGCTTGTTTGCACTCCGCTTAAGGGAGGGCGCTATGTGCTAGATTCGGTGTATGACGTTGCAGACTTGGCACTCAAAGTTGATGCGAAAGGAGGTGGGTCTCGAAAAACTGTTCAGCCACGTCCGTTACCTTGCTGATGCAGATATTTGCAGATGGGGTGCCGAAAGGGATGAAGCACGGCTTTCAAATAACTGGAACTGCCGATCGGAAAGACTTGGTTTTCGCCGCAGCAACGGAGGATGACCGCCAAAAGTGGATCGATGCTTTCAACACTGCCGTAAAGGTTGCAGCAGAAGAGTCACGAAAGGCGGACAACATAAACAAGCGAATGTCAACGGGTGCCTTTCTCGCCCACCAGTTCAATTCCGCACAGGACGACTCAGATCGAGGGTGTGCGCGTCCTAGCAGTTGGTCCATGGGAATGGGTGGTAAGCGACCAGTATCGCGAGCAGGAAGCACACTCGGAGTAGGCGGATCGTTGAGAGGGACGCTCAAAGGATGGGTAGGTTGAACGTCGTTTATGTGGCAAGATGCAAATTACATTAACAATTTTCCTCTCACAGGGTACGCTGAGAAGAAAAGATGTAGACTTTGCTAATCTGAGTGTAAGTTATGTGACTTATAGGAAAGCCTGAGTCTGATATTTTCCTGACATTGCTCAAAATGTAGCAGGGTTCAATAGATGTTGGACCAAATGCTGGTTACTCAGAAACGGTAACGCTGCCATGATGTCAAGCACTTCTCATTGAATGTTGCTTAATTGCTTTTGCGTTCGGCTAGGATATGGGAGGATATGTGGAACCTGATATGGTGGAGATTGGCGGTCAAATCTTGAAGAAAGCTACATCTGCTATGGGAACAACTTACTACTAGTAAGCAAACTGTCAGGACCATACGAACTCTGTTTATGGCTTCTGATTATTGTCCGCAATTTTCGAACACAGCAGCACGGATACAAAGGAAACGATGTGGCGATTACCGGAGAACTACATCATTCTCGACCCGGAGACTGGCAAACCGTTTCCCGAAGATTCGGAAAATGCAGACGAAGTTCCAGATGAGGGTGAGGACGCAGACTCAGGAGATGAAGCGGAACTTTCTGCAGTAGAGCCAGTGGAAGGGTATCCCGACTGGCGAAAGGTAGACCGCGGAGATGAGCAGATCTACTATTTCAATGTCATAACCCAAGAGACAAGCTGGGCGCCGCCAAATGGCGAGAATAATACGGAAGGTGGTGTAGGAGACACATAGGCAGTATCTCAAAGACCTGTACCATGTCAATAGGAAGCTTTTGCTGGCGAATGTTTTTGAAAGACTTGACCGCATATTGCTCTTAATTTATTTGAAGGCAATGCTCTGGGTTGCCATTGTATAATATAGAAGTGACAGACGGCCAGCATTTGAAACGGAGCCAACGGCATCAACATATGTTGAGGATTGTGTTTGCAGATGTTTCTCACTACATAGGCATCGTCCTTGGCTGAGAGATTCAGGAACCCATATACAGATATCATAATGATAAAAGAAAATGTCCGATAGTTTTATCCGGTATTGATAAATCGGAGATTTTTAGATCTAGTTAAAATAAAGCAAGGAGTACCCTCCCGCATCCTTCATTCAATATTAATGAGCAAAATAATGAGTATCTAACGTGCCCGGGGATGGACGAACGGCAGTGGTAATATCCAAAAAGCGAGTGCCCTCGTTCAGCTAGTGAATCTGGCAATTTCGCTCGCCTGGCTCATTAGGGTTTGTTCTCTTTCGCCTTCTCGTCGCCTCCGAAACTCCTTTGGAACATGGCTACCACTCTGCAAACTTTGCCGGCGGCCGATCTCCGCCCCAGAATGGCACACAGAAGCAGCGGATTACAAGGTCTCAAAATGCCGAAAATAGTTGGATCGCTGGGAACGCTGAGCGTTCCCTCTAATGGAGTAGTGAGGATACGTAAAACGGATGATGCCCGAATGCCTCCGATACTTCATCATGAAGAAGATGTTGCAAGGCTTTCTCAGAGTCCTTCACAACCGGCTGGAAAGTCGAAAGGAACCCCGAAGATGCCTGCAATAATAGGAATTGGAAAGCCGAGAAAAACTGTGCGATATCAACTTCCCCATGGATCTTCCCCCACATCCGACGATGACATCAAAAAGTCATCCACCACAACCTATCTATATCATCCATCACCACAATATAGGATACACGGCCACACGGGCGAGACAATGCCTCATTTGCAGGGAACGACGCCAGAGTCCCCGGTCGCAAGAAGAATAGATAGTTTATACGCTGGCGGGTACCAGGATCACAATGGTCTGCACAAGATGCCACCGATACATCTTGACAACATTCATCGAGAACTAATCTTCTCAATAACTGGAAGAATATTCGGTTGCGGTAAGTTAAACAATGTCCGCAAGAAAACAATGCCAACCTTGACCCATTTTTTTGCTCGAGCGAAGGTGGAGATATCAGAGCCGCAGGGGATGGTCACCTTATTTACGCGGTTCAAAAAAGACGCACCGCCCAGTTATGTAGCCTGTTCCTACATGATGTAAAAGGACGAGCGGTTTGGAAGATCGCACAGCGTCCTGGGGTAAGTGAACCAAGAATCTCGGCCACCGTCAAGCACGGGCAACAAGTAATTCTTTCAATGTGTAGTGTTGTGGAATGAATTACGATCTCTATGGTCGAGGTCTGGCAACAGCGTGTGGAGGGGCAGGCTGGATCTTACGTGGAATGATTGACAGGATCTCTGCCAATGCTTGGTCTCCCAGGTTAAGTCTGAAGTGCAGAGCAGGCACCGTTGTGATGATCGGTGAGTCTGCAATGCATTTTGATCGGGCAGTCCACTTTCTCAAGATTGAATAACATCGACTACCCCTTTAGGAGACTTGTTTGGTCAGTCTTTCCGGTTTCAAGACGCTGGTTCGTCCCGCAACGTTGGCACATTTGCTCTTCAGACCGAGTGTTCAGCCTCTTCTCACCCGAAATCTGCCCCTTCTACTCCGCAAACTTCACGTCATGATCGAGAGCAATCGAATATGACACGGAGATCCCTTCGAACTGCACCCACTTCGAATATACCTTGTTCCGAGAAACTACCGCCCGTACCGTCCTTCCCGGAAAAATGGGAGCTCCGGGTAGATGTCTCTTTGGCTGCTGGAAAATTAGACTCTATCGATAGACCGCGAACATCTTCAAAACGCAATCAAAAGAAAAACTCCAGTTCAAGGCTGTCGTGCGTTTTGCCAACGGAAATGTTTGTGGCTGCCTCATTGATTGTGCAGCATTTTATGAAAGAAGAGCGAGCCATAACGAATGCCAAACATAGAGCACGCAACGAGTGGGGGGGCCGCGGATGAGGGGCGTTGCGCGCAATGCTCACAAATTGTGGCAGCGTGCTTCCAGAATTGCCGTACATAGGAGTACCTCCGCACTAGGGACAGTTAGAATGTAGATTGATAGGACAGTAAGGATAGCTCATATGGTGCAGCCAGACGAAGTTGTGAATCCGATTAAGTACATTAGGTAGAGGGATACATAAACCCCGTCGACAATAGTTTGGCTGGCCTTACAGACAATATACCATTCTATGCAGTTCCCGCCACAGGTCTTGAATCAAGAGATTTAGACACCTATTCCTCTTCAGTACTCTCATGGCCATGACCTAAACGTACTCCGTCAGGCGCATCGTTATCGTCACTTGGGCCACCTGCCCTGTCGTCCGTTAACGGATTCAAGCGGAACGATAGATGTACTGTTCCCACAATGGTAGGCAGTGTAGCAGAATGGGAGTCTTTTATCGGTTTTACCGGGATCATTAGATCGCTCTCCTGTTCGATGACGACCTTGATAGGAGGAGCACACTTAGTCGGTAGCATCTTAGATGGGCTATGTTCTTCCACTCACCTCTCCATCGAGAAAGGGTTTCGTTGACACATGGCAAAGACCAATGTCAGTCCTCTCGGCTATCACTGGCCTCCAATTCGCTTCCAAAGATGGAGAAGGCGTCAGGTACAAGCGGAATGCATTCACTGTTCTAATCTGTTACCTGCTTCATCTTCTTTGGCGCCCTTCCTCCCTTTTGCACCCTTGGCAGGTTTCCTTCCAGCTTGACTCCCTCCTTTTTTACCTGACAGGGAAGGACGTCTTGAGGTAGCGGCTGAACTACCTGGCCGGGTACTTGCGTCGTTCTCGTCAGGTGCGGGGTCATCCTTCCTAACGTAGGCGACTCTATTGCGACTAAGTATGACAGTTACCCCATCTACAAGTAATTAGCAGCGTGTCGTGGACCCCCAACAACAAAGCAGCGTCTCCACGTACCCCACAGAGCATCCCGAAGCTGCTTTCCGATGGGAAATTCAATCTCTTGCACAAAGGCAAAATCTAGAAGACGTACTTCCGGCTCGGGTGGTTGCACGTCTCCACCTTTCCCCTTACCCGATTTATGAGGTTTTTCTGGTGGCTGGTGGACACGCTGTGGGGGAGATACAGCTGGGGTGGATATGGCATAGCCGTTGAACCTTTCAAGAACAATTCGTAGCTGGAAAGTGTACTCGTCCAGTGGCTGCTTTGGATCCTCGGGTATAACAGATTCCGGTATAGAGAACCCGGTGAGAGTATGAATACCGAATGATATGCACACTGTGTAGGTAAATTTAGTACCCTGTTGTTCAGTCCACTGGAATCATAATGCAATACCTTCGTCGCGTGCGTCCTCCTGAACTATCCTCAGCGAAGTGGTCCGCTCTTCGGCGGTCACCCATGTGTCATCCAACGAAACAAGCCCTGCAAGGCGTGAAATCGCGGATGCTCGATATTTGGGAAGAAGAAAAGCGGGATTTCCCTTGAAAAGGTAAAAAAATTAATCGCCCTCCAAGTCTCGTTGTTGCACGCCTGGTGCAATTCGTACCGTAAGTGCCAGAATCTTCAGCGAAGGTAGTTGCTCAAGAACTTCAAGTGTCTCGTTCAAATCTGATATAGCATTCCAGCTGGCGTCTAATGACTTCAAGCTCGGTGGCAACCAGCTCAAACTTGTAACTGGTTTTGAGCCAGTCAAAGGCGAAAGTTTTCTTGGACGCGGGTTTGCTGAAGACGATTTGGGCGGTGACTCCGGGCGAAGTGCTGCATCCAAAAAACTGGCGATGGAATTATAACCAATACCAAGGTGGACCAGTTGCTGAAGGGCCGAGACATTCGGGCACTTTGACAGTCTTTTCAACATGCATGTGAATCAATTAGCGCAGACGTTATTCGCGTTCTGCTTTGCGTGCTCACCGATTAGCATTCAGATGCAGTATATGTAACCTTGTCGGAAGACTATCTACATGATCGATCCAATTTCCGGTTAAACTCAGCTCCTCCAAACTTCGCATCTTCATGATGTCCCTGTCAATGTATCCTATCTTCCTATCATGCAGTCGTAATGTGCGGAAATATCCTAGTATGGAGTCTTTACTAAAGTCCATATGTGATGCTGTTCTCTCCTTGCGTGGCCACTGCCGCTGCGACATGTAAAGTTTCTTGAGAGTCGGCGCTTCGTCACTCCACGAAAGATCCGCTACATATTCGTTTGAAAACTATGAGCGTCTCAGTTGATATGTCGACCGAGTCTATGCTTTACCATCAAGTCCTCACCTCCAGCCCAGGGATCTACTTCTGGATCTAAGAATATTCCTTCTTCCTCCTCATCCGATACGTCGGACAATAAAAGTTGTGTCTTATGAGATGATTTATTCCAATTCACCTTGTGCTCGTTTTTTGGCAGGTGCTTCTTTCCAGAGCCTGAGCCTGGTAGAGGCGGTAGATGTCCATCGAGGTAGGGAGTATGACAGTCATGTCCACGCTCTACAAGATTCAGACGTTTGGTACTGCTGGAAGGTTTGGAAGGGCAGGTTTTCCCAGGCGAGGTTCGTTCCTCGGGCACTTCCGTGGTTTCTTGTTTGTGGACAATCGGGCGAATCCCGGTAGTTTCATCTAAAATAGCCCATAATGCTTCTGATGCGCTAATATGTTCTTGGAGCATTTCTCCAGCCAAAGTAGGTCGTCAATATCACCACTAGCGGAAGTCAAATTGACGCGGACGTAAGCAATACGATTACGAGATTTTAGGCACTGGGATAACCCTAATCTTGCGAGGTTTTGGGTAGGCAATGGCGGGAGCTCAAGTGCTTTATTCTTTTGGCTAACTTCCTGGAACGTTCATGGATGCACGGTAGGCGTCCTTTCAATTGCTTTGTCCAGATTGCGCAGAACTGGAAGCCATTTATGCCCGTAAAGTTGCTCGGATAATAGAGGACGTGGGAATCGTACAGCGGACTCTAAATCCGACTATTATTTAGGCGCCATACATGGGGGTCTGCACGGAACCAGAGCAGAAAAAGAATAACTACTACCCGTCTTTGTTTTGATAGTTTCCATCCTTTCAATGTTGATCATTCATCGTTAGATGTTTTTGGGGACGAATTTGCGTCAACCGCATACATTGTCATCTAGAGATTAATGCCATCTCCAAGAAGTGCTCGATAGCTTTCCAGGTTGTGCTAGAGTGGCCTGGACTTCACTTTCTTATCATCGACAGCTTCAGGGACGAAGGGTTAGCTTGAGCGTCGAGTGACCAGGGTCTCAGTCTCAGTTCAGACGACAGAACGCGGAGCTGAAAACGATATTCTTACGAAAACACAACCCGGGTAAGACTTCTATGATGCACTGACATAACATGGTGGCCCACGGCGCAGCACTCGGCGAGTGAAAGAATTTAGAACATGTTTGAGGGAGAGGGCGAAATGGTATGGATATTCAATGGTGGAATGATTTTACAATATACGATATTTCTTTAAACAAGATTACAGGCAACTGAAGCGTGCCCCTCTGTGTTCCCGCAAAAGCAGTTGTGCGGCTGGGGACGCACCATAGGCCCATTAGCCCGCTCCGGTTGCCCGAAGACTGATGCCAAAAATAAAAGATGTGGATCCAAATCAACATCTGTACAGAAGACAAGACCATCATACCAGTGAAGCACGACGAGTACCACTAGGGAGACAAATAGGCAATCCATTGCGACACAGCCCCTCCAGCACGACAAAGTTTCGCCCCAGAATGCCATCAAGGCCTTCCAGCAGGACAAAGTTTCGATCCAGAGCGCCATCAAGTCCTTCCAAAAGAAAAATAGGCCATCCATTGCGACACAGCCCCTCCAGCACGACAAAGTTTCGCCC